>CAWUFW010015015.1:0-383114 GCA_963921515.1 Calotriton arnoldi
TATAAACCTATAAGCCACTCCTATGGTAGGCCTTGTCAATCCTAAAGGCAGAGTGCTTGGTTCCTATGTGAGAAGGTGCCACTGCATGAGCAGGGCCCCTCTGCAGCACTCAGAGTCCATTCTCTGGTGCTGTTTGTAAATGCAGCTTAAACCATATACTCTTAAGCGCATTATATCCTCGCGGTAGAATGCTAACTTTGGAATGACTGCATCTAAACATGTCGTGTTTGGTGTCAAACATCTTGGAATACTACCCCCCGCCAGTCCTGGCGGCGGGGGTAGCATTCCACCCTTCTAGAGGGAGAGACATGTTAACACTGGTCTAACCCGGTAACTTCTTTCTAAAGCCCTGGCATCACAAAATGGATGCCTGCTGCCACAGACACAAGTCTGGCCTCCTGCTGCTGGACAGAAACTCTGGCAGGGAGGCCTGGACAATAGGTTTCCTGTCGCAGGGAGGTGTGACCACCTCCCCAGACAGGATAATGTGTATTGGGGCTGGGTGGGTGCACTCTTAGAGTGCTTTGAAGTCCTGCACTGGGGGAGCAAAAGGCTCCTCTGTGCATATGCCAGTTCAAACCGGCTCAGGGGCTACCTGCCCCTGCTCTGGCACGAAACTGGACAAAGGGAAGTGGGTGTAGCCACCCCCTCCCTTGACCCTCCCATAGGTGGGGCCATAGAGTTAGTCCCTCCCTGTTTTACTGGATAAAATGGGGAACCCTTGCCACAGCAAGGTTAGATATCCCTGGACTAAACTTTGAAACTGAATCCTGGACCTTCGACGCTCTACATCACGATTAGAGGACTGAAGAATCTCCCTTGGGGTCAAGGAGTGACTCCCCTGCTTGGCAGGCACCAAAAACGATAACGACGGTCGCAAACTACGCCGCTCCCGCCGGAGTCCGAAGTCCCTGCAGCCCAAGAAGTGGATTTCCTGACTTCTCCAAGGCCATCGTGAGTCCCCAGCGAAGCTGAGGCAAGTGGACCCCACGAGTGACGAGGAACCGCGACCCCTGGGTACCGTGCACTATTGTCGAGTGCAACCCCTTCACAACGTTCTACGAACCTGTGCTTTGGACCACGTGTGGTCCCAACCTCCAGCAGGAATCCCTCCGAAGATCAGAGGCCTACACCGTCCCGAGTGACCGTGGGCCCCTGTTGAGTGATTCCGCCCGAGGTGTCTTTGCGATCCCTTGCCAGCCGGCTCGTGGGTCCCCAGAAGACTTTCTAAAGAAACCAAAGGGCTCCCCTGGTTGCTCCAGGCCTGCCCTGACTTACCCTCGCTGGGTGAGTTCCCCAGACCTTGCTGGTCTGCACCATCGACGATCTTCAGCTACATCGAGACTTGCCGTTGCCAAGGCTTGTTGGGTCCAATCCGGTCGCCGACACCGCAGCACTCGACAGACATCGTGTACCAGCCCGAATCCTGCTCCTGGTTGCCGACAACGCCTCCTGGACCTCGTGGCTGCAGAAACGAGACGACCGTCAACGCACCTGAAGCACTCGACATCGGTGGGCATCTGTCCATCGCCTTCCTGGTCACTGGCTAGTGACCCAGACTCTGTCCCCTCTGCTTTCAGGTTCATCAGAACTCCGATCCACTCTTGGATCCACCCGGACACTTTTCTCCTGGCCGCCAGCAGCACTTTGCAGCAGATCGCCATTCGAAACGACGACGAAACCCGACCCCGAAAGGCACCTATGCACCCGGCTTCCCTGGGTGAGGTAACACGAGTACTCCGGTGCTCCCGTGGGTAGAGACTCTTCAAAGTCCTAGATCTCAAAGGGTTTTGTCCTAGTCCTCTTTAAAGTGTCCCTTTCCTCTATTTTCCCGATCCCGACTTTCTCCATAGAAGTTAACGGCGTATCGCGGTTGTGTATTTACACTGCACGCGTCTCCCGTGGGTCCCCTGTGTCACTACCTTGGGTGGTTCCTTGTGGTCCAAGCACTTCTAGAGGCTCTAGGCCTAGTGTCTAGTTCAGTCGTGGTTCGCATACCACTTTATTGGTATATGGTTTGGTACGCCCCTAGGGCCCAAACGTGTATTTGTGCTATTACTGTGATTTAAGATCTTATAACCTATGTACTTCGAACTCTAGCCTCATAAAGAGACTAGAGGGGTGTGTTTAGTAATAAATACATATATTTTGAATATATACCTGGTGTGGTGCTCTTTCATTTGGTCACTCAAGAGATTATAGACTGGTAAAACAAGCTGCTTTACATTCCTTCAAGACTTAGCCTGAAGGCTGCTCTCCACAGCTACCACTAGGATAGCTTTCAATAAGGTTGTCTTTAACCTACCTACCATAAGAGTCGATTTGGACTGGTGCAAGGTGCCCACTATAATTAGTGGACAGCATATGCCAGGCCAACTTCTCACATTGGTGTGCAGCGTGTGGGATTCCAGCTTGCTATTGTTTTACCAGATAATCTCAATTGAATTGATCAACTGAAAACCACTAAAGGTACCTAAGGTACATATAATTTAAGCTTAGAATATCAGTAAGTTCTACTGAACTTAGAGTTGTGTGTTAAGGGATAGCACAACCCTTTCTACAACTCAAGAGAGTTTAGTAGGCCACACTAGAGTAGGTAGTGCATACACCACACCACACTAGTAATGTCTTTAAAAGCAGGATCTAGAGATGCCCTGCAGGAAGCCATTGAGCTTCCCCCTCCAAGTATGACACACTCCCATTCTTGGAACTGAGAGCTTTGTGTAACGTGAGGAAATTAAGGACAGGCCAAAGTCCCACCACCCAACACCTCCAGGAGTTGTTGGTGGCTTATGATCTTAGTAAGTCTTCAGAGACTGAAGGGGTAGGAGCAGAGGGTGGGCCAGCAGATGAGGAAGGGGCCAGGGGTACTACTACCCCCAGCCCCCTCTGAAACTGACCAGGAGGGTGACAATGACCCTGACCTGGAAAACCCAATCCCTTCTGGGGAAGATGAAGATGAGGATCTTGAGAACCACACCTTTGTCCCCCCAGGAAGGATTATGAGTGTGCACAGAAAGTCTAGGTCTCCTTCTCAGGAGTCTAACCACTCTGGCACCTCAATAGGGAGCTCTGTTTCTTCTCACAGGAGGGAATCCTCTCATGAGAGAAGAAAGAGACTGGTCCAGTATGAGGAAACTCAACTAGAGATCAGGAAGAAGCAATTGGCTTTAGATAGGGAATCCCTAGATCTCCTTAGAGAGAGAAGAAAGTTGGGACTAGAGTCCCATGGTGGCAGCAATATCCCTAGAGATAGGGAAAGGTCTTATGACCATAGAAACCTAAACAAGATTGTCCCTCCCTACCAGAGTGGGGATGACATCCACAAATGGATAACTGCTTTAGAGAGGGCCTGTAAAGTACAGAGGGTCCCTCAAGAGCAGTGGGCAGCAATCTTGTGGCTCTCCTTTGCTGACAAAGGTAGAGATAAGCTCCTCACTGTTAGAGAGGAGGATGCTGATAATTACAAGGTCTTGAAGAGTGCTCTTATTGATGGGTTTGGCCTAACCACTGAACAGTACAGGTTGAAGTTCAGAGACACCCAAAAAGCACAGACTCAAGACTGGGTTGATTTTGTAGATTGTGCTACAAAGGCTCTGGAAGGTTGGATACATGGCAACAAAGTGCATGACTTTTTAGGATTGTACAATTTGATTATGAGGGAGCAGATCCTTAATAATTGTCAAAACCAGCTTTTGCACCAGTATCTGGTGGACTCTGATCTGACCTCTCCCCAAGAATTGGGAAAGAAGGCAGACAAATGGGTCAGAACCAGAGTAAAAACTAGAAATCAGGGTGGTGACCAGAAGAAAGATTCTACTAAGTCCCAAGAGAAAGGTGGGGATAAATCTAAGGATAAGTCCCCTACAGGGCCCCAAAATTCCTCTTCTGGGGGTGGGTCCCAAACTCCTTCCTCTCCTGAAAAGAAACCATATTGCCATGTCTGTAAAAAGCCTGGGCACTGGAAAACTGATCCCAGTTGCCCCAGGATTGGCAATAAAGAAAATGTTCCTCCCACAACTACTACCACCCCTCCTGGTACTACCAGTAGTAATCCTCCAGTTGGGAGTAGTGCACCCAAAAAGTTGGGTGCTTTTGCAAGAGGAACAGAGGTGGGCCCTAGTTTAGACAGGGACCCCTCAACAGACTCCTCTGACTCTGATGGTGGTATAGGATTTGCCACCTTTACCATGGGTCCCATAGCATTGGGCAGGTACAGATTGGAGCCAATAATTAATGGTCAGAAAGCTGTGGCATTTAGGGACACAGGGGCTAGTGTCACCATGGTGGCAGGGAAACTAGTCCCCCTCACCAGCTTTTACCTGAGTTTAAATACCAGGTGACCAACATTGATGGTGTCAGAACAGATCACCCCATGGCCATAGTCAATCTCAGCTGGGAGGGGGTCACAGGCCCAAAGAGAGTGGCAGTGTCCCCCACCTTACCTGTAGATTGCCTGATGGGCAATGATTTGGAAATTTCAGCCTGGGCTGAAGTTGAACACCAAACCCATCTTAGGATGTTGGGCGTCCCTGTAAAGGTTAGTGGGGCTGTGATGGCCACAGCCCCAGCCCAAGAATTTGGAGAGATGGAGCCTGAAAGAATGGCCCACTCTCCCCCAAAAGAGAGCACAAGGGTTGAAGAAAAGTCTTCTTCCCTCCAGACAGTAGGTAAGGGTCAGCCTCCTCAGGGAACTGACCCTACCCCTAGTGAAGGAACTGCCCCAGAGGTAGTCAGGCCTGGCCTGGCCACACCCCTGATGGCAGAGGACCCTTCCAAGGCGGTACCCAGTCTGGAGCAGGTAACCTGCCCCTCTCTACCCTGCCTCAGCCAGCCCAGGGCGGCAGAGGTCAGGGAGGTCAGTGGACCCCCAGGGCCCCCTGTCCAGAGGAACCCCCATCAGCAGATTAGGGGCACCCAGTCTAGTAGCCCTAGCCAGGTGAAAATTCCTCTACACACTGAGGGATCCCCCATACCTTTATGTAGGGACCTCCCCCAGAAGGACTCTGGTAGGCAAGGGCAAACCTGGGACCAGAAGGTTCCAAACCTGCCATGTCCCTCCAGTGTTCCATCCAAAGGGACCCAACCCCCAGCTGTAGGCAGCCAAAGGTTGACCCTTAGAGCAAAGTGCAACTCAGTCATGGAAAGACAGGCATACATGGTGACCAGTGATCTGAGGAAGCTGAGGCCAACATTCCTAGGGCCTCACTTCCCTACTCAGACACCTCACCAGCCTTGTACTTTACCTAAGCACACCAGAGGTAGTGATTCCCCATGGTGGAGACCCTCTCATACCCTTAGGGTGAGGGATTGCTTAGTGGACCATAACATAGGGGGCAACCATGCTAGTGCAGGTGCTTCCTTATATGGCCACTTAGTCAATATAGGCTCAACTGGCCAAGGTTAGCCTTATCTCCTTTCGTTTGGGGGGGTTATGTAGGAAGGTGGAATCTGACTATATGGTTGCCCCCACTTTTTTTATGGTGTTTTGCTGGTTTATGACTTAGTTGGACTGGGATCCTGCTATTCAGGGCCCCAGTCTATCTGCTTTCTCTGTAAAATGGTTTCCATGTGCCTTAGGCACATCTCTGATTGGAATCTGGAGTGCCCTTATAAGTCCCTAGTATATGGTATACTATGTACCAAGGGCATAGGTACCTCAGAGGCCTGCCAGGGGCTGCAGCATGTATTGTGCCACCCCTGGAAGGCCATCCAAACTGACACCACAGGTCTGCTACTGCAGCCTGGGTAAGGTGGTGCATGCACCCCTTACTGTGATATAGGTTACCTATATCACTAAATACACTACACACATATAAACCTATAAGTCACTCCTAAGGCAGGCCTTATCAATCCTAAAGGCAGAGTGCATGGTTCCTATGTGAGAAGGTGCCACTGCATGAGCAGGGCCCTCTGCAGCGTTCAGAGTCCATTCTCTGATGCTGTTTGTAGATGCAGCCTAGACCATATACTCTTAAGCGCATTATATCCTCGCGGTAGAATGCTAACTTTGGAATGGCTGCACCTAAACATGTCGTGTTTGGTGTCAAACATCTTGGAATACTACCCCCGCCAATCCTGGCGGCGGGGGTAGCATTCCACCCTTCTAGAGGGAAAGACATGTTAACTCTGGTCTAACCCGGTAACTTCTTTCTAAAGCCCTGGCATCACAAAATGGATGCCTGCTGCCACAGACACAAGTCTGGCCTCCTGCTGCTGGACAGAAACTCTGGCAGGGGAGGCCTGGACAATAGGTTTCCTGTTGCAGGGAGGTGTGACCACCTCCCCAGACAGGATAATGTGTATTGGGGCTGGGTGGGTGCACTCTTAGAGTGCTTTGAAGTCCTGCACTGGGGGAGCAAAAGGCTCCTCTGTGCATATGCCAGTTCAAACCAGCTCAGGGGCTACCTGCCCCTGCTCTGGCACGAAACTGGACAAAGGGAAGTGGGTGTAGCCACCCCTCCCTTGACCCTCCCATAGGTGGGGTCATAGAGTTAGTCCCTCCCTGTTTTACTGGATAAAATGGGGAACCCTTGCCACAGCAAGGTTAGATATCCCTGGACTAAACTTTGAAACTGAATCCTGGACCTTCGACGCTCTACATCACGATTAGAGGACTGAAGAATCTCCCTTGGGGTCAAGGAGTGACTCCCCTGCTTGGCAGGCACCAAAAACGATAACGACGGTCGCAAACTACGCCGCTCCCGCCGGAGTCCGAAGTCCCTGCAGCCCAAGAAGTGGATTTTCTGACTTCTCCAAGGCCAAAGTGAGTCCCCAGCGAAGCTGAGGCAAGTGGACCCCACGAGTGACGAGGAACCGCGACCCCTGGGTACCGTGCACTATTGTCGAGTGCAACCCCTTCACAACGTTCTACGAACCTGTGCTTTGGACCACGTGTGGTCCCAACCTCCAGCAGGAATCCCTCCGAAGATCAGAGGCCTACACCGTCCCGAGTGACCGTGGGCCCCTGTTGAGTGATTCCGCCCGAGGTGTCTTTGCGATCCCTTGCCAGCCGGCTCGTGGGTCCCCAGAAGACTTTCTAAAGAAACCAAAGGGCTCCCTGGTTGCTCCAGGCCTGCCCTGACTTACCCTCGCTGGGTGAGTTCCCCAGACCTTGCTGGTCTGCACCATCGACGATCTTCAGCTACATCAAGACTTGCCGTTGCCAAGGCTTGTTGGGTCCAATCCGGTCGCCGAAACCGCAGCACTCGACAGACATCGTGTATCAGCCTGAATCCTGCTCCTGGTTGCCGACAACGCCTCCTGGTCCTCGTGGCTGCAGAAACGAGACGACCGTCAACGCACCTGAAGCACTCGACATCGGTGGGCATCTGTCCATCGCCTTCCTGGTCACTGGCTAGTGACCCAGACTCTGTCCCCTCTGCTTTCAGGTTCACCAGAACTCCGATCCACTCTTGGATCCACCCGGACACTTTTCTCTTGGCCGCCAGCAGCACTTTGCAGCAGATCGCCATTCGAAACGACGACGAAACCCGACCCCGAAAGGCACCTATGCACCCGGCTTCCCTGGGTGAGGTAACACGAGTACTCCGGTGCTCCCGTGGGTAGAGACTCTTCAAAGTCCTAGATCTCAAAGGGTTTTGTCCTAGTCCTCTTTAAAGTGTCCCTTTCCTCTATTTTCCCGATCCCGACTTTCTCCATAGAAGTTAACGGCGTATCGCGGTTGTGTATTTACACTGCACGCGTCTCCCGTGGGTCCCCTGTGTCACTACCTTGGGTGGTTCCTTGTGGTCCAAGCACTTCTAGAGGCTCTAGGCCTAGTGTCTAGTTCAGTCGTGGTTCGCATACCACTTTATTGGTATATGGTTTGGTACGCCCCTAGGGCCCAAACGTGTATTTGTGCTATTACTGTGATTTAAGATCTTATAACCTATGTACTTCGAACTCTAGCCTCATAAAGAGACTAGAGGGGTGTGTTTAGTAATAAATACATATATTTTGAATATATACCTGGTGTGGTGCTCTTTCATTTGGTCACTCAAGAGATTATAGACTGGTAAAACAAGCTGCTTTACATTCCTTCAAGACTTAGCCTGAAGGCTGCTCTCCACAGCTACCACTAGGATAGCTTTCAATAAGGTTGTCTTTAACCTACCTACCATAAGAGTCGATTTGGACTGGTGCAAGGTGCCCACTATAATTAGTGGACAGCATATGCCAGGCCAACTTCTCACATTGGTGTGCAGCGTGTGGGATTCCAGCTTGCTATTGTTTTACCAGATAATCTCAATTGAATTGATCAACTGAAAACCACTAAAGGTACCTAAGGTACATATAATTTAAGCTTAGAATATCAGTAAGTTCTACTGAACTTAGAGTTGTGTGTTAAGGGATAGCACAACCCTTTCTACAACTCAAGAGAGTTTAGTAGGCCACACTAGAGTAGGTAGTGCATACACCACACCACACTAGTAATGTCTTTAAAAGCAGGATCTAGAGATGCCCTGCAGGAAGCCATTGAGCTTCCCCCTCCAAGTATGACACACTCCCATTCTTGGAACTGAGAGCTTTGTGTAACGTGAGGAAAGTAAGGACAGGCCAAAGTCCCACCACCCAACACCTCCAGGAGTTGTTGGTGGCTTATGATCTTAGTAAGTCTTCAGAGACTGAAGGGGTAGGAGCAGAGGGTGGGCCAGCAGATGAGGAAGGGGCCAGGGGTACTACTACCCAGCCCCCTCTGAAACTGACCAGGAGGGTGACAATGACCCTGACCTGGAAAACCCAATCCCTTCTGGGGAAGATGAAGATGAGGATCTTGAGAACCACACCTTTGTCCCCCAGGAAGGATTATGAGTGTGCACAGAAAGTCTAGGTCTCCTTCTCAGGAGTCTAACCACTCTGGCACCTCAATAGGGAGCTCTGTTTCTTCTCACAGGAGGGAATCCTCTCATGAGAGAAGAAAGAGACTGGTCCAGTATGAGGAAACTCAACTAGAGATCAGGAAGAAGCAATTGGCTTTAGATAGGGAATCCCTAGATCTCCTTAGAGAGAGAAGAAAGTTGGGACTAGAGTCCCATGGTGGCAGCAATATCCCTAGAGATAGGGAAAGGTCTTATGACCATAGAAACCTAAACAAGATTGTCCCTCCCTACCAGAGTGGGAATGACATCCACAAATGGATAACTGCTTTAGAGAGGGCCTGTAAAGTACAGAGGGTCCCTCAAGAGCAGTGGGCAGCAATCTTGTGGCTCTCCTTTGCTGACAAAGGTAGAGATAAGCTCCTCACTGTTAGAGAGGAGGATGCTGATAATTACAAGGTCTTGAAGAGTGCTCTTATTGATGGGTTTGGCCTAACCACTGAACAGTACAGGTTGAAGTTCAGAGACACCCAAAAAGCACAGACTCAAGACTGGGTTGATTTTGTAGATTGTGCTACAAAGGCTCTGGAAGGTTGGATACATGGCAACAAAGTGCAGGACTTTTTAGGATTGTACAATTTGATTATGAGGGAGCAGATCCTTAATAATTGTCAAAACCAGCTTTTGCACCAGTATCTGGTGGACTCTGATCTGACCTCTCCCCAAGAATTGGGAAAGAAGGCAGACAAATGGGTCAGAACCAGAGTAAAAACTAGAAATCAGGGTGGTGACCAGAAGAAGGATTCTACTAAGTCCCAAGAGAAAGGTGGGGATAAATCTAAGGATAAGTCCCCTACAGGGCCCCAAAATTCCACTTCTGGGGGTGGGTCCCAAACTCCTTCCTCTCCTGAAAAGAAACCATATTGCCATGTCTGTAAAAAGCCTGGGCACTGGAAAACTGATCCCAGTTGCCCCAGGATTGGCAATAAAGAAAATGTTCCTCCCACAACTACTACCACCCCTCCTGGTACTACCAGTAGTAATCCTCCAGTTGGGAGTAGTGCACCCAAAAAGTTGGGTGCTTTTGCAAGAGGAACAGAGGTGGGCCCTAGTTTAGACAGGGACCCCTCAACAGACTCCTCTGACTCTGATGGTGGTATAGGATTTGCCACCTTTACCATGGGTCCCATAGCATTGGGCAGGTACAGATTGGAGCCAATAATTAATGGTCAGAAAGCTGTGGCATTTAGGGACACAGGGGCTAGTGTCACCATGGTGGCAGGGAAACTAGTCCCCCTCACCAGCTTTTACCTGAGTTTAAATACCAGGTGACCAACATTGATGGTGTCAGAACAGATCACCCCATGGCCATAGTCAATCTCAGCTGGGAGGGGGTCACAGGCCCAAAGAGAGTGGCAGTGTCCCCCACCTTACCTGTAGATTGCCTGATGGGCAATGATTTGGAAATTTCAGCCTGGGCTGAAGTTGAACACCAAACCCATCTTAGGATGTTGGGCGTCCCTGTAAAGGTTAGTGGGGCTGTGATGGCCACAGCCCCAGCCCAAGAATTTGGAGAGATGGAGCCTGAAAGAATGGCCCACTCTCCCCCAAAAGAGAGCACAAGGGTTGAAGAAAAGTCTTCTTCCCTCCAGACAGTAGGTAAGGGTCAGCCTCCTCAGGGAACTGACCCTACCCCTAGTGAAGGAACTGCCCCAGAGGTAGTCAGGCCTGGCCTGGCCACACCCCTGATGGCAGAGGACCCTTCCAAGGCGGTACCCAGTCTGGAGCAGGTAACCTGCCCCTCTCTACCCTGCCTCAGCCAGCCCAGGGCGGCAGAGGTCAGGGAGGTCAGTGGACCCCCAGGGCCCCCTGTCCAGAGGAACCCCCCATCAGCAGATTAGGGGCACCCAGTCTAGTAGCCCTAGCCAGGTGAAAATTCCTCTACACACTGAGGGATCCCCCATACCTTTATGTAGGGACCTCCCCCAGAAGGACTCTGGTAGGCAAGGGCAAACCTGGGACCAGAAGGTTCCAAACCTGCCATGTCCCTCCAGTGTTCCATCCAAAGGGACCCAACCCCCAGCTGTAGGCAGCCAAAGGTTGACCCTTAGAGCAAAGTGCAACTCAGTCATGGAAAGACAGGCATACATGGTGACCAGTGATCTGAGGAAGCTGAGGCCAACATTCCTAGGGCCTCACTTCCCTACTCAGACACCTCACCAGCCTTGTACTTTACCTAAGCACACCAGAGGTAGTGATTCCCCATGGTGGAGACCCTCTCATACCCTTAGGGTGAGGGATTGCTTAGTGGACCATAACATAGGGGGCAACCATGCTAGTGCAGGTGCTTCCTTATATGGCCACTTAGTCAATATAGGCTCAACTGGCCAAGGTTAGCCTTATCTCCTTTCGTTTGGGGGGTTATGTAGGAAGGTGGAATCTGACTATATGGTTGCCCCCACTTTTTTTATGGTGTTTTGCTGGTTTATGACTTAGTTGGACTGGGATCCTGCTATTCAGGGCCCCAGTCTATCTGCTTTCTCTGTAAAATGGTTTCCATGTGCCTTAGGCACATCTCTGATTGGAATCTGGAGTGCCCTTATAAGTCCCTAGTATATGGTATACTATGTACCAAGGGCATAGGTACCTCAGAGGCCTGCCAGGGGCTGCAGCATGTATTGTGCCACCCCTGGAAGGCCATCCAAACTGACACCACAGGTCTGCTACTGCAGCCTGGGTAAGGTGGTGCATGCACTCCTTACTGTGATATAGGTTACCTATATCACTACAATACCTACACACATATAAACCTATAAGTCACTCCTATGGTAGGCCTTGTCAATCCTAAAGGCAGAGTGCTTGGTTCCTATGTGAGAAGGTGCCACTGCATGAGCAGGGCCCCTCTGCAGTACTCAGAGTCCATTCTCTGATGCTGTTTGTAAATGCAGCTTAAACCATATACTCTTAAGCGCATTATATCCTCGCGGTAGAATGCTAACTTTGGAATGACTGCATCTAAAACATGTCGTGTTTGGTGTCAAACATCTTGGAATACTACCCCCCGCCAGTCCTGGCGGCGGGGGTAGCATTCCACCCTTCTAGAGGGAGAGACATGTTAACTCTGGTCTAACCCGGTAACTTCTTTCTAAAGCCCTGGCATCACAAAATGGATGCCTGCTGCCACAGACACAAGTCTGGCCTCCTGCTGCTGGACAGAAACTCTGGCAGGGGAGGCCTGGACAATAGGTTTCCTGTCGCAGGGAGGTGTGACCACCTCCCCAGACAGGATAATGTGTATTGGGGCTGGGTGGGTGCACTCTTAGAGTGCTTTGAAGTCCTGCACTGGGGGAGCAAAAGGCTCCTCTGTGCATATGCCAGTTCAAACCGGCTCAGGGGCTACCTGCCCCTGCTCTGGCACGAAACTGGACAAAGGGAAGTGGGTGTAGCCACCCCCTCCCTTGACCCTCCCATAGGTGGGACCATAGAGTTAGTCCCTCCCTGTTTTACTGGATAAAATGGGGAACCCTTGCCACAGCAAGGTTAGATATCCCTGGACTAAACTTTGAAACTGAATCCTGGACCTTCGACGCTCTACATCACGATTAGAGGACTGAAGAATCTCCCTTGGGGTCAAGGAGTGACTCCCCTGCTTGGCAGGCACCAAAACGATAACGACGGTCGCAAACTACGCCGCTCCCGCCGGAGTCCGAAGTCCCTGCAGCCCAAGAAGTGGATTTCCTGACTTCTCCAAGGCCATCGTGAGTCCCCAGCGAAGCTGAGGCAAGTGGACCCCACGAGTGACGAGGAACCGCGACCCCTGGGTACCGTGCACTATTGTCGAGTGCAACCCCTTCACAACGTTCTACGAACCTGTGCTTTGGACCACGTGTGGTCCCAACCTCCAGCAGAAATCCCTCCGAAGATCAGAGGCCTACACCATCCCGAGTGACCGTGGGCCCCTGTTGAGTGATTCCGCCCGAGGTGTCTTCGCGATCCCTTGCCAGCCGGCTCGTGGGTCCCCAGAAGACTTTCTAAAGAAACCAAAGGGCTCTCCTGGTTGCTCCAGGCCTGCCCTGACTTACCTTCGCTGGGTGAGTTCCCCAGACCTTGCTGGTCTGCACCATCGACGATCTTCAGCTACATTGAGACTTGCCGTTACCAAGGCTTGTTGGGTCCAATCCGGTCACCGAAACCGCAGCACTCGACAGACATCGTGTACCAGCCTGAATCCTGCTCCTGGTTACCGACAACGCCTCCTGGACCTCGTGGCTGCAGAAACGAGACGACCATCAACGCACCTGAAGCACTCGACATCGGTGGGCATCTGTCCATCGCCTTCCTGGTCACTGGCTAGTGACCCAGACTCTGTCCCCTCTGCTTTCAGGTTCACCAGAACTCCGATCCACTCTTGGATCCACCCGGACACTTTTCTCTTGGCCGCCAGCAGCACTTTGCAGCAGATCGCCATTCGAAACGACGACGAAACCCGACCCCGAAAGGCACCTATGCACCCGGCTTCCCTGGGTGAGGTAACACGAGTACTCCGGTGCTCCCGTGGGTAGAGACTCTTCAAAGTCCTAGATCTCAAAGGGTTTTGTCCTAGTCCTCTTTAAAGTGTCCCTTTCCTCTATTTTCCCGATCCCGACTTTCTCCATAGAAGTTAACGGCGTATCGCGGTTGTGTATTTACACTGCACGCGTCTCCCGTGGGTCCCCTGTGTCACTACCTTGGGTGGTTCCTGGTGGTCCAAGCACTTCTAGAGGCTCTAGGCCTAGTGTCTAGTTCAGTCGTGGTTCGCATACCACTTTATTGGTATATGGTTTGGTACGCCCCTAGGGCCCAAACGTGTATTTGTGCTATTACTGTGATTTAAGATCTTATAACCTATGTACTTCAAACTCTAGCCTCATAAAGAGACTAGAGGGGTGTGTTTAGTAATAAATACATATATTTTGAATATATACCTGGTGTGGTGCTCTTTCATTTGGTCACTCAAGAGATTATAGACTGGTAAAACAAGCTGCTTTACATTCCTTCAAGACTTAGCCTGAAGGCTGCTCTCCACAGCTACCACTAGGATAGCTTTCAATAAGGTTGTCTTTAACCTACCTACCATAAGAGTCGATTTGGACTGGTGCACGGTGCCCACTTTAATTAGTGGACAGCATATGCCAGGCCAACTTCTCACAGGCCCCACATTTGCAACCTGGCCGGCCATACCCTGCAGCGCTGACCCCCAAGGTGAAGGTGATGGCAGCCCTACACTTCTTTGCCACCGGTACCTTTCAACACACTGTGGCGTCTGCTGGTGGGATGTCACAGACCATGTTCAGCCGTGTGCTACGCGATGTTTTGGAGGCGATGTTGAGATACTTGAACCAGTACATCTATTTCCCTAAACGTCAACGACTCACTGACGTCAAGAGTGACTTCTATGCCCTGGGGAGGATGCCACATGTCATCGGCTCCATTGATGGGACACATGTGGCTTTGGTACCACCACAGGCACATGAGCAGGCATACAGGAACAGGAAACATTACCATTCTATCAATGCCCTGGTGGTATGTCTTGCAGATATGAGCATCTCACATGTGTGTGCACGTTTCCCGGTTCTGCACACAATGCCTACGTGATGAGGAGTAGTCGCATCCCGAGGATGATGTCACAGATGCAGAACCAGCGTGCCTGGCTTGTCGGTGTGTACTGACTTTGTACCATTGTGTGTGTTCTGCAATGTTGTATTCCACCCTCTTTTCCAACTCAGCTAATGTGCAATTGTCTGTATGTAGGTGATTCCAGATACCCCAACATGCCGTGGTTGCTGACACCCCTCAGGAACCCTGTGACACCAGCCCAGATGCGCTACAATGAGGCACATGGTCGGACCAGGAGAGTGATCGAGCGGACATTTGGTCTCCTGAAGAGCCGCTTTCGCTGCCTGGACAAGACAGGAGGGGCCCTCCCATATGCCCCTGCAAAGGTGTGCAAGATTTTCATCGTCTGCTGCATGCTTCACAACCTGGCAGTGCGGAAGGAGTTGCCTCTCATCCTGTATGACGATGACCAACATCCGCCACCTGTGGAGGATCCTGGCCTGGGCCACGATGCCAGTGATGATGATGATGATGAGGGTGATGTCCGCACACAGCTCATCACCAACTTCTTCAGCTGAATGTGAGTATACAGAGATGTTATGTCAATGATTTGAGTTTGCATGATATGTGTTGGTGGTGCTCTGTTGCTGTTTGAGTGTGGCCATGTGCTACTTGACTGTATGCGTGCAGCGATGTGTCCTTACAGGTAGTCTGTACTCCCCAACAGTGTTGAGATGCTAACTTGGTTTTGTGTAGGTATCTTGTGACATGTATTGGGCATGAGTATTGCAGTTCTGTCCTGTTCTTCAGTGCTTTTGACTGTGTGTCATGTCTGTCCTTCACAGGGTACTTTCAGAGTTGTTTGGTCAACTCGCATCCCCCGACAACATGATTCAACTTCCAGGGTGGAAGCAATCGTTTCCCTGCAGGTGATGTGCCACACACCCCTGGACTTTATTTCCTCTGCACTTGGTGACTGTGTGGCCACTGCCACGTGGGATTACCTTGCATCTGTAGTGGACACAACATGTTGCAAATGTGTAATAAACCTGTGCTTCACTTTGGGATGTGCGTTGTCTGTGGTCACACATCTAACTGACATTTGCTTACTTCACCTGTGGGCTAGTTAACACATACTCTGAATAGGTGTGGTGTCTGTGCATTCCACTGTATTTCCTGGCAACATCAGTGTAGGCGATGAGTCAGATGGCCCTGGTGTGTAATTGTTGTGTAGCCCTAGTGGTGTGTCTCCCTCATATGTGTCACGTCGCCATGACTCGCATGACGGTGTTGAACTTGCTGTAGCAGTTAGCATGCACAGTGTCATTTAGCAGATCATCATCTCCATGACAAAAATAAAGTTGGAATCACAACAGAGGCAAGTATGGTGTATTAGTGAGTTTATTTACATACATGTGTGAGGATAGTGCACAGGATGGTGGATGCTGTACATTGGGATTGGAATCCAAAGTTCCCAGATGAGTTGGAAGTGTTGGTAGCAGAAATGTCCTGAGTAAAGTCCACAGTCATCTGATACATTGGTCCAACTTGAACTCCCCATGTCATGTGGGAGAGTTGGGTTGCATTCGACAGGGTGAACAGATTGCACACAAAGGGGAATTTCCAGAACAGGTGTTGGGTTCCTGGGGGATGTACATGGCCATCGGCCTCTCAGTTTTCCTTCCTTGGATGACCCCTCTTCTTTGGGGGGGGACCCTCACGTGCAGGCGGCTGCGGTGCAGAGGACTCTCCACCAGAGTCATCCTCCCTCCCTGTGGCAGTTGCAGTTGTTGCGGCACCAGATGTTGTGGGCACACAGGGAGGTGTGGCCATGTTGGTGCTAATCTGGCGGAGGCATGTCAATATGTCCCTCTGCACCGCTGTCAGTTCTTCCAATGTGTCCCACTTGGACTCCATGCGAGACATGTGTGTCTCCACACGGGACATGTGGGAGTCCAAGCGGGCATGATGGGCAGCCTGTTGCTGTTGAATGTCCTTGAGGATCCCCATTACCTGGCTGACCTCTCCGGTGCTATTCTGGTACGCTTCAGCAATGCGTACCAGTTGTGGGTCATCATGCAGTCCAGACCCCTCTGCAAACAGCGACCTCTGCCTACCACCCCTCCCACCACCCCTGGCCACACATGCGGGACCTGCGGTGGCACGCACAGGTGAGCCTAGGCCCCCTTGGGGGTTGGTACTGGTGTTGTTGTCCGTTGCTTCACGGTGGGCCGGGGTCCCTGTTCTGTTGTCATTGAGTGTCCTTGGTCTGTCCATGTCGGCGGGGGTGGTCTGTGTGTTGGCAGATGTTGGAGGAGTGGGTGCAGGGGGTGCAGATGGTGGTCCTGCTGGTGCTGCATGATGACTCACACCGGAGGGGCCAGGTAGGTCTTCGCCATCTGAGGAGGGCAGAGGCTGTTCCACACCAGAGAGCTCAGAGTCCCCCGGAGCCTGGGACAGGGACTCCTCATCATCTGCTGCTATGTCCCCATCATCACCTGTTTTTGGAAGAGACACACAATGTATGTTATGTTTCTACAGGCATCAATGGTTCAAACACCTGACAGTTGTGACTGTACCTCTGGATGCGGGCCTGTACATTGCATTGTCCTAAGTTGTCACAGTCAGAGGTTGATATTGGTGTAGCACATTGTCCTGCCAACCTGAAGCATTTCAATGTGAATGTTGAGGTGTGTGCATGACCAGCATTGGTGGCATTTGGTTGACATCTGGCCCTCCTTCTCCCCCCAGCCCAGTTATCCCACCATGAGGCATGCCACCCTTGCAGTGGGTGCAGGTTAACTCCCAGAATGTCAGTCAGTGGTGTCCTGCTGTTGGTTGGTGCCCAGTTCCCAGCAGGGCCTTGTGCTCCCCACAGCTGAGGCCAGTGTCAGACATCTTTGAGGTGGCTTTTCACTCCCTGTGAGGTGTGCATGCTTCAGTGTGAGCTTGCTGGGCCATGTGGGTGGGGGATGTTGAGCTGTGACTACCACTCCCATCATGGTATTGCCTACACCCCCCTTCCCAGCATGCCCATACTTCCTTCCTTTTGAGTGGACTTCACTGTGTGTGAGTGTGACAGCAATGGCAAGATGGCTGACAGTGTGGTCCTGTTGTTTGTTGGTGCCCAGTTCCCAGCAGGCCCTTGTGCTCCCCACAGCTGAGGCCAGTGTCAGACATCTTTGAGGTGGCTTTTCACTCCCTGTGAGGTGTGCATGCTTCAGTGTGAGCTTGCTGGGCCATGTGGGTGGGGGATGTTGAGCTGTGACTACCACTCCCATCATGCTATTGCCTACACCCCCTTCCCAGCATGCCCATACTTCCTTCCTTTTGAGTGGACTTTACTGTGTGTGAGTGTGACAGCAATGGCAAGATGGCTGACAGTGTGGTCCTGTTGTTTGTTGGTGCCCAGTTCCCAGCAGGGCCTTGTGCTCCCCACAGCTGAGGCCAGTGTCAGACATCTTTGAGGTGGCTTTTCACTCCCTGTGAGGTGTGCATGCTTCAGTGTGAGCTTGCTGGGCCATGTGGGTGGGGTTGTTGAGCTGTGTCTACCACTCCCATCATGCTATTGCCTACACCCCCTTCCCAGCATGCCCATGCTTCCTTCCTTTTGACTCTGCTTCCCTGTGGGGTAGTGTGCCTGTGCTGACAGGATGGCTGACAGTGTTGTCCTGGCGTTTGTTTGGCTACAAGTCCCAAAGGTGTCCCTGGGCTTCACACAGCTTAACCCAGGGTGGTGTTTCTATGTGGGATATTTAATTAGAGTGTGAGGAAATGCATTCTCCAAGGTGAGTTGTGTGGAATTTGTGTTAAGGGTGTGTGTGAGAAAAGCTGCTGGTAACTATGGTCAGTGCTGTCAGTCCTCCTTCCCACCCAGCCAGATATCCCACCATGGAACGTGCTTCCATTGCAGGGAGTGCAAGTTGGCTTTCAGGATGTCAGTCAGTGGTGTCCTGCTGTTGGTTGGTGCACAGTTCCCAGCAGGGCCTTGTGCTCCCCACAGCAGTACCTAGTGTCAGCCATCTTGTCAGTTCTTTTCCACTCCCTGTGATGTGAGCATGATTCAGAGTGGTGTTGATGGGCCAATTGTGAGGATGACCAATATCTGTGACTACGACTCCCATCATGCTATTGGCTACACTGACTTCACCAGCATACACAGAATTCCTTCCTTTCAGTGAGCTTCCCTGTGAGGTGGTGTTCTAGTGGTGGCAAAATGTCTGACAGTGTTTGTTGGTTAGATTTGTGCCACTGCCTTGCTCTATTTGTTGTTAGGTTTGTACATGTCATGACACAGTTACATATCACTATGAGATGGCAGGTGTTGTGTTTGTCTGAATAGCATACACATCTTGGGATGATTATGTTTTGGTTACTGTGGCTTTGCTAACGGTGCATGGTTTCACTATCACCTTGACAGTGATGTGTGTGTATTGTCACACAATATTGGGTATATTGGTTGTGTACTCACCAGGCTCTGGGATGTTTGATAGTCCATGTACGCTCTCTGGTGGTAGGATGGCCCGTACCTTCTCCTCCCAGGGCCTGAGGTATACTGGTTTGGCAGGAGGGCCACTGCCGGTGCGATGACTCAAGGCGTAATCCTTCTTCAGTAGGACCTTGACCCTCCTGCGCACATCATACCACCTGTTCTGGATGTCTTTCTTTGTGCGCAAACATGGTGATTGTGCATTCACCCTGTCGATGATCCTCTCCCACATTTTGGTTTTCTGTGACATGGGGGTCTGTTGGACCAATGTACCAAACAGGTGTGGCTCTACCCTGAGGATTTCATCTACCAGGACTTCCAATTCACTGTCTAGGAACTTTGGATTCTTCTTTGGGGGCATGGTGATTGGTGGTGGTGGGGATTGATGTGTGTGTGAGTGTGCAAGTGAGGGTGGGTGAGTGTAGGTTTTGCTGGGTGTATGTGAGGGTGCTATTTGGGAGGTGCTAATGGTGTGTGGCTTGTGTGATGGATGAGTTGTGGGTGTGTCTGTGGTTGCTGTCTGATGGTGTTCTGTGCTGGCAAGTCAGTTGAATTTGCAAAGGATCATGGTAGGGATTTGTGGCCTTTATATGGGTGGAGTTGTGGGTGTGTCTTTGTTCCATGTTTTTTTCCCCCTGTATTTATTGACTTTGTCATTGCTTGTTTGGCCCTTTTTTTTGTATTTTTTCCTTTGTCGTTTTTAGGCATGTAGGAGACGTTCTTCTGACCGAGTAGGATGCTGCAGTTGGCTCGTGCGAGCTTCTCCGAGTCTTTCAAGCTGTGTTTCTGCTGGGTTTCATGTGCGACGTACGCGTCGGTCGCGGAGTATTGGGTTGCTTCGCCTCCGTTTTGTATGCGTGTCGGTCGTACGGCTTGTGGTCCGTGCGACTCGGTCTGGTTTTACACGCATTGCATCGTACTACGCGGGTCGGAGTTCGCGGGTACGTTTCTGTCGGGTTCATTCCTGGTGCGTGTCGGTCGGTTCGATTCGCGTGGTTTTCCGGCCTTAGAGCTGGTTTCCGTGCGGTTCGGTCGTTTGGCTTGTGTTCCGTACGAGTCAGTCGTGATTCACATGCATTGCATCGTACTATGCGGATCGGGCAGTGCCGGTACGTGTCGGTCGGACTAAATTCCCGTACCGAGTCGGTCGGTACGTTTTCCGGCCTGAATCGGAATCGGCCCCATAGTTGTGCGAGACCGGGTCAAAGTCGAAAAATATGGCTGACACCGATGGGGCATTCGGATACAAGAAGTGGGTTGGGCACTGTCAGCGCTTACCTTCAGACTTAGAGGAAATTCTGAGAAAAAGTGCCTTAAAATTAAAGTGCAGCAGGGCAAGGCTGCAGGAGGTGTCAGAGGAGAAAGTTTTGTAGTCGGATGGTGTTGGGTCGAACCAGTGATGAAGATTTCTACATTTGGACTTAGTTACCAAAATGGAAGTGAAAAATCTCAAGCGGGACAAGGCAGAGGGCTATAGCCAAAGACAGTTCCAGGAGGTTGGATACCCCTTTGGCAAAGTACAGTTGAAAAGAATTTGCTCCTGCAGAGAAGAACTTAGCAGGAGAACCCACAAAGTCAATCCGACCAGTGATGCACCTCAGGTGGATAGGCGAGCAGGTTGTTCCCGGTCTCCTCCTGGTTCTAAGAGCAGTTTTTGGCCAAAATATGTTTAAGTCCTCATTTTTGGGAATTGGCCATCTGTGCACTTTTAGCACTACAACCAATGGTTCAGAACTGGTGAAATACCTCGTGGGGATTCAGGGCTCACTCAGGCCAGGTACAGGTTCAAGATGGTGGGAGCCTTTTATGTCTCTGACTCTGAACAATAGGTCAGTAAGCTAGCCCTTGGAGTCATTTCTAGTAGTCCTAGGGGCTACATGAATCAAGGCTCAAAAGAAGCAGATATCCTTATTAAATTTAGGTTGCACTCACTTCAGTAACATGCCCTTATTGCAGTTTCACTACAATGCAGGTCTCCATGTTCTTCCTGTGACTGGGGGAATCCAGAAAACATTTGTTTATGATCTCTCCCCCTTTCTTAGAGGATATTCGCTGGCTACTGACGTGGCCCTCAATCTGGGCAGGCTGCTGCAAGATGGGGAAGTATGAGCTGTCTCCTGGAATTCTTTGGTGAATTCAGACATTAAGCATCAGTTGCATCCTTATAACTCATTGGGCAAACTTCTGGGTCACTCGGAGATGAACATCGGATAGGTTGCCGTGTACATGAGGGTCACACCAGCACAATGGCACCTGCAAGTTGCTCTTTGAGGTGGTGGCGGACGCCAAGGACACAATCATGATTTTGATGGCACTTACCACCACAGGCACAGTTCTTGGTTTTCAGTAACGATGTCCACAATTGTAAGCTCTGGGTTTTAGTGGCCATATCCACCACAGACACAGTTCTTGGTTTAGGCAGCGTGATCTGCTGCAATCTGTTTTCTTGCATGACGGAGAGGTCGGCTGTCAATCAGTGATTCCCGCTCAGACCCATACTCCTGGAGAGACTGTACCCACACTCCTAGAGTGCGCAGATTGTTCTCCACAGTCTTTCTTGGCCTGGTAATCTCCCAGGAAATGGCTGCTTCTGGCACTCTGCAGACAGACAAAGCTCCTTCACGGTTGGCAGGCTATGTCCCTCCCTTAGCAGGTAGGTTGGTGTCCAGGCACTTCATGTCACAAATACTTCAGCAGGGCAAGACACCAGGTGATGTCCCCTCTCCTTTGGAAAGCTGGCTGTCAGGCTGACAACAGATCTGGTTGCACAGCAGTCCTCAGAGTGCTCTATGGAGCACTCTGATCCTTATTCAAAGAGCTGGAACAAGTGACTACTTGCATACAGTCAGAGCATACAGGGGATGTGGATTCTTTGTCTGTACTTTCAGAACCTGTTTGGGGTGGCAATTCTTTCAAGTATCCTCTGCAGGTTGTTCCTCCAGACACAGCCTTTGTGTAGAGTGATGATACTCAGAGCAGGCTCGCCTCTAGCTTGGATCACCCACAACAGAGGTACAAAGAGGTGTGAGCTTTCTTCACCTGGCTTATCAACAGCCCCACTGAACAGTGATCAAGGAGATACAAATGTCAGGCCTCAGCTCATTCTGAACAACAGACACTGCAGTCATACACTCTACCCCCACAATTTACCAAATTCCAGTGCTGCAGGAAGACTAATAGCACCCCTCTCAGCAAACTGACCTAACTGAATTTCTAACAGAGCTTTGTTGCCTCTGTCCCCACTTCTAAGTCTAGGTTTCCTCCCTCCAGCTTCAGAAATGTCAGCAATACAATTCTGCTGCCTGGGAAAGCAACCTCACCTTCATTTTGTGCACAGGAACAGGCCATGGACTTCCAAAATGGAACTCGCAGGACTCCATACTCTGTTTCCCTCACACACACAATGCATGTTCCACACAGGCCATATACAGAAACAGACAGAACATTCACTTCAGATGTAAAATGTAATGTAAATGCCAAAAGGGTTTTTGCATTGGGCTGCATCAAAAACACTACGCAACCCTGGTGCAAAATCTTTGTAAATCTGGGCCCTTCTCTGATGCAGTGAAGGCATCAGAAACAGTCCTCAAACAGTCCAAACACATAGTAAGTAGTCTTGTGCATCTTGGTGTATGTTAGGTTGTGGGCTCGTTCTTGTACCAGTTAGCCAGAGGGCTTGCACATAGCATATAAATATCACTAGGTACCCTGCTAAAGGCTTATTAGCAGACATTATTTTCTATTTCGATGGCAGCCCTGTAATTAGAAACAAACTTTATTGTTTACAATGACCAAATAGTTAAAATTTGGTACTATATGGCCTTCAGTCATGAAAATAGCAAAGTGGGCTAATTAGAAAACACTGCATATTATTTGGATGGTGATCAGGCAGATAGCAAAAAAACGTCACTATTTATCCGAACTCAGGCTAAATAGCAGACATTATGCATGATTTAGTGGTGCCTGTGCCAATAGCAAATAAACTTCATTAATCACCTGACTGCTGGCTAAATAGCCGAAAGTATGCATGATTTTGCCTTTTCTATTTACCTGGCTGCCTTCTAAACAGCTGAAATTGGGCATGATCATGCCTAGCACAGATTTAAATAGACATTTATCACCAGGTAGAACTGCAAACATGGAGTAAACACAATTACCACTGACCTCCTTATGCAAATTAAAACTAAAACTGTCTCAAATGCAATTTGTATGTGAACAGCACTGTCTTAGGTCCCACTACCCATTGAAGAGAACGTTTGAATATTGTCAAGGTAATTTGGCAGACATGGTACAGAATGCTACTTCATTGTATTCAAAAAGTCATGTGAATATGGCACTAGGGCCATATATAGGATTATCAAAAGGCTTCATTTTTTAGCACTTCTTTTTCTGCCCTCAGTTTTCAAGTAACACATCCTACTCTGGAATATCTAAATCTGGTTTAGTTCAATTGAACAAATTGAACAAACAAAGACTAAAACATCTAAAAACTATGATTGGTAAAAAACACAGGTTAGATCTGGAAAAGTTGTATACGAGTGGCATTCTGCCTTCCGATATCCCTTGCCACATACGATGCAGAGAGATCTTTTAAAATAGAACCAGTTGTATATGGCCCCTTATGCAAATCACCAACTCAGACAATTGAGAGGTCTCAGTTCAATCTCTTGACAGAAGCAAGAATCTCTATATATCATTAAAAAAATTGAATTTAAGAACCTATCCAAATGTCAGTCATTTTTTGTCAGTTGCCTTTGTGGCAATATTTGGCAAGTACATATTGTCCATACTAAATGGCTGCCTGGTTGGTAATTACAACATCATTCAGTCTAATTCCTTTAAAAAGAAGCATCAGGGCAGGGACAGCGGATCAAGGATATATCCTGTGCAATCCTAATAGCAAAGATGTAATTCTTAAAAGGTGATCTCAATGCATTGCCTTTATAAACCTTTTGAACCAGTTGGTGTTCCAAACATGTGGGTAGTAATTATCCTCTTGTTAAACAATTTATAGCTTTTTAACAAATAGTGTGGTGCTGATTTCATACAAGTGTTCAGACGGAGTCAACACGTTTAACCATGTATGTGAGCTGCGGATGAGTCTCTGTACCTCTTATATTTTCTGCTTGTAAATATTATGCATGCAGAATTTCAGCAGACTACTTTCTATGTCGCATAGATTGACAAGGAAACAATTCTTCCATCTCTTCACCAGTGTTGTGGCTCTTATGGTATTAACAAAGAATATATTCGGGAAACTTATAGAAATATTTGAAATGTTCTCGGAATAGTAATCAAGATAGGGTACAATTGAAGGAATAAAGCAGTATAGTTATATTAATGATCATTTTATTGCATTCCTAAGATCAGAAAAAAGTGTAACAAAATGAATTGGAAGAAGGTCTTAAATGGTTTGAGAATGCTAAACCACACTTAAGAAAGTCCCTTTTTTTGCTTGATCAGCCCCTTTTTTATATGCTGCAGGAAAATACACCAATGGCATGAAAGTTTAATGTCTTCTATGGACTCAAATACATATTGTGCCATCCTCTAGGCTGACAAGGAGAACCATGGCTTCAAGCCTAGATGCGTATCCGGATGGCTGCAGCTTTTATTCCTGCATGCAAGCCAATAAAATAACTCTTTTTTTTATTTAAGAATGCTTTATTAAAGAGAATACAATTGACGATAAATTAGATGAAATCCATTATAAATAGTCCAAGCTATATTAGGATATGAAAGATATAAGAACCAATTTAAGAAATACAAAACTATACTCATGTAAACTTGAAACCCCAATGCTTCCATTAAAAGATAGATATTACAAAAGAGAAGAAAACAAACACATTTAAACATTTTATAAGAAAAAAAATAAGAAAGAAAAAGCAAGAGTGAGAAAAAGAACTAAAAATGAAACTGGAGCACACAATTAACAGCATTGTAATAATCCCTCTAACAGCTTAGGAATTATAAATAATCTTCATGGGGAGTCAAAATTAGTAGCGTTAGATAAGGAATAAGCAGCTTGCCTGGATAAAAATGATGTAAGTAGCGACCGTAGCAAAACTTTTTTAATCATTAAAAGTAGAGAGGTGGCATTAGCTCGATCAAGTCTGTTGATGACATAACCCTTTTGACAGGAAGGAACACTATATTTAAAGATTAACTAAGTCACCCCTACATAAGTCTTGCAGCCCACAATGTAAGGTACCAACTATTTAAAAGAAGAATTTTAAGTTTCCATGTTCCTACAGAGACTAATCCTCAAAAGCTATTTTCTTTTTTTGTTATTAACTCTTTTTATTGGATGTAAACATCTCAAGTACAATGCACAAGAAGATACATCAGTGATAAACTCTCAGGCTTAAGAAATACATAATTTCAAGGATCAAACAAAAAGAGGAAGAAGAAAAGAATGAAAAGTTGTCACTGTACATCGTTCTTACACCATTAAACCACTATAACATGTTGTGACCCAGTGGTACCTGTATAAGTAATAGCATATCTTATTTCCCATTTCTTACCCAGCCCATCTTGATACAAGACTGTTATGACTGTTCTGAGACAGCAAATTAGGTCATCATGGTTCTGCAGGTTACCATCTAACATACAATCCCCAGATGTACTCATAGATTTTTCAACTGATCGTTCATTCTGTAAAACAATCATTTGTATGATGATGCCATTGTTATCATAGCAACTGTCCATTCTTCCACTGTAGGGGACATTTTTGTTATTCAGAGTTGCAGAATACACACTAGGCATTGCTAGTGCCGAAACCAACCATTGTTTCTTTTAATTATTCATCCCTGAGATTCCATTGGTGTCAGGAGTAGGACAAGTTCCAGCAATGCATCATTTATAAATTTGCTTGTTACTTTCAATTGCAGCCAAAATGAAGTATAAAAAGTATGCAAAACCTGGAAGTGACACATATTATGTACCATGTCTCCTTCTGCTTGGCCACACCTCCAACACCTCGCTTCCTGAATCAGCTTTGCCTTGTGCAACATCTATGGTGACCAGTGCCAGTCAAGAATTATTTTAAATAAATGAGTTCCAGTCTGGCCTCTCTAAGAATACAATCATGATTACTTTGGAGAGCAGACCGTTTGGCGTCAGTGAATATCTTTTGATCACAGGGCTGCCACCTACATTGGAAGTGGAATACTGTAGGTTTGGAGTAGGCCTGTTCAATTACTGTTTCGTAAAGGTCTGAGATGAGTTTGTTATAGCAGCCCTATCTTTCCAACTACATATGTGTAAAGATGAGTTTCCTCGGCTGTTCAGCACCTCATCAAGTTTGGCTTTCTCAAGTTTGGCTTTCAAACAGTACTTGAGTTGTAAGTAATGAAGAAATTGCAACAAGTCCAAGTGGAACTCTGTATGAAGATCTTGGAAGTCTTTTACCGTATTGTTTGCACCTACTTGGCTTACAGTTAGAATTACCTTACAAGCCCATTTCCCCAATTCAAGCATTTGTTCATTCATACAAATCTTAGCATTGTTCCAGAGAGGTGCCTGTGGGTTCACAAACCTTTTGTGCTGTAAGATTTTATGTCCAATTGTTCACATTTTTACTGACCCCACCAGAATCAGGTTGTTTTTGCTTTTGAACCTAGGATATCACCCGTAGATTACCGATGGGCCTTTAGTGTTCCAATACAACCCAATCCTGTTCTTCCAGGTCTGTGCTGAAATGACAAGCTGACTGTGACAAATATTGGGCGGCAAGGTAGAGTTTAAACTTAGGGTGCTGAAGAGTTCCAGAAGTGGTTGTTGCATTCAATCTGGCCATTGCCAGTCTTGAGAACTGTTCTACCAAATGTGGTTTTTAGGTCGAGCCTAGTGTTGCAGCGTATGCGCTGCTCGCTTTGCGAGGCATGCAGTATTCAGTATAGCATGGAAGCTTCGTGGAAGCTCCACCCACTCTCCGCCCATCTTTTTCATTGGCTTAGGTCCTAAATGCCTTCCGATTGGTTTTAGGCTTGTTAGTCCCTCCTCATGATGGCCATGTTGTCATTTGTATCCTTTCATGGCTACTGGCCCCTTTACTCCGAACACTATTTTCTTCCCTGTCCCACCCCCTTATTCATTAGGAGTCTATCTTATATACTTGGAATTTACTCAATTGGGCTTTGGGTTACACAGTATCAGCCACTGTTTTGTATTGGGAGAGATTAACATATTTGTTTTATGACAAAGTAAATTGTTGAGTTTCTTTTGAAAACAATACCAATGACAGCAAGACCGTTTGGTGTCTCTGCATGTTTCATTATTGTAGAGCTAATTGTTTAGTTAGAATTGGAATTTGGCAAAATGCAGAATGGGCACGCTCTTTTGGAACCAATAATGAAATTTGGGAAAATAGGTGTGTTTGACCATTGTGCCATAGTTTATGGGGCAAACTGAAGTGCAGCGTGAAATGCATCATTATTAATGTACTACTTGGGCACCGAGGACAGGAGCTCTTTGAAAAATTACCTTAGTTGTCTAATGTTGAGGCCCGAGGTGTCGATGAATTTGAAGTTAATGTGAGAAAATTGAACAGTCGATACCACCCTAAAGTAAGCTCAGTTTTTTAGCAAGACTGTAGACCAAGCTCACATGTTGATGGGAATGATAACTTTAAGCATCCACTTACAAAAGCCAGGCAACAACAAATAACTTAAGCAAAATTTAAGGTCTTTTATCTTAGTTCCAGGTTTGACAGATTTCATCAATTTCAAATCAACCAAAACCAAGATGAAGAAATTGTAACTTGGTTTTCCACAATATAGTTGATGGTCATGGGCTTTGTTTGATACTGTAACTGAAGTTTATCAAAGTGCTTTGTGCTCAGTTTTTAAACTGTTTCCAAAACCTAAAATACAATTCAAATTCAAGATTTTCTTTAAAATCCCCTTTGAAACAATCATATGAAAGACCTTGTTCCCATATAGGTTGCATATTTAATTGCTGCAACAAATACTTTTTGCTTCAAGCCAAGGGGTTGCTTGCCCAATGATGGGAATCCAGTTCCTGTCTCAATATTAGTCTGAACAACCCTTTTCTGTTTGTTGTAATTGGAAACAAAATCAAAGAATAAAAGACTTCACCATAAGAGAGTAGTGTTCCTGCAGATTGAATTGTAAGCAAGTTTCTTCTTGTTCGGCTAAGCATGGGAGACCAAACATTGATCTGAACATGTTACATTGGAACCTATTTAGCAGGACATCAAAAAATTGGGGAAATGCTTCAAGGCCCTATGTCCGCAGAAATAGAACTCCAATTGCTTCTATTAATGGAATTATAGAAGAGTCTGCGAGATTTCTTCACAGTTTTTGCATGTGTTTGCGCTGAAATCTTATTTTCCATAACAACCAGATGTTGTTTAAGTATGCCTTGGGCTTAGTGTATGAAGGCCATTTATCGACGGTGAAGATCAAAAAGAGAAAAGTGGAATTTTGCTGACCTAGCTTTGATGGTGCGCGAGTGCATTGAGTACTGTAATAGTGACAATGTTTATAAGATGAGAACGTCTTCCATGGTTTGTCATCATTTTCCCACAGATACCTGGGCGAAAAGTGAGGTGTACAGAGTGACTTCACTCAGGTGAGAATATCACTCTTTACATTCTGGTGGTGGTGGATATGTCTTCAAGGTTACAGAGGTGTCATGAGTCAGAGACATAATCGCAGGTACAGCGGTAAAGTTTCTTGAAGTGATTTTTAGCCACGAAGGTTGTCCCACCAAAATGTTATTGCACAGTTGAGATCAGTTTACCTTTGGAGAAATGGAACATATTTTGAAGGTGTGTGGGATTGCTCAAGAAAAGTGTTATGCCATTCTGAATCTAATGGATAACTGAGTGGTTCAAAAGCGCAATTAAAGTATACAAGTGGAACGACGTAAGAAAAATTGCTAGAGTGTTGGAAATCAGGTAAAGTGAAAACTCTGATAGGAAGGAGTAATGGGTTGAAATGTATCAACCCTCTGAAAATTATCAAATTGTCAAAGAATGTAGTGAATACATGAGATAGGAGAACATAGAATGTGAATTAGATGATAAAGTGGAGGGCTGTAAAAGTGGGTCATTTGCTAAGAAGTTCACGCCAGGGTGTACACTAATGAGTGCAAGGAGTCAAGGAATGGTGATGGAGAGAACAAGGCCTTAACAGGAAAAGGAAATCACAAAAGCCTGATCATCTAAACAAAAATACATCTGAAAATATGTTCTCCAGTAGTACTATTCTTTTTTTACATGGTTTGATTCCTCTTGATCTATTTGGGGAGCACATCTTATAGTTTTGTTGTGTTGCTCATGTTTATTATCTCTATACCTAGTTATTGTTTAACTTTATACTCTTCCCTCTTGCTTGCTTTCTGGACATATACCTTATTTATATTTTTCACTTTTTTGTGTGTTTATGGAAAGTAAAATGTGTGAAATTGCCCTCTTGGTTGAATCATTTGGTAGTAAGGATCTAATACGCACTCAAACTAGATTAAAGGTTCTGTGTTCTGGTAACATGACAAATCTTGACACTGGGCTGCAAGTGATTTAGATTTGTGGAAATTTACCATTTGTGTTAGTGGTGCATGTACACTAAATGCATATAGCTCTCTTGGTGAAGAGTTAAAATGCATAAATGGCCTTGTTGGGTCCTACCTAATATGTGACTGATCCTAAATGTTTATGAGAAATAATTGTGATTGGTTATAATCTTTTGAAAAAGCAATATTTCATGAGGGCCTGCTTAACCACTTAGCTGCTGGGCTTTGTAGCCCCCCCCTTTGTGTTGAGCCCTTTTTTGGGCTTAATGGGGTAGTTTGCTCTTAGGGCTCCATAACTTTTTTTCCTCATAAGGTATCCATGCCAAATTTGCGTCCTTTTTTCCCAACATCCTGGGGAGTATAAAGGTACCCTGGGTTTGTGGATTCTCCTGAAGGGGACCGAGAAAATAGGCAAAATATAGCTACATTGTGAGTTGTTTGAGAAAAGTAGGGAAAAAGGGCTTCTGATAAGTGTCTGTATTTTTTCCTTAGAATGGCATCAATGAACGATTTGCTGTACTAAAGTCACCATCTTCCTAGCTTTCGGGAACATGCAAAGCTCAGCCAAAAACCTAATCTTGTATGACAGTTTTGACATTTTTCAAACAGGTAGCCCATTTTTTTCGTATTTTTTTGTGCTCTTAACCTACTTCCAGTGTAAAACCCAGGTGTGATCCAGGAAAGCTATAGATTTCTAAAAAGTTCACAATTCCGAATTCAGCAAGCGGTCACGTGTACACCCATCAAAGTTTTCCCAAGCAAAATAACTGTTAAAAAATGAAATAATGAAAATGAGTAGGAAAAACGGCCTTTTGTGACAAAATTTCCATCTGTAACTTTTTGTCACAATGGCCGATTTATAATAACAATATACCATTATGTCCGCTATATCCTTCTGGTTGCGGGTATAAATAGGGTTTGTAGATTCTCCAAGAACATAGGGTACCCAGAGCCAACAACTGAGCTGCACTCTATAATGTTTTTTCATTGAGTACCGAGTATAGACCAATTCATGTAGCGAAATAGGCAGAGTGAAAAATGGGTGTCCAGGAAGACTATATATTTATGAAATGGGCACAAGATCTGCAGTTTAGGAGCAGTGGTTATTTGCATATCTCTGAATTTATGGGTGCACGTACTAGCGAATGGTTTAGAGGGTATTTTACATTTGAAAGGCACAAATGCAGCAGAATCCAATTGGCATTAACTAATGTTCTACTATTCTATGCTCCCACAAGTCTTATAGAAATGGTACCGCATTTGCTTGGGTAGGCTTGGTGCCTGCGACAGGAAATGGGCCAAAACACAACATGAACGCATCCCATTTTTCCACTGAAAACGTATCCTTTTGTCCAGTGTGGGTAGCTTTAAATTATTGGACACTAGCTCAGTCAGCACCTAGGGAAACCTAGCCAATCTGTACATTTTTAGGTCCAGACTAGCGGCAGCGCGCATGCGCTTCTTGCTCTGCGAGGCATGCTTTAGTAGGGCATGCTGTGGAAGCCTCGTCCACTCTCCGCTCATATTTGTCATTGGCTTTGTGTCATTGTCCTTTTTAAATGCTGGATTCTGATTAGTAAATAGGCTTTTTAGTCCCTCCTTGGTACCGTCTTGTCTCCATTTGTTACCGCCCATAAGGATTGGACCTTTTACTGGTCATGCTACACGGTCTGCTTTATCATGGCTAAGAGCACTATTTTGTTTATTTTTTTTATTTGTAGTGCGGTCCGCTTTCACTTTAGCGGCTGCGCTTGTTTATTTATTTAATTAATTTGCAGCGCAGGCCACTTTCACTTTTGCGGCCTCGCTTGTTTATTTAATTAATTTGCAGCGCGTCCACTCACTTTAGCGGCCCGCTTGGTTATTTAATTAATTTGCTGTTTTCTTCTGCGTGAGGGTCACAGGCAGGGCTAGAGCCAGGCACATCGTGCGTTTTATTTGTTGCGCGGTCCGCTTTCAATTTAGCGGCCGCGCTTGTTTATTTATTTAGTTTATTTGCAGCGCGGGTATAAACTCTTCAGCCATGTTGGACTGCTGTACAAAATTGTTAAAAAAACATAGACACAGGCGATACTTATTTGCTTTGCCGCACTTCTCCGTGTAGTTAGTTGAGGCGTGTGAGTAATCTGGTTCTGACAGGGTCAGGGTCTCGGGGCCATGCCCACTCTCCCGAGTTCTGCTGGTATCTTTGGTTCTTGAATACATGCTAAGTTACACATTCAAAACATTTTAGCTAGTATCTATTATCACACTGAGCCATCTCACTCTGCTACTTGGATATTCCTCAGCCACCTCCTTCTGCCTACAGCTCTCTCTGCCTTTTCCATCAACCTGCACCTACTTTTCAAAGAATGAGCCAAGCACCTGACAGTGCCTGCAAAGAGGCCAGGAACCGCGTGGGTACGGCTCGGCTGCGATCCCAACACCATCTGTTGTGAGTTTGCAGGTAATGTGCGAAGCTCTTGTGGCACACTTTAGTGTCTGTGTTATTGTGTTACACTTGATAGGCCGTCACTTGATTCTGTTCGGCAGTGTACTTCGCCCCAGTAACAGGGCCCGCACAGCCCATTAGAACAAGCATTTGCAATGCAATAGGTCAAGCATTTACACTAGTTTAAGCTATTGGCATTGTAAATAACAATCCCTTTTATTTATGTTTTAAAAACGAAAACAAAAATAAAAAGCATTGTTATTTGCAATGTCAATAGCTCAAACTCGCGTAAATGCGAGACCTAATGCATTGCAAATGCTTGTTGATCTGGTGGTCAATTTGCTGAAGTTGAGTATAGAAGCCTGCAAGTAGTAGCATAGCAAAGACATAATTAAAGTAAGGTACAACTATCATCTTTGTTGTCTGCACCCGTTCCCATATGGAGAGCTGCATTTCTCAAAGTATTGTGGCATTTGCTTGATTAGGTACTTTTGCTTCTAATTATAATTCCTAGATAGTTCATCTTGTTCTGTATGCACATGAATGGATGACCATAAAGAGAGCTGGTCGTAGTATGAGGCATTTTTGACATACCTTCACTCTTTGTCCAGTTGATCTCATATCCAGAAAATGAAGTGAAAGACTGAACTGTCTGTATTAAAGCTGGAATGGATGCCTCTAAAGAAAATATGGTCAGCAAAATATTGTTGGCATACAACATGAGTTTTAAACTGCTGTCTGGGGTGTCTATGCTTGCTATCTCCTGTGAACATTGGTTTGCATTCGTCAGGAGTTCCAGCTCCAGTAGAAAAACCAAGTGTGACCAAGGGCACTCCTGTCTAGGACTTCTGTGGGATAAACCAAAAGTTAATTTCATTGTAAAGGCCAATAGTTGATCCTATGAGAAAAACTAAAGTTCTAATAAAATACTAATTTTGCTAACTATGGTTTGGGATAAGTTACAGAAATGATTCAGCCACTGTTTATAATATATATTTAAAAATCATATTTTATGGTGATTTTGGGATTTTGATACATATAAAGGAAAAGTTACCTTTAAAACATTGTACTTTGCCTGCTTGAAGCTCCAGTGGCTAATAACCATTTGCCTGCCAGCACCTCTCCTCTGCCAGTGTTTTCCCCTTAATGAGATATAAAACTATTCCCAAAGAAGAAACAATGGCTTAGGAAGACCTTGGTGTTAAGTATGTGACCCCTGTCAGTTTAGAAAGGGCTGTTATCTAGGATTTAGGAGCTTTAGAAAACTTGAAATGGAGCAGGGTGAGGCCTCCCTGTTCAAAGTTAAATATAAATGGAAACTTGGGAAAGAAAAGCCATTCTTTCCCAGTATAGCCAGCACGTGTCACCATCCCAGTGCAAGGAGGAGCTGGTTCCAGAATCAGATTGGTGTGGTGAAGGAGAAGGGGACAGTCATTTTCCTAGACACACTCCTTGCTGGGCCAATAGCCCCCTACATGGGCAGAAGAATTGTGCCATGTTGAATCTTACTCAGGATAGTGCACTGTGGAATATTTCGCAGTAAGGCAAACAGCATGTGCTGCATAAGTGGGGAAGGTTGCACTTGGGAACTTTTTTCTCATTTGTCAGGCAGTGTCCAGGAATCACCCCATGCACTGGCTAGTAAATCCTACAAAAGTGGCTCCTCACCCCAATTTACTTTGATTAGATGTGTGATTTTATATTTCCAGCTGTAAAATTCATGACAGCTTCTTAAAATGTAACTTATAGACATTGATTTTGGATCTTTTTTTTTTTTAAACATATTTTATTTTATTTTTAACATTTAGCATCATTTATAAAACAAGCATGTATAATGTATTCATCAGGCTTCACAGCACATCGGATATAAAGGCGCCCTTGTGGGTTCTTGAGTGTAGTATCGTACATTTTATACAACAATATACAATCGTGCTAGTCAGTGCTGTCGGTCGATATTGTACATATAAAGCATCAAATGGGCTACCTGACAGTGTTACAGGAGTATTTGAAGACCTGAGAAGATAAGAATTTAAATGAAGCTATTAAACTATCCCCACCCCTCCCTAACTCACTCCATTAACTCAGCTGGCCCTACCCCACCATATTGACAATATGCCGCCACGGCAACTCCCACCATCTCATAATCAGTGTGAATGTGTACACTAGGTTTTTTGGATCATAGGTCTGTGTGCAAAATTACAATATGTTCGCTGGGGTGGGGGGGCCTGGGTTAGGAGGAGCTCCTACTGATCCTGCGCTACAGGGACTGGTGCCGGTGCAAGTGGCTTGAAGGCTTCCAAAATAATATCCCATTCCATGGAAATTACTTTTTTGCGCAGTCCGCAGGTTTCTTCACGCATAATTGCCGCGCTTTCTGCACTACCCCATCTCACTACCTCCCCGTGCCAGACATGGAGTGGTGGAGGTTTGGCTGATTTCCACCGCATAGTGATGGAACGTTTAGCCATAAGCAGGGCTAGGTCTACGAAGCGAAGCTTTACCTTCTGCGTTTTAGAGCGCCGGGTCAGTCCTAACAGACAGTTCCCGGCTGTACTCGGCACAGGGATGCCCGTCGCCGAGGCAACAATTGCCACCACATCCGACCAAACCTCAGCAAGTGCCGGGCACAGCCACAGCATGTGGATCAGGTCCACCTCCTCTGTCTTACATCTAGGGCATTGGTGTTGCGTAGTTGGGAACATACACTGCAAGCGATGTGGAGTGAGATAGGCCCTGTGTATTACCATGTACTGGATAAATTTAAATTTGGCGTTCTGTGAAATTTTTCTGGGATATTCTAGAACCATGCACCACTCTTTGTCAGTCAGTTCTTTATCTAGGTCCCTGGACCATCTATTTCGTAAATCTGTCAGGGGGGCTCCAGTATGTGCTTTGATGCCTCTGAATAGCCATTTGGTGAGGTGGCGGCCGTTCCCCATGAGGTAGGTCATATGAACCAATTCGTGTTGGGTGGGTGCTTCCCTGTGTGGGGCCCAATGCTTTTTCACATAATGGAGAACCGCAGCATGTGTGAGATATAACTTGTCCGTGACCCCGTTGTGCCTGGTGAAAGTACCATGGTCCATGAGCGTGCCATCGTCAAACAGTGCGCCCACTGTGGTGACCCCTCCATTTAGTGAGCAATCCAGTAGGAGTGGGAATACCTAATAGTGGCGAGTTGTCCGAGTATGGAGGACAGCGGCGCGTGTAATGGAGGGATTTTTTCCAATATGTGAGCGCGGTGCGCAGGAGTCTCAGGGCGCCTGGGGGCATAATAGCCCATGGTAGCAGTAGTGTGTGTGGCTCCCCTCGGTCGAGTTCAAAGGGTGTGTATCCAATTTCATGTAAGTTCCGCCCTACCAGCCAGTATGATAGCCACTGCAGTTGGCTCGCATAACAATATGCGCGGAAATCTGGGACCCCCAGACCACCCTTATCTGCATCAAGTTGTAATTTAGACAGTCCCACTCTGCGGCGGCTATTGCCCCATATAAGGTCGGTCAATATCTTGTTCAGTGAGGTAAGTATATGTGTTGGAATCACTACGGGCAAGTTAGTAAAAAAGTATAGTAGGCGGGGCAGTACCACCATTTTCAGCCCATCACTGAGAGTGGTAGGGACGTCCAGAACGTAACCTGTGATCGGAGTGCCCGGATAGTCTTGTTCAGGTTTCCCTCTATGAGATCCGGTGCGTTTCTGTAGATTTGTATGCCCAGGTATTTAAAAGTGTGTGGGGCGACCGTCAGGGAGGATTGCCCAAACTGAATCACATCTGGGCTTTTCTCCGGGTGGAAAAAGAAGGCCTGCGATTTAGTCTTGTTTATGGTGAGCCCTGAGAGTAGTGCAAAGTGAGTAAAAATCTCCGGCATCGGTGTGAGGTCCGTAATCAGGTCATTAATATATAATATTATGTCGTCTGCGTAGGCGGACAACACATGTATTGCGTTACCCAGACGTATACCCCTCCCTTCTGCCGCTAGCCGTAACTTGAGGGCCAGTGGTTCCAGGGCTAGCACAAATAATAAGGAAGACAGAGGGCAGCCCTGTCGGGTACCCCTGCCAATTGGATATTCACATGAAATGTGGCTGCCAGTGCGGGCCCTCGCAGTGGGGACTGAGTACAGCAATTGAATCCATTTCAGATAGTCTGGGGGTATGCCAAATTTTTCAAGTACCCGGATCATGTAATCCCATCTAAGAGTGTCAAATGCCTGCCTTAGGTCCAGGGTGATACATCCTGCAGTATGGCTGTCTGGGGGGGTTGATTCCATGACGTGATATAGCCTCCTGATGTTGAGTGAGGTGCTACGCGCTGGTACAAAACCGCATTGATCTGGGTGGATTAGTTTATGCAAATAAGGGAGCAAACAACGCGACAGAACCTTACTCAGTATTTTATATTCGGTTGTGAGCAGGGACAGGGGTCTGTATCCTGAGATGTCTAATGCAGATCGGCCCGGCTTAGGGAGGGATACCACCAAGGCCTGCATTGTGGTGTGGGCGGCGTTCCTGTGTCTATCGCAGCATTATATAGCCGCTCTAACTGTGGTACCAGGGCGTCCGAATATGTAGCAAAAAATTCAACATGAAGGCCATCAAGGCCAGTGGCCTTATTTCATAGGAGCGATACAAAAGGGGATGATGGACGGAACGTTTGAGCCAATCAAACACTCACCCCCAGTCAACTGATCTGGGTTTAATCCATCATCATTCTTTAGCTCACTCCACCACCCCAGTTCAGACATGGCCATATGCAAATCAGTCTGACCCTGTGCCTCATGGGAACAGTCCAGCACGAACTGCCAAGCCATGTCTTCCCTGGACCGGAAACAAGCATCCTAGGACCGGTTTCTGGCATTCCAGCCGTCATCAGCCAGGCTTGCTTGAATCCAGTGGCAAAGTGAGCAAGGGACCCACGTCTGGGCATACCCCCGCCAACTTAGGGCGAACAAAGCGATACAAAAGGGGATGATGGACGGAACGTTTGAGCCAATCAAACACTCACCCCCAGTCAACTGATCTGGGTTTAATCCATCATCATTCTTTAGCTCACTCCACCACCCCAGTTCAGACATGGCCATATGCAAATCAGTCTGACCCTGTGCCTCATGGGAACAGTCCAGCACGAACTGCCAAGCCATGTCATCCCTGGACCGGAAACAAGCATCCTAGGACCGGTTTCTGGCATTCCAGCCGTCATCAGCCAGGCTTGCTTGAATCCAGTGGCAAAGTGAGCAAGGGACCCACGTCTGGGCATACCCCCGCCAACTTAGGGCGAACAAAGCGATACAAAAGGGGATGATGGACGGAACGTTTGAGCCAATCAAACACTCACCCCCAGTCAACTGATCTGGGTTTAATCCATCATCATTCTTTAGCTCACTCCACCACCCCAGTTCAGACATGGCCATATGCAAATCAGTCTGACCCTGTGCCTCATGGGAACAGTCCAGCACGAACTGCCAAGCCATGTCTACCCTGGACCGGAAACAAGCATCCTAGGACCGGTTTCTGGCATTCCAGCCGTCATCAGCCAGGCTTGCTTGAATCCAGTGGCAAAGTGAGCAAGGGACCCACGTCTGGGCATACCCCCGCCAACTTAGAGCGAACAAAGCGATACAAAAGGGGATGATGGACGGAACGTTTGAGCCAATCAAACACTCACCCCCAGTCAACTGATCTGGGTTTAATCCATCATCATTCTTTAGCTCACTCCACCACCCCAGTTCAGACATGGCCATATGCAAATCAGTCTGACCCTGTGCCTCATGGGAACAGTCCAGCACGAACTGCCAAGCCATGTCTTCCCTGGACCGGAAACAAGCATCCTAGGACCGGTTTCTGGCATTCCAGCCGTCATCAGCCAGGCTTGCTTGAATCCAGTGGCAAAGTGAGCAAGGGACCCACGTCTGGGCATACCCCCGCCAACTTAGGGCGAACAAAGCGATACAAAAGGGGATGATGGACGGAACGTTTGAGCCAATCAAACACTCACCCCCAGTCAACTGATCTGGGTTTAATCCATCATCATTCTTTAGCTCACTCCACCACCCCAGTTCAGACATGGCCATATGCAAATCAGTCTGACCCTGTGCCTCATGGGAACAGTCCAGCACGAACTGCCAAGCCATGTCTTCCCTGGACCGGAAACAAGCATCTTGGGACCTGTTTCGGGTTCAAAACCCTCATCAGCCAGGCTAGCTTAACTCCACGGGTATGCCCAGACGTGGGTCCCGTGCTCTCCATGCCACTGGAATCAAGCTATCCTGGCTGAAGAGGGGTGAAACCCCGAAACCGGTCCTAGGATGCTTGTTTCCAGTCCAGGGAGGACCTGGCTTGGCAGTTCGGGCTGGACTGTTCCCATGAGGCACAGGGTCAAGACTGATTTGCATATGGCTGGGTTCAAACTGGAATGGCATGGTGAGCAAAAAACGATGGATTTAGGCCCAGATCTCTGTACTGGGGTGAATGTATGACATTGTTCTGCATTCTGTCCATCAACTGTTGTTTTTGCATTTGTCACCCCGAGTGGGACGGGTATGCCCAGACGTGGGTCCCGTGCTCTCCATGCCACTGGAATCAAGCTATCCTGGCTGAAGAGGGGTGAAACCCCGAAACCGGTCCTAGGATGCTTGTTTCCAGTCCAGGGAGGACCTGGCTTGGCAGTTCGGGCTGGACTGTTCCCATGAGGCACAGGGTCAAGACTGATTTGCATATGGCTGGGTTCAAACTGGAATGGCATGGTGAGCAAAAAAACGATGGATTTAGGCCCAGATCTCTGTACTGGGGTGAATGTATGACATTGTTCTGCATTCTGTCCATCAACTGTTGTTTTTTTATTTCATAGGAGGTCATGGATGGCCTCTTTAACTTCCGCCCTTGTGATGGGGCCAGAGAGGTCTTTTTGCGCAGCTTGAGTAAGTTTAGGGAATTGTAGGTCAGTCAAAAATGCGTGAAGAGAGTCCTCTGCCATTGGTGGTGGCGGTTGATAGAGTGTTTTATGATATTCGCAGAAGGCGTCATTAATGTCTCATTGTGTATCTACTGTGGTCCCACTCAGCGTAGTTATATCATGTATCGGGGCGTGCGGGGGGTCGTCCCTGATTATACGCGCCAGAAGTGGGCCAGCTTTATCAGCTTCAGCATGCTTTGTGTGCGGGTATGCAGTGTAATCAATTTGTCTTAGCGTTTCTAGCAGTTCTGCATGTTTTATGCGGGTTTCCTGTCAAGTTGCTCCCTTGGTAGAGTCTACTGCTGCTTCCTGTTCCAATTTATTCAAAGAGTTTTCAACGTCTTGTAGTTTGTTGTGTATTTCATGCCTAACCCCTGCTTTGGTGCTAATGGCTATCCCTCTAATCACCGTCTTGAATGCATCCCATTCCACCTGTGGCGTGGAGGCGGTACCAGCATTCTCCGCAAAATAATTTGTAATTCCCGTGGACAGTGCACTACGAAAGACCGAGTCTTCAAGCATTTGGGGTCACAGCTTCCAGGTGGGAACTGGAGTGGGAATTCTGCCCCAGGCGAGGGTGACCTCCAAGGGATTGTGGTCTGAAAAAGTCTTTCCAGATATGTAGCGTGCATAATCTGGGTAGTGGTAGGGATAGAGCAGAGAATCCTGTCTATTCTAGTGTGTAGTTGGTGTGGGTGTGGAAAAAAGGAGTACTCTCTACTGGTTGGGTACTTCAACCGCCAGGCGTCCCCCAATGACCAACTTGCCGCCCATTTACACAGTGCATCAGCCTGCCTAATAGAGCCGGCACCTTGGAGGGGGGGTGTGATCTGTCCATGCATATATCCATTACTGCATTATAGTCCCCACCTAGTATCTATGGATACACTGCCCAGGTCGCCAGTACAGGATTGAAACTCAGAAGAAATGTGTCCTGCTCAAAGTTAGGGGCGTAAATGCTCCCCAGTACTATTTGTGTGCCATCTAAGGAGCCTCTCACTAATATGTATCTCCCCATAGGATCCGCCCGTTGCTCCAGCACCTTGAATGGGACCCGGCTCCTAATCCAGATGGAAGCACCTCGGGCAAAGGCAGAGTAGGATGTGGAGAAGACCTGGCCCCTACATTTCTTGCGCAATTTGGCTGTCTCAGCCACGGTGAGGTGAGACTCCTGCAGAAAGGCTATATGCGCGTGCCGCCTATTTAACTGTGCATGAATTCTATGCCGTTTGTATATGGATCCCAGTCCCCGCACATTCCAGGTTATTACTTTGTAATTATCCTGCATGTGTGTGTGTAATATACCAGTGTCTTGTGCATGTCAAGTGTGAGTGGGCCGGTGGTGTGTGGAGTAGTAGAGGGGGGTGGGCAAAGCTGCAAGAACTCTTGAACTATAACAAACAATACTCGGTCCAGCGAAAAAACTATGCTGGTCCAAACCATGTATACAACAGTGTTAACAATTAACAATGTAGTTGTTGCTTTCGCAATAGGGGGGTTGCTTCCTGGCAACCTGGCTATTGAGGTGAAGACAGTGTGAGCTCAATGCGGCCCGGACCAAGTTTAACAGTATACATCAAAATCGGGGCATCGGAAAGGAGTATGCTCTATAGTTACAGAAAGGATAGCATTCTAGTGCAACGTGTTCAGCGATCGTTACACCCTTCGTCAAACCTAGCGCTATCCTAAGAAACCCTCAGCCGTTTGAGGCGTAATACCACTAAACAACGCTATGCTATTTTTAGAGTCAGAGTGAACAGTGTTTTCGTCAGAGGAGTCCGAGGATATTTGGTGAGTGCCTTCCCGGAACATGCTGGCCGCCACCAGTGCCTCCGCGCGTCCCTTCTGAGTTAGTTCTGGCGGGGGGTTCCTGTTCTGAGATGTGGTGCCCAGCATTTGGCGTCACGATCGCCGGCTCCGCTTGTGTTTCGGGGAGCCAGGGATACTCTGCAAAGAAGGCCCGGATTCTGACGGGGGAAACATGATCTCGAGCCATTCTTCCGCCTCCTCTGGGGTGTCGAAAAACTGCATTTTTTGATCATGGATCACTTTTAATCTGGTCGGGAATAGTAGTGCATATTTTATGTTCAGTGCTCTGAGTTTTTTCTTTGCATCCTGATATAGAGAGCGTTTACGTTGTACCCAGATAGTATAGTCTGGATATAGCAACACCCTCTGGTTTTCGTACTGGATTTGGGACAACTCCCTGGCTTTCTGCAACAGGACGTCCCTGTCTCTGAAGTTCAATATTTTCACTATCAGAGGGCGGGGCTGGGCTCCGGCCGTCGGCCTGCCGGTGGGGATTCTGTACGCCCTTTCTACACAGAAAAAATCTGAGAGGCCCTCCGGGGCCACGTGGTCCCTGAACCATTGCTCCATAAATGTAGTTGCATTCGATCCCTCACAACGTTCTGGCAGACCAATGACTCGAATGTTATTGCGTCGGGCCCTCCCTTCTGCATCATCCACCCTATCCTGGAGCCCAGTTACTTGCCGTTGAAGCTGCGCAATTTGTTCCCCATGTTCTTTGTGTTGTGGCAGCATCTCCGCCAGTGCGAGTTTATTGTCCTTGACTGTGGCGGCGAGCTTGGTGTGATCAGCCTTTAGGAGGGTAAACCCGGTTGTCAGGGAGCCTATTTGCTGCTCAAAAGACTTCCTCGAGTCCCGCACTTCTTGCAATATGAGATCCAATTTGTCTGGAGGGGGCTCTAAGTTGGTAGGCGGAATACTGTTCGTCATTTGCGTGGGGGGCTCTTTGTCCTCTGTAGGTTGTGTATCGGCGTTGTTAGTGTCAGGAGTCTTTCCCTTGGGACGCCCCATTGTATAAAAAAGGATCTTGTGTCGTTTTTGTGGGAGAATCTCAAAGGGCACTATGTGTAGGCACTAGTGGTGATCACGAGTAACTATTGCAGGTCCCAGCGAGGAGGGCCTAAACATATCAGGTACTTGAGAGTGGGGATCCAGACTGTGTTGGTGTTGCAGTGCTTGTGTCGGGTGCTGAGCACGGCTAGAAAAAAAACGCGGCCGTTGGGGGAATCATTACGGCCCCGCCAGTGGTAAGCCGGGCCCCATAGGCAAATGGCACATGCAATAGTGTTCTAGGGCCTTTTCACATAGGCGCTCCTGGCTGCGACTCGCGCCCAGTTCATTCCTCCGGCGTCGCCCCAAGCTATGGGATTGGGCTCCTCAGGGCGGGCGTGGAGGCTAGGGATGCACCCCTGAAGCCGCTTCATCGCAGCGCCTCTCACTTACCGCCAGACAGGTGTGAAGAACAAGAGTAGGCCTCCAAGCAGAGCCCGTCCCCACCGGCCGCACCACAGCGGCCCCAGGCGGGGGCGCAGGCCCACGCAGAAGGCCCGGTCGGCGGTCAGCACTCCATGAGATCAGCAGGTCTCTACTGTCCCCCACCGCCAGTGACAGGGTCCAGCGGTCTGGATAGACCCCCCTACCGCTCACAGCCGTGGCGACACCAGAGCCTCTGGTCGATGAACCGGCCCCGTAAATGCAAGGCCCAGCCACGCTCCACCGTAGGCCCCCGCAGCGGTCTGTGACACATCGACGTAGGTAGCCTCAGCAATGGTCAGAGCGCTCAGCAGGGCAGCACAGCAGGCAAGGCGGCTCCACCCAGAATAACCAGCGGCCGCTACAAGATAATTATGGCATCGCAGCCCTCACAGCGCTCGGCTGTCCACGCTTCAAGCGCCCCTCCCCGCCAGTCCAGGCTGCCCCTTCAATGGTTCGTCTCACGACCCCCTCTGTAGGCCAGGGTCCACGTGTGGCAAGCGCCAATTGGGGGCCTCAGGGCGCTTCGAGAAGATGACAGGGGGAAATGGGCAGCAGGGCCAGGCAGCAGGACACTTCCGTCAGGGTGTCGGCTATAGAGCCGTCGCCAGCAGAGTCAGCGCGGTCAAGTCAGCCTCCCACAGCCTCCGGTGGTCGCTCTCAGGATACGGGGCTAGAAGCCCCACACGTCGCCTCTCAGCACAGGTCTTGCAGGTCAATGGAGCCTCCGCTCGTCCCAGCCCAGCCCCGCGGCAGGCGTCCAAGCTCACGGGACCTCGGCACAGTCCAAGTGCCGCGCCCACACCAGCGCGGCCGGCCCGCCCTGCCACCTCGCACCAACGTACCTCAGGGCAGGGGCCGACACCTATCTGGCACAGGAAGTAGCTTCAGCAGGAAGGTCGGACGGCTGGGCAGGCTCGCAGGGCACCCCCAGTAACGCAGGCCACGGGGCGCCACCATTCACGGACTCCCTCTCTTCGAGACGCTCACCGTCTAGGCATCTGCAGGCACACAGGGAGGTGGGTAAGTGGGGGTCCACACTACTGTGTACGGCGCCGGTCCCACGGTATGCGAAGGCCACCGTGTTGTGCTCACAGCACTCCCGAGCCGGGCAGCAGCCCACGCGGCCTCCACCCTGCTCCAAGGTCTCCATCAGCCAGCCGTATGGACCGGTCCCCCCAGCAATCAAGGTACAGCAAGACGTCCTGTAGCCTCCCAGCAGGGCCCCCTCTGAGATTTCTGGGGCCAATGTCATCCGATTAGTGAGGATTGAGACAGGATTTTCTTGGTCCGGGCGCGGAGCTCACTCACAGTGCGTCCGCCTTGTTTGGCGGTTAGCCACGCCCCCCTCGATTTTGGATCTTTAATACAGTAACCAAATGATCTAAATGTGTCTGAGAGCCATATTACGAGTTTGGCGATCCCGGGTACCACTGTACCGGCTGTGGCAGTCCGATCACTGGAGAACTCGCCGGTCCTAGCACCGTATTACGAGTTCCATCCATCACCTTATTGTTTTTGCATTTGCCACCCTAAATGCACTGGGTATGCCAAGATGTAGGTCCTGGGCTCACTGTGCCACTGGATTCAAGCTAGCCTAGATGATGTGGGGTGATACTCCAAAACCGGTCCCAGGATGCTTGTTTATGGACCAGAGAGGACCTAGCCTTGCAGTTTGGGCTCGACTGTTCCCATGGGAAGCGGAGTCAAGACAGGTTTGCATATGGCTGGGATCAAACTAGGGGGGCATAGTGGGCAACAAAATGATGGATTGGGATGTGGCCATAAGGAATTGCCAGTGGCTGAGATTATTTCAAGCATTCCATACATCACCTTGCTGTTTTTGCATTTGTCTCTAAATACACATACATGGAGGCTGACAGCTGGGCTTGGTGCAGTCCCTCTAGACAGCTACACACAAAGGGAAGTTAGGTGTGACTGATGGGCCATCCACATCCTGATGGTCCATCTTGTGCAGGATGCGAGGAAAGATCTGACACTTACACCTGAATAAACTTAGTCCTGCCCCCCACAAAGGGCTGCATTCCCCCCTGTAGTCTCCCCCCTGCAAGAACTCTGTGCACTGCAAAGGCATCTCTTTGAAGTCTCTCTCACTTCAAAGACACAACTGGGTATAAGTACTGGACCTCTGATACCACCAATTCAGTGCACTTCTGGACCTGTGGATACTCTGCTGAACTACCTCTCTGCTGGACTTCTGCTTTGCTGTGCTGACTTGTTTTGTTCATTAAATTAAGCTCTATTTTTCTGATCTGATGTGGTATTTTTTAATGGTATTTCACTGTTATACTGTTTGAAATTTTGCACAAATACTTTACACATTGCCTCTTAATTTAAGCCTGACTGCTCTATGCCAAACTAACAGGGTGTGAGGACAGGTTAATTTAGGGTGTGTTTGTGACTTACTCTGACTAGGATTTTGGTCCCTGCTTGGACAGGGTGCATACTTCTGCCAACCAGAAACCCCATTTTTAACAGGTGGCAGCCTTGACGAATATAAGTAAACTTAGGATTGACAGTTCAGATTAATAGGATTTGTTCTAGCTGTTTGCATTAGCCAAAACCTTTTGAGTTTGCTAAAATTACATCTATAATATACTACAATATACTTACATATGGGGTTTCTTCATTTATTTCTCAGTTTTTGTGTCATTCACATTTTTCTTATGCCCATTACATCACACAGCATGGAGTAATGGGTCAGTTCACTTCAGACATTGGCTAACTTCATGTAGAGTGAAAACATTCTGCCCTTTTACAAGGAAAACATTCACACACAAATTAGTTCCCTTCAGTGCCAGAAGCTACTATGGCATTTAGTGCTTTTAGAGACCAAAAAATACTTTTGCTTTTAGTCAGTGTTGTTTAGATTGATGAGAACCGAGAAGCGTCCCTAACAGTAAAGTTTTAAAAAAACAGTCTAGGAAATTGGTTTATTATTTGTGTGGCCTGCACATGTAATAGCTCCACAATTGTCCTTAATGGGAACCAAGCACCCCATTGTAGCGATTGACTCTCTCAGGGTAGCAAAGCAGAGCGGTCCAATGCCTACTCAGGGGAGATTAATTGGGCTAGTAATCACCCTTCACTGGCACAAAATTATAACATCAATAAATGATTGTCCCGTCAGTACTTTTTCTTTAGAAAAAGGAGAAGTACATTTATTACACACACACTACCACATACTATGCAGTAATTTAAATATATATACATTGGGAGATGGAAAACACCACAGATGACATTACATAATCACCTTTGACCCCCTTAAGGGGTCATACAAACATATCAAGTAAGTCTATAGGCTTGGTCAAAGCTTCAGGATCCACAAACCATATGTTAAAAACATCATTCTTTACATAAATGCAATCATCAGTAATAAAAATCATGTGTAAATACACTTATTAATGTTAATAAAGCATATGCACGATGATCAGTAATCATTGTCACATTTTGTTAATAATAAAGCTTTTTAAATGAAGAAAACAAGTGTCTGTGTGTATTTTGTAGACTTTTAAACCATGAAAGTGCAATAATAAAAAAGCCACTAGTGGCATTGCATTTTGATTAAATTTACATGTAACCATAGACTTATCCCCTAGAGGGCGCTTCAGTACATGTAATGTTTTATACATTTTCAGGCCACAGTAATTGCAACCATACAATGAGCCCCTAGAGGGCGCAACAACTTCAGCCTAGGGAGTGTTTTAAAACATTTGGACAGTTCCAGAGGGGTCCTGGTTTTGAGGACCCAGCAAGCATAGGGTGAGTAACTAAAAAAACATTGAGGTCAGCTGCATCACTGCTGCAGTCCCCCCATGCCTTCTACTGTTCGTTGGTGGTGCCCCTTCTATCCTAGGGCCATCATGAGTTGAACAAACATGTTTAAATTGAAAAGCCCCACAGCGCATTATGGGGCGCTCCTACGGGAGCTTGGACTGCTTTTGACAATCTGAGGCTCATTGTACTTCTGGTGGTGAGCTCTAGCCACCAGGGGCAGTTGCAGTTGCAGCAGATCTCCTCACCTCCAACGCATTGCAGTGCAGTGCTCAGGGAGCTTGTTCTCCTGGCTCCCTGAGCAAGCCTTCCTCCTGGTGTTGGTTACTGGGCCCAGAAGTCCAGGGTTTTCCCCCATCTGGTCCTCAGGGGCCCATGGGGAGACTCACTGGCCTGGAGTCAACTGGGCAGAGTCCTTAGCCCTTTGGGGGCATCAGGGGGTTCTTCTTTCCAGTTATCCATGGCAGCCCCAGGGTCCAGCAGGAAAGTGCAGAAAAATCACCAGGTAAGAGAGAGTCTCCCCATTGTGTAAGAGTTTTTAAAGGGGAGCGGAAGGTTCAAGAAGCCAGGCACCACTGGCCAATCCTAGGGTGCCACGTCACTTCTCCACCCCCATCCCAACCTGCTGCACAGCATGTTGGGACAGTTCAAAACGGCGTCATCCAGGGGTCACTAGTCACATCTCCTCTCAAGGCCTCAGCTCCACCCCTTGCTGACATCACTGCCAGGGCCTTACTCAATAGATGTTCAAAAGAGAGCCTGGGCTCCCTCCTTTATTCAGTGGGCTTGGGCCAGCCCATCACTGGTACAGTGTGGCAACTGATTGATGCATATCATTCTGCCCCACCCCATTCCTTTTCATGAGCTTTGTGAAGCACTGTTAATTGCTAGCTTTGTGTGGGGAGGCCTTTATTCCTGCTGCTGGAGAGAAATGTAATTAACCTGGAACAGCAGGGTGACAAAAGGCCTGGGCTCTGATCCTGAGCTGTGCCAGAGAAATATGGCAATTCTGGATGACCCATCAGTTGTTCACATATCATTGTGGAACTTGCAGAATTGATTTTCCTGCACAGGTTACACCCCAAATTGATATGTTACTGGTCTCTGTAGGCCTAATGGAAGCCAAACAGCATTCTAGGGCGGTTTCCTCACCATGTGTATAATAAAGTGTCACTACAAACAAAACAGTCTATCACACTGACATTCCTTATTAGTGCACACTAAGATTATAGGCCTACTTCAGGTCAATATCTAATCCTGCAGAGTCCCCAGTGTGCCAGGCTACCTGTGCGCAGTTACAGTGGTGGGCACAACAATAGTCTCCCATGTGCAGTCGGCACACGAGGTCACACACATGTGTACACATGTTAACGTGTAACCAGTCAAGTGTCCCTTAGCCATGATGCATTGCAGCGGCCTTATCTTAAAAGGGGGACACTGGTGGTAAACACACGCAGACCATTTACTATATGGGTAAGACACATGAAGTGAGACTCATGCACAGTAATGAGGCAAAAACTGGGTAATCTAAAAAAGCAAAAAGTCTGGTCGTACTGAATGGGCGGAACCCAATTGCAACACCATGACAAAATAAAACAACCATTGACAACGTCAGACCTATTGGTTTTGTCAATGCTTCTTTCTATTTTAAAATGATTAGGAATATTATCCATCTTCTTCTCTATCATTGTTAGAAAAGGTTGTTCAAGTTGTTATACTGTGCAAATGATTACTACACTAATTCTCTTTACTTTTGTCTCCACAAATATTTGCTTATCGCCTACAGCTGGTCCAGATTTCAGTAGCGGGGCTCCTTCTCAAGATTGTTCACTACCAACATATGTCTGATGATTTACAACAATTACATTGAGTTCCTATTGAAAAAAGATCACACAAGAGGAGTCTGTTTAAGGCTCTCAGCTGTTGTCACAGGGCCTTCTATAGGCAGGGCCCGGTCTATCAGTAGACCAAACTTATTCCATACGTCCCTTCCTGTACCCTTCATTTTTCCTCTATGATTCTTATTCAAGTCCCTTAAAAAGAGAAGAAGCACATTGGTGGTTAATCTTTATCCTTTTACCATCAACGGTTTGGAATCTTCTTCTACTGTTTCTCCACCTTGAATCCAACCATGTTTTCTATTGAAAAAGCGAAAGGGGGGTATTGGTTATCACAGGGTGTGGATTGGCGCTTGCCCAATATCGTAGAAGTAAAACGAAGAGATATCTGTACGGTGCAACAGGTGAGGGAAAACCCCTAAGCTCCTCAATTACAGACAACAAGTCTGTCTAAGTAAATAACGTCAAACCCTGTGCACACGCATGAAATAATTATAATACAGAAAGTAGAAATGAAGACAAAGTGTTCTTGCTCAGGTGTAGGTTTAATGTTATGTTGCTTCACAAGCCAGCCAACACGTGTTTCGTCTTTGGGTATTAACCCTAGACTTCTTCAGGGCTGGAATTAAACATAAAATGGCTTGTATCAACATCTCGTGATACAAGCCATTTTATGTTTAATTCCAGCCCTGAAGAAGTCTAGGGTTAATACCCAAAGACGAAACACGTGTTGGCTGGCTTGTGAAGCAACATAACATTAAACCTACACCTGAAGCAAGAACACTTTGTCTTCATTTCTACTTTCTGTATTATAATTATTTCATGCGTGTGCACAGGGTTTGACGTTATATGTTTTCTATTGCACACAACTTAAAAGGTATATTTGTTCTTCTGCCTTCTTTCTTTGAGTGATCTTCAACTGTTTCTTCCTCAGCATCAGACACCCCATGGGGGATCAGTGTGCTTCATAAGTCTTCTTTCATCATCATCATCATGAACATAATGCTCTGGAGGGGGAGGGCCTTTACAAATGAGAAACTCCAAGTGGTGGATAACCCATAGCAATTGCAGGGAGGTGGCTGAGTGCTGTATGCTAATGGGATTCTGTTACCACCAGCTCAAAATGTCATATCAGCATTTCAAAACACCCAGTGGCAGAGCACGCATTGCTCTGGATTACACCAGACCTTTTCTATTCTGATCAAGGGAAATGAATGCAGGAGCTCACATTCAAGAGACCTTTTGGCTCATTGGAGTTCTAGTGGCTCCATTCACTTCACAGGAATAGATTATAGCTATAGCAGCCCCTTACCATGGGGGCACCAGATAACCACTTCATCTATAGGAGGGCATGGCCAGGCAAAATACTAGGTAGGAAACCATTGCAATCAACTAGTTTTTCCTACCTGCCAATTATCTGTATTTTGCTTGATGTAACCTTTCCACTTAGGCATTACTGTCCAGAGTGTAAATGGAGGGTGGTAAATTTACAGTGATGAGGGCTGCTATGTCCAGGTCACGTCTATAACTCCTGCTAGTTGTTTTGGGAACCTAAAGAGTGCTTAAAAGTGATTACAGACCCAATAAATATTCCAAATAAAGACGTGTGCCGATCTTGAATACAGTCCAAAATGTCTGAGGTATTTTAGATCCATGTTAGAATATTGAGGATAGGCATATTTAAGGGTTGGGGTATCAGTTTTGTTTTTACATTAATAACAAACTTTTAACTTAAATGTTGTGGTATTTAAGATTGCGTTTTGTGTATTTTATTTTTTTTCTTTGTATTTATTACTTGGAATACAGTGCAAATAATTTTTCGCTCTCAATCAGCTCCAACTGCTCCAAATAAATCCCGACATCACCACTGATACTCCTGAAGGCTACAATATGATACACCGAGACCGCGCCAGCAAACAAGGCAGAGACATCGCCATCATCTTCAAGGAAACCATCAGATGCACCAACACCAACAATGACCACATGCCTCTAACGGAATGCCTCAATTTCCTACTACAAACTGAAGAAAAGATCACGATAAGAGGCACCTTTGCCGACTGACCCCTGGGACCCTGAGCAACATGCTGCGACGCCATCCCCAACCCCATCTCCCCCCCTAGCCATTGACTCTCACCAGTACGTCCTACTCGGCTACCTCAACTTCCACATCCAAAATCTGAACAACACTGGCCTTACCCAACTGGTCACCAAACCCACGCACAATGCCGAAAACATACTCAACTCCATTGTCATCTCCAGCAACAGAATCAAATTCAACCACACCACAGAACTCACCTGGACTGACCACACCATTGTACACTTAACCATAACCGACACCCAGCACATCATCACCAGTCATCAGATCTCCGCCCACCGCAGTTGGAGCAAGGTCACTCAAACTCAGTGGTCACAGGCCCTCACCACCTCCCATCCCGAGGCCTCAACAGATGTCAACCAGGCCATCCGGAACTTCACCAACTGGATCACCAACAGTTACAACAGATTTGCCCCACTGAAACCTACAAAATCCAACTAGACCTCCAAATATGCCAGCTGGTACACCCCAGAACTCAGGACCACCAAGTGCAAATGTCACCAACTGGAGAAATGATGGCACACCACCAAGAAACCCACCGACAGAACAGCTCACAAAACAGCCCTCAGCAACTATCACCGGCACATCAAAGAAGCCAAAAACACAGCCATCGCCACCCACATTTACTCTGCTGCCAACCACACTAAGGAACTCTTAAAAATATTCAAAGAATTATCCAACCCTACAGCCATGGAGAACAACACCCACCCCTCCGAGGAGCTCTGCAACACCCTCTCAGACTACTTCTGCAGCAAGATCGCCAACATCTACAACAATTTCAACCTCCAACCTGCAACCATAAACCCCAATGACCTCAACCAACCAGGTAACATCAACTAAACCATTACCACTTTGTCTCCGCTCACCGCCCTGACCACCTCAGCCATCATGTCTTCCATCCACTCCGGGTAGTCCACCGATCCCACCCCACCACCTCTACAACCTCACAATGAACTCAATCAGCACAGAACTCCCCTCCATCTCCACAGCAGCATTCCTGGACAGATGGAAACATGCAGACATCAGACCCCTCCTACAAAAAGTCTCCACCGACCCCAACGATCTAAAAAATGATTGTCTGATCTCCCTGCTCCCCTACCCAGCTAAAGTACTTGAGAAAGCCATCAACCAACAGCTCACTGAATTCCTGGATGAAAACCACCTACTGGACGTCTCACAATCAGGATTCCGGACCAACCACAGCACTGAGACTGCGCTGATCACCGCCACTGACAACATCACACCATCTCCCACAACACCCTCATCAAAAGACTCTATAACATAGGCATACGGTAAGATGCCCTCAAGTGAATCGCCTCCTTCCTGACAGGATACACACAGAGCATCTGACTTCCTCCCTTCACCTCCACACTCAAAGACACCATATGTGGTGTACCACAAGGATCATCCTTCAGCCCCACCCTGTTCAACATCTGCATAACCCCCCTCGCAGACATCATCAGTTTCCACAGACTTAACATAATCTCCTATGCTGAAAACACATAACTTATCTTCTCGCTCACCGAGGACCCGTCCAACACCCAATCCAACTTCTGCAATGCCATGACCAACGTAACCAAATGGATGACAGACAACTGCCTCCAAATCAATCCTGACAAAACCGAAGCACTGATCTTTGGGAAGAACACGTCTGCATGGGACCACAGCTCTTCACCTGCAGAACTCGGACCTACACCCACACCCACTGACCAATGCACGCAACCTCAGCATCATCCTCGACAGCCAACTGACCATGAAACAAGACAACGCAGTTGCCTCCTCCTGTTTCCACACACTTCGCATACTCCACAGAATCTTCAGATGGATCCCAACCAACATCAGAAAGACAGTCCCTCATGCCCTCATTACAATACGCCACGATTATGGTTTCTCCAACCAGCTCCTCAGAAGACTCCAGACCACAAAGAACACTGCAGCCTGACTCATCCTGGACCTCCCCAAACGAACCCACATCACCCCCCACCTGAGAGACCTCCACTGGCTCCCCATCAAGAAGAGACGTCAGTTCAAGACCCTCATGCACGCCTACAAACCCCTCCATGACATACGACCTGCCTCCTTCAACCATCGACTGAACTTCCACCAACCCTCTAAATACCTGCGCTCCTCTTCACTCGCCGTTCGCACACAAACAACCTGCATCTGTCGCATCCGCAACGGTGGCCACTCCTTCTCCTATATCACTGTAAAGACCTGGAACGACCTTACCCTCCAGCTCTGTACAGTCCCCTTGCCGGCAGACTTCAGAAAGAGACTCAAGACCTGGCTCTTCAACAGAGACACAGCACCCTGAAACCCCTAAGGGTGACAGTGATGTGTTTTACAAATGCTGCTAAATTGAATAAAATATCTAATGACTTTCATTGTACTTCTTCAAAACAGTGAATGTCTTGATCTAACATTATCAATTTTCTACAATTCACAAAGTGACGGTGCAATACAGTTCATATTTCCTGAGTATTTAGAGACAGGAAATAAACTCAAAATATTTAAAACTGTAAAGTGACAGTGTGAAAACAGTACTGAGATATGTCCAGCAATCGATTTACTAAGGAACATATCAAGAGATGTACAATACAATAAAGTGGCAGGACAAATACAGGACATTATATAAACAGTCGAGCTATCTATTTGATAGTAATAGGACAGCAATGCAGAAAGGGCTGACTATTTGCTGATTAACCAACGGAAAAATAAAATGACTGGACTAAAGGCAAATAGAGTGCAGAGTGCCATCTCCCTTTCCATCTGAGATTTAGACAGGGGACCAAACCGGATATTGGAACAATAAAGTCGCAATGCAGGTACAGTGCATTATACAATCAAACTAACTTATTACTGACTGAAGGCCAGCCGTGGATTAAAGTGACATTGCGAGAGCCAAAATACCAACAAAGTGTTACTAAAGTGTTATGTAAAATCTATATCTTAATCTCCTGAAACACATCTTCCACAGAAAAAAGCCCTCTAGATCTTTTTATAGCGTTGTAAATTGTTCACCGGGGCACAATACCAGTATTCTCTATATGCTAGTTTCCTCATCTTGCTTAGCCACTCCTCAAATGTGGGCTTTGCAGGAGACTTCAAGTAACTGGTAATAATGGACCGGGCCACAAGAGTTGAGATAAAAATAATTTGGGCACATTGCTTACCAAACTGTGCGGGATGGTAAGGCCAAATAAAGTGGTGCTAGGTGAAGGTTTAACCTCACACCCTACCTTTTATGCAGTGGAATAAAAGATCTATGACCAAAATTCGGAAACAGCCTGGCATGACAAGAACATTTGTCCCCAATCGCCCACTCCCTTACATCTAGGGCGTTTTCTGGAGAATGTGAGCCTCTCTGGGATGTAATAAAGCATCCTAGAATTAAAAAACATCATGCTATGAAAGTTTGCCCCCCTCAACAGTGAAAAGCCATACTCAAAGTACTTCAACCAGCAGTCTCCATTGATCTCTAGCTCTGTACATTCCCTTCATTTCATCCAGTTATTGGTGGTAGCTGTAGAACTGTCCAGCTAGTGTTCCTTATACCAAAAACTCAAGGAGACATTCACGTTTTCAGACCTACAAAGTTTCCTGACCAGCCGAGCCGAACAGTGGATCTCAAATAAGAAGAGAGTATTAAGAACAGAGACCATTTGTCTATAAGAGAAACTAAGAGATGCATCATATGTGATATTGCGAAAGCAAATCTCTGTCACCAACTTAACTGATCTACAAAGCCAATTTTAAAAAAGTGAATCTTTTCCCACTTTTTAATAGCAATTAGTGGGAGACAGGGGGAGAGATGGGAACAACTAGCCAATGGGGTTTCAGCATGAATCATTGGTATTTGACATTTTCAAAATGACTGTCGCTTTGCAGCGCCAATGTTCAGAAGAGTCTTATACCGTACATTCTTCAGTAGTTTAGGTTTATTACTGGCACTCAGCAAATTGGTCATACCACAGCAGCCAAACATGTGTAAAATTAAAAAGTTATCAAACTGAGACTCATGCATGGAAAAATGGTGCAGCTACATGGCGATGGAAGCAAAATAATAGGTCCTAAGACAAAGGAGTGCCAAGCCACCCTCCATCTTAGGCAGTTGGAGTATTTTTAAACTGACTGTAGAAGATTTATTACCCCATAGAAAAGATATAAAGCAGCTCTCTAACCTGGAGAAAATGTCTGCTTCCAGCTTGCAGGAGACATTTATTAGGAGAAATAATATGAGTGCTAAGATCGACATCTTTATTAGCACTATCCGACCAATTACGGAGATAGGGAGAGGTTTCCAAAGAGAGTGAATTTTAGATAAGAGCGAGGTGTAATTTAAGCGATAGCTATTTAAGACTGAATTGGAATAACATTTCCCTAAATATCTTTTTGGATGTGAAGTATAATTGCACCTGACATCCAGGGGCAACACCTCAGTTGGGGTATTCAACAACAATGATTCAGTCTTAGGACCTTATTACGAGTTTGGTGGTCCTCCTGTCGGCCTGCCACTGCTGCACCAACAGGAGGACCACCAAGCCTGTCATGCGCCCGCTCGCCGGACTACGAATCTAATCCATGGCGGTTGGGCGGTGCTGCGGTGGACTCACTGCGGAGGCTGCTTAAGGCTCATAGAAAAGCCTTAACAGCAGACCACCTTCGTGACAGCGCCTGCAGCACATTCCTGCACGGTGTGGCATGCACCATGTCATACTGCACAGGAACAGGGGTGAAATTCCAGCAGGGTGCAACCTATGCCCCCTGCATGCACCCCCAGGCCCAGAAGCAGCAGGAAGTCCTGTTAACTTCCATGAGTGCCACGTTTTTCATGGCAGGCTCACCACTATGAAAAGGGCGGTGGAAAAGAAAGTCAGAATATGCTCGGTGGTGCCGCAGCGGCACCGCAAGCATATTCCTGCCCATTTCCAGATCACCAGCGCAGTGGGATTCTTGATCCCGGCAGATCAGACGGTCTTGTGGCAGTCTGACCACCACACACAGAACACGGCAGGCGGACCGCCAATGTGGCTGTGGTCGGACCGCCACCATGCATACATCAGTCTTGTGAGCCACCGTACTCAAAATAATACCCTTAGGTTCATTGATTTTATTGGTCCCCAAATTTGTATAGTTCTGAATCGCTAACAGAGCTGTCTGAATGTTCTCTTTTAATGAAAGTATATGCAAGGCAACATCATCTGCATATAATTTTTGTTTTGCAGTGCCAGGAAAAGGTGCGTTAATGCCATTGTGTAGACAAATATATTAGATGTTAGATCATTACAAACAACTCGGACGGAAGAAGGGGCCGCCAGTTTGGTTACTCGGCAAGAGCAAGGTATAATATGCTCTGATGTGAAAAGGAACAGACGAAATTCGCATGAGGAACAGATTTCTAAAGGATAAGCATTCCTTGTTACGAGCTTGAAACAACAAGCGCACATTTGGAATATAAGCGGGTATACTTCACTATTGATTTTAACGAGCCCAAAACAAGCCAGATGCGTGTGATGGAATCATAAAACGGGGGACTGGCCCAGCGCGCCGTAGTGGGCTCATCTAGGAGATTCATACTAATTTTTAAAGGACGGGAGTACATAATATAACGGTCTTGATAAAGAAGGTGGAATGAGATAAAGCCTTCGAAACGCGTTGACGCCTTTTTCTGTTGCCACAAATCCATCTAGACGAACATCACCCTAGATATTGATGATACACAAGGCACCAGGGTGTTTGTACATAAGTTTAACCGTGGATTATGGCGATTTATGACAAAGATTACTGTCTGTTTTAACTCTCGTGTTATGATTTTTGGAAGCATTGTGAATGTGACTAATTTTTTTAGTATTGTTACAAATTTTTCATGATGATTCTATGGACAAAAATGGTTTTAACTTGAAACTAATTTCTTTTTTTCTTTTTAATTTTGTATAAAATAATAAATGGTTTTAATAAATTACAATCATTACCTTATGAACAATAGGTGTTTGTGCCAATACATTGTAGCCACCAGTTGAGCGGTGACCTTTATGAATGGTGAGTGTGTGTATGGAGTCAGGGTTTGGCATATGAAAGAAGGTGCGAATGAAACAATATATTAAAACAATCCCAGAGGACGCAATTTTTAACCTTTTGACAAATATGTTAGGCCAGAGGTTCTATAAATAAGGCAAATAAAGTGGGGGATAGGGGAAAGCCCTGATGAGTCCCTCTACTAGGAAACACTGTCCCTGTGCTTAGAGCCAAGGTATTTTCATACAATCTGGCAATAGACCTAGTGAGTTGGAGTGGGAAATTAAATTTCTTTAAGATTTTAACCCAACATTTCCAGCTCACAAGGTTAAAAGCCTTCTCTGCGTCCAGCAGGACTACGGCAGCAGGAATGTTATCAGTGGTTACCAGATTGATAAACTCAGCCAAGTTGTAAGTATTGGCTCTCAGGCTGCAGCCCTTAACCCCTTCTATGCGTCGGACGCACGGGAGCCATCCGACGCATAAGTGCTCATGTGCGTCGGGCGGCTCCCGCGCGTCCAATGCCATGGCACAGGGACTCCCTCTGGTGCCGGCACCAGAGGGATTCCCTTTACCCTCCAACAGCCTCGGGAACTGGGGAAGAGCTTCCCCAGCTCCCGAGCCCCCCCCCCCCCCCGGTTTCCCTGAAATGACGATCAGCGTTTCACTTTCCACGTGCTCAGGGGGCTATCTCAGCCCCCCGAGCACGTAGAAAGACGGGAGAGGTATCATTGGAAAGGGGAGAATCTCCAGGGAGGGGGGAGTGGCCCCTTAGGCAAGGGCCTTTGCTCCCCCCCAAAAAATTGGTTAAATTCAGTCTTTCTGCCCCCCCCTGGGGGGCAGATGGGGGCAGTAGCCCTCAATCTGCCCCCCCCGGAGGGGGCCGAAAGCGCACTAGATGCCAGGGATTATTTTGGGGGCAATTTTAATTAGGGTGGGGGTTGCCCAAAACGGGCATGCCATTGCCCTCACCCCCGCCAAAATTTTAGCTTTTCTGCCCCCCCTGAGGGGCAGCAGCCCCCAATCTGCCCACCCGGGGGGGCAAAAAGCCCACTAGATGCCAGGGATTTTTTTAGGGCAATTTGAATTAGGGTGGGGGTTGCCCAAAACGGGCATGCCAATGCCCCCACCCCCCACAACAATTACAGTCTTTCTGCCCCCCCGGGGGGGAAAAAAGCCCACTAGAAACCAGGGATTTTTTTTGGCAAGAACAATTAGGGGTGGGGGCTGCCCAAAACGGGCATGCCAAAGCCCCCACCCCCACAATAATTACAGCCTTTCTGCCCCCCCTGGGTGGCAGATGGGGGAAGTAGCCCCCAATCTGCCCCCCCGGGGGGGGCAAAAAGCCCACTAGATGCCAGGGATTTTTTTTGCAAATTTGAATTAGGGGTGGGGCTGCCCAAAATGGGCATGCCAATGCCCCCCCACAAAAATTAGTCTTTCTGCCCCCCAGGGGGCAGAAAGCCCACTAGAAACCAGGGATTTTTTGGGGCAATTACAATTAGGGGTGGGGGCTGCCCAAAATGGGCATGCATATGCCTCCACCCCCACGCAAAAATTACAGCCTTTCTGTCTCCCCTGGCGGGCAGATGGGAGCAGTAGCCCCCAATCTGCCCCCCCGGGGGGGCAAAAAGCCCACTAGACGCCAGGGATTTTATTTGCCAATTTGAATCAGGGGTGGGGGCTTCCCAAAATGGGCATGCCAATGCCCCCAACACCCGCCCGCAAAAATTCCAGTCTTTCAGCCCCCCCTGGGAGGGGCATATGGGGGCAGCAGCCCCCAATCTGCCCCCCTCGGGGGGCAGAAAGCCCACTAGAAACCAGGGATTTTTTTTTGTATTCATGTAGGGGTGGGGCTGCCCAAAATGGGCATGACAATACCCCCACCCCCCCCCAGAGAAATTCCAGTCTTTCTGCCCCCCCGGGGGGGCAGATGGGGTAGTGGCCCTTGATCTGCCCCCCTGAGGGGGAGAAATCCCACTAGGCGCCAGCGATTACGTTGGCTTTTTTTATGCGTGGGGGCTGCCCAGAATGGGCATACCAATACCCCACCCCCCAAAAAATAGCCACAGTCTTTCTGCCCCCCTTGGGGGCATTTTGGGGCAAACACCCCCCCCCCCCGATTTCCCCCACAGGGCGGCAGAAAGCCCACTAGGCACAAACTTTTTTTTAGCAATGTGCCTACCTGTGTATTTTGGGCCCTAGTGCAGCCAGCACATAGGGAAACCTAGCAGACATGTACATTTTTGAAAACTAGACACCAAGGGGAATCCAGGATGGGGTGACTTGTGTGCCTCTCACCAGGTTCTGTTACACATTTTCCTCAAATTTCTGTGATGGAAAGTTCTGGGAAATGCGTGGATCCACAAAATTCCACCTACACCGCATTCCCCAGAGTCTTCCGAGAAAAATGGTACCTCACTTGTCTGGGTAGGCCTTGTGCCCGCGACAGGAAACGGCCCAAAATGCAACGTGGAAACACCACATTTTCTCAGTGAAAACTGACCCATTTTTTGCAAAGTGCCTAGCTGTAGATTTAGAACCCTACCTCTGCCGGCACCTAGGGAAACCCAGCAAACCTATACATTTTTTTAAACTAGACACCCAGGGAAATACAGGATGGGGTGACTTGTCTGGCTCTCAGCAGGTTCTGTTACCCAGAATCCCTTGCAAACCTCAAACTTTGTCAAAAAGAACACATTTTCCTCACATTTTTGTGGTGGAAAGTTCTGGAATCTGTGTGGATCCACAAAATTCCACCCACCCCGTATTCCCCAAAGTCTTCCAAGAAAAATGGTACCTCACTTGTGTGGGTAGGCCTAGTGCCCGCAACAGGAAACGGCCCAAAACACAACGTGGACACACCACATTTTCACAGTGAAAACGGACCATTTTTTTGCAAAGTACCTAGCTGTAGATTTTGAACCCTAGCTCTGTCAGCACATAGGGAAACCTAGCAAACGTATACATTTTTTAAAACTAGACACCCAGGGGAATCCAGGATGTGGTGACTTGTCTGGCTCTCACCAGGTTCTGTTACCCAGAATCCCTTTCAAACCTCAACATTTGTAAAGAAAAAAAGCACATTTTCCTCACATTTCTGTGGTGGAAAGTTCGGGAATCTGTGTGGATCCACAAAATTCCACCCACTCTGCATTCCCCAAAGTCTTCCAAGAAAAATGGTACCTCACTTGTGTGGGTGGGTCAAGTACCGGCGACAGGCAAAGGCCCAAAACCTATTGAGGGGACATCGAATTACCTATCACAATACAACCGAATTTTGCAAGGGGGGGTCCCATGAATTTTTGGCCCCGGGCTCTGCGGCCATCTAGGGAAACCTACCAAACCCACACATCTCTGAAAACTAGACACCCGGGGGAGTCCAGAAAGGTATGGCCTGCATGGGTCCCCCAAAATTTTCCTACCCAGAATCCCCTGCAATCCTCAAATTTAGCTGAATAAATCATTTTTTTCTCAAATTTCTGGGTGGGAAAGTTCTGGAATCTGCGCGGATCCACAAATTTCCTACCACCCAGCATTCCCCCAGGTCTCCCGATAAAAATGGTACCTCACTCGCATGGGTGGGTCAAGTACCCACGACAGGCAAGGGCCCAAAACCTATTGAGGCGACATCAAAATTACCTATCACAAAACAACCTGGTTTTGCAAGGAGGGGTCCCATGAGTTTTTGGCCCCGGGCTTGGCGGCCATCTAGGGAAACCTACCAAACCCACACATTTCTGAAAACTAGACACCAGGGGGAGTCCAGCAAGGTATGGCTTGCGTGGGTCCCCCAAAATTTCCCTAGCCAGAATCCCCTGCAAACCTCAAATTTTGTTGAAAAAATCAATTCTTTCTCACATTTCTGTGTAAAAAAGAAGTCACTTTTAAAAATGTCCTATAATTCTCATGCTAGTATGGGTACTCACAATTCGGAAATGTGCAAATATCTACTGTTTCTAAACTCTATATTTTGTTCCAATTTCAGAAATACATAGGTGTCTTTCATACCGATTTTTCCATGTATATATTTTCCAAAATTAATTGCTATATACCCGGTACATAATAAAAAACCATTGCAAGATGCTACTCAGTTATTGGCTCTGGGTTCGTCGGGTTCTTGGTGAACCTACAAGTCCTATATATCCCCACAACCAGAAAGGTCCAGCGGATGTAACGGTATATTGATTTCAAACAGCTGTCATAATTAGAAGAAGTTACAGGTGAAAACGTTGGCACAAATGGCTGTTTTTTTCAACTAATTTTCAATTTTTCCTATATTCAACTGTTAGTTTCTATAAAGAGACCTTTGAAGGATCTACACAAATGACCCCTTGCTGAATTCAGAATTTTGTCTACTTTTCTAAAATGTATAGCTTTTCAGGACCATTATTGCTTTCATACCCATTTCTACTGTTAACTGGAAGAAGGTTGAAAGCACAAAAAATAGCAAAAATAGGCTATGTCCCAGTAAAATGCCAAAACTGTGTAAAAAATGTTGTTTTTCTGACAAACGTCTGTCAGTCCCTAACAGCAGGGAAAATGGTGATTTCAGCCCCACAAACCCTTTGTTGATACCATTTGCAGGGAAAAAACCAGACGCTTTCATTTAAACAAAATTTAGCTGTATTTTGGCTAATTTCTGGGTCCCCTCCAGGGGAATCCACAAACCCTGGGTACCTTTAGAATCCCCATGATGTTGGAAGAAAAGGACGCAAATTTGGCGTGGATAACTTATGTGGTCAAAAAGTTACAGGGGCCTAAGCGCAAACTACCCCAAATAGCCAAAAAAAGGCTTAGCACAGGGGGGGGGGAAAGGCCTAGCAGCGAAGGGGTTAACAAAACCATTCTGTTCGGGGTGAATTTAATACTTCATTTCTACACTAATACGGTTAGTAAGAATTTTTATAAAAATCTTATAGTCTGTATTTAAAAGTGTTATTGGCCTCTATGACAATATGCATAGTTCATCCTTCCCCTTCTTTATAAAAATAACTAAAACTCCTTTCTTAAAGGAGGGTGGGATGGAGTCCCCCGTCAGGATAGAATTAAACAATTCAGAGAGAGGGGTTGAGGGGTTTCTACAAAAGTACAAAAAATGTTTTTAAAACTCTGCCTGAAGCCATCTTCCCCCAGGGTTTTAGACCCAGGCAGCTCTTTAATAGCCATTTTAACCTCTGCAGGTCTGATTGGATGCATCAAAAGGGCCGCAGTTTTGCTGCTTAGCTCTGGGAGATACAATTCCTGTAAAGATGTATCCGCCAAAACTGGACCCCATGTTCCCTTTGCCCCTTATAGAGAAAGTCATGGTAATTCAAAAATATTTGCCCAATTTTTCCAATATCCCTTTCTATTTCTCCCGTACTGGGGTCCTTTATACCAGTAATTAGATTTCAATTGTGTTTTTTCCTTGACCACCCAGGTCAGGAAATGGCCCATTTTCTCACCCTCTTCATACACTCGGCAACTGCTGGCCCGACTGGAGAATTCCCTTACCATGAAAAAAATCCTTTAAGGCTTCCCTCTTTCCTGCCATAGTCACAGAGAGCAGGGAGACTTCTTAACTAGATCTCTATGATATGCCTCATCAGCCACTCTCTGTAGGTTGTCCTCTTTATCCATCTTCTTTTAAAAGGCCTAGATGGATATCATTGACCCCCAGACTGTGGGCTTACACACCTCCCAGACAGTAGCGCCTTCCGCTGTGTGGGCATTAATGGAGAAAAAATGTTCAATCTCTGTTGATAGGGACCAGGCATAGGATTCCTGGCCAAGCAATGTCTTGTCCATAACCCATCTCCTCATTACTCTTGGACGTAATATGGGGAATTTAAAAGCATTCTCCAAGTGGTCTGAGAAGGCCCAGGCATGATATTGGGAGGAAATATTTGAGGGGCTAAAAATAGATCTATCTGTGAAGCGGACCTACATTTCGTAGAAAAACTGGAGTACGTTCTTGTTGTTGGATTTAGCGTGTGCCATACATCTTGGACCCCCAGTCAACAACAAAGATCTTTAAAAACACTTCCTATATTCTTCTTATGTTGCCCATGTTTTGGTTGGAAGAATCAAGCCCAAGTGCATGGAGATAGTTAAAACCACCCCCTATTGTAGGTACGCTGGCAAGACTACATAGCTCCCATAACAATGACTGAACAAGCATGGATAGGATCATAAAAAGAGACAATATTATCTCTCACAATGGAGACTAAAATGGGAACTAGTACCCAGAAACCCCCGTCATCTGATACATGGGAAAGGCAGCTAACCGGAGCTTTACGACAGATCAACACAGCTGTCCCTCTATGGTCTGACTCTGCAGAGGTAAAAAAGCACTGACTAACCCAAGGGTAGTGGAGTTTATGACCTTTCTTCCCCCAAACAAAGTGAATCTCGTGTACAAGAATGACTGAGGGTTCATGCTGATGCAAACTCAGAAATACTGTGTCCCTCTTTCATCTGCTAATTAGCCCATTCACATTATGGCAAACTATAGTAAAACATCCAGAAAATATGGAGGAATGCACACCCATCTTTTATTGAATCCTTGTTCTTGAAACAGCTCAAAGGCAAACTATTTGGCGTGCAAGGCTTGTTACATGCTGTCCCGAAGCACGTCCAAAAACATATCCAAACTTTAAGCCTTTACGCCATCGCGTGAGGCCACAAGCCGCACAGCCGCTGTGTTACGTCGATCACTTTTGATCCAGTAAACCAAAGTACTCATAGTATTCAAGTTTTATTCCAAGTTCATCTTTATTTCACAATGGAGGTAGTGTGATCCACAACTTAATGCAGCAGAAATGCCAATCCAGGCCTTATCCTACGGCATGTTAGAATCCACTTGTCTCCCGGGTAACAATGCGCCTTTAACCCAATGCATTTCGGGCTCTTCGCCCTTCGTCAGGGGTAACTACGATATAAAAATCAGCCATCAGTGGAACACCATGACATGCAACAAATGTACACAATCTGTAAACATGAACCTATCATCTAATCCATAGTCTCCATATACAGAACACATATTTTGTATTGAAGCGTGTTTACACAAATAATATTCCATAAAGAAGTCGTACATTCAAATTATCCCAAATTTAAAATGTGCCAACTTTATCCAAAACCCAAAACAAACAACAAATGTCCACTTACTTTGCAATTGCTGTAATCAAACCCCATGCTGTTAAACACCTAAACTTTCTGTGACTCCTTTACTCGAGAACAAACAAAAGTGCACTGAACGAAAATCACACATTTTATCCTCCCCACTCAAATCAACCTGCAGCCAATCCCTTCTCCACAACCCAATGATTGACACCTCAACCCCGTGACCACCCTCTCACATAACCAATAAACGTAAAACACGTGAAAAAGATGTAAAACAAAACAAACAACAATACTCATGAAACCCAATTGTTCTCCCCTGTATAACGTGCTGTCACAATCATGTTCAAAGAGACCATAAAACTACACAAAACTTTGTGAATGTGTAAACAAATCCTATTAAAAAAACCTGTTGAAAAAATACGTTACGTCCTTATAGTCCATTAAGTAATTCATGTACCCTTCTGCAATAAAACATTAATTCAATAGAAAAATGCAAACATCATGCGTTAACTACATCATTGAATACATCAGTTCTTATTTCGACATGCTTATGAATCCCATTGGTGGTCTCCGTGAGACGCCATTGTGCCCCGGCAACCTCCACGTTGGTATCTCAACTTTTCGTGACAGTTAATATTGGGGTGCAGACACCAGGCGGGACAAAAAGTACAACATCCAGAAAATATGCGGGAATGCACACCCATCTTTTATTGAATCCTTGTTCCTGCAACAGCTGAAAGGCAAACTATTTGGCGTGCAAGGCTTGTTACGTGCTATGTCCCGAAGCACGTCCAATAACATATCCAAACTTTAAGCCTTTACGCCATCGCGTGAGGCCACAATCCGCACAGCCGCTGTGTTACGTCGATCACTTTTGATCCAGTAAACCAAAGTACTCATAGTATTCAAGTTTTATTCCAAGTTCATCTTTATTTCACAATGGAGGTAGTGTGTGTGAGAAGTTGGCCTGGCATATGCTGTCCACTAGTTATAGTGGGCACCTTGCACCAGTCCAAACGACCTTTATTGATGATAGGTTTAAAGACAACCTTTATAGAAAGCTATCCTAGTGGTAGCTATGGAGAGCAGCCTTCAGGCTAAGTCTTGAAGGAGTGTTAAGCTGTTGTTTTACCAGTTATAATCTCGTGAATGACCAAATGAAAGGAGAACCACACCAGGTATATATATATAAAATATATGTATTTATTACTAATCACTACCCAATAGTCTCTTTATGAGGCTAGAGGTCACAGTACACAAGTTACAAGTCAAATAGCACAGTAAATTAGCACAATATACGATTAGCCCTAGGGGCGTACCAAACCATATATTAAGAAAGTGGTATAAGAACCACGACTTAAGTAGACACAAGGCCTAGAGCCTGTAGAATTGCTGGGACCCCAAGGAACCACCCAAGGTAGTGACACAGGGGACCCACGGGGCTGTGTGCAGTGTGTGAACACAGCCGCGAGCTCCGTTAAAGTCTATGGGAAAGTCGCAGTAAGAGTTTTAGAGTTTAAGGACACTTAGAAATGGACTAGGACCAAACCCTCTTGGACTTAGACAGTTCTAGGGTTAACACCCACGGGAGCACCAGAGTACTCGAGTTACCTCACCCAGGGAAGCCGGGTGCATAGGTGTCGAATGGTGTCGGGTCGCGGCGTAGATTTCAATGGCAGCCTGCAACGAAGTGCTGCTGCCGGGAAGATGCGAAGTGTCCGAAGAGATCCAAGCCTGGATCAGAGATGAGAAGAACCTGAAAGCAGAGGGGACAGAGTCTGGGACACTTGCCAGTGACCAGGGGCGCGATAGTCGAATGCCCACCGATGTCGGGTGCTTCAGGTGAAAGAGGTGAAGCTTGACTCTTCAGCCACGAGGAACAGGAGGCGTCGACAACAACCAGGAGCTGGATTCAAGCTAACCCACAAAGGATGTCGAGTGCTGCAGTATTGGTGTCCGGATTGAACACACTAAGCCTTGGCAACAGCAACCCACGCAGAAAAAAGAAAGATGCTTCGGTGCAGACCAGCAAGGTCTGAGGGACTCACCACTTGGTGGGAAGTTAGGGCATGTCTGGAGCAACCAGAAACACCCAAAGAAAATCAGAGTTGCTTTCACAGGTACCCACGAGTCGATGGACCAGGGATCGCGTAGGAGCCTCAAGCGGAAATGCAAGAAGCGGGCCCACGGAACACTCGTGGAGTGTAGGCTCACAATCTTCAGTGCAAATGGTGATCGGGGCCTGGGCTATAAGTAATCCAAAGCAGGACTTCAAGAGTTGTCGAGAAGTTGATGCACTAGCAAATGTGCACAGCGTCCAGGGGTTCCGGTTCCACATCACTCGTGAGGGCTGCGGGTTTCAGCTTTGCTGGGGACTCGGGTCTGCCTCTGAGACGTCTGGAAATCCTCTTCCTGGGCTGCAAGTACTTCGGAGTCCGGCAGGAGCTTCAGAGATGCAGACCGTCAAATGCTTTGTTGGTGCCTGCCAAGCAGGGGAGTCACTCCTTGACCCCAAAGGAGATTTCTTCAGTCCTCTAGTCTTTAGTAGAGCATTGAAGTTCCAGGATTCAGTTGCAGAGTTTCGTCCAGGGATATCTAAAGTCCTGTTGCCAGGGGTTCCTTACTTATACCTAAGAAAGGGGTTGGACTAACTCTGTGGACCCACCTATGGGAGGGTTTGGAAAGAGGGGTGGCTACACCCATTTCCTTTGTCCAGTTTCACACCAGAGCAGGGGCTGGCAGCCCCTGCAACCGGTTTGAACTGGGGTATGCACGAGGACACCAAATGTGCCCCCAGTGCAGGACTTCAAAGCACTCTTGGAGTGCTCCCACCCAGCCCTAATCCACTAAGGCCTGTCTGGGAGGTGGTAACACCTCCCTGTGACAGGAAACCTATTGTCCAGGCCTCCCCTGCCGGAGTTTCGGTCAGCAGCAGGAGGCCAGACTCGTGTCTGTGGCTGCAGCATCCATTTTGTGATGCCAGGGCTCTGTTTAGTTGGTACCGGGTATACCGGTGCTGTCATGTCTCTCCCTCTAGAAGGGTGGGATCATACTCCCACACCAGTTACTGGTGTGGGGGTATGATTCCAAGGTGTTTGACACCAAACACGACATATTTCCGTTTAGCCATCCCAAAGTTAGCATTTACCATGAGGATATAATGCACTTAAGAGTATATGGTCAGGCTGCACCACAGACAACCCCGGAGAGGAGATTCCGAGGGCTGCAGAGGGGCTCTGCTCATGCATGGGCACCCTCTCACATATAACCAAGCACCCTGCCTTCAGGATTGATAAGGCCTGCCATAGGGGTAACTGATAGGTCTCTATGTGCAGTGATAGGTGAGATATAGTGAACCTATATCTCTGTAAGGGGTGCATGCACCACCTCACTCAGGCTGCAGTAGCAGTCCTGTGGTGTCATGTTGGATGGCCTTCCAGGGGTGGCACAATACATGCTTCAGCCCCTGGTAGGCCTCTGGGGTACCTATGCCCTGGGTACATAGTATACCATATACTAGGGACTTATAAGGGCACCCCAGAATCCAATCTGAAGTGTACTTAAGGTACATGGAATCAATTTAGAGAGGAAGCAGCTAGGCTGGGGTCCTGAATAGTAGGGCCCCAGCCAGACTAAAGTCGAAACAGTGAGACATCAGCAAAAAAGTGGGGGTAACCATAAGAGGCAGATCCTACTCTCCTACAGTGTGATCCACAACTTAATGCAGCAGAAATGCCAATCCAGGCCTTATCCTACGGCATGTTAGAATCCACTTGTCTCCCGGGTAACAATGCGCCTTTAACCCAATGCATTTCGGGCTCTTCGCCCTTGGTCAGGGGTAACTACGATATAAAAATCAGCCATCAGTGGAACACCATGACATGCAACAAATGTACACAATCTGTAAACATGAACCTATCATCTAATCCATAGTCTCCATTTACAAAACTCATATTTTGTATTGAAGCGTGTTATTCTATAATAATAATAATATTCTATAATATTCTATAATATTCTATAAAAAGTCGTACATTCAAATTATCCCAAATTTAAAATGTGCCAACTTTATCCAAAACCCAAAACAAACAACAAATGTCCTCTTACTTTGCAATTGCTGTAATCAAACCCCATGCTGTTAAACACCTAAACTTTCCGTGACTCCTTTACTCGAGAACAAACAAAAGTGCACTGAACGAAAATCACACATTTTATCCTCCCCACTCTAATCAACCTGCAGCCAATCCCTTCTTCACAACCCAATGATTGACACCTCAACAGCATTTCTTCTGCATTAAGTTGTGGATCACACTACCTCCATTGTGAAATAAAGATGAACTTGGAATAAAACTTGAATACTATGAGTACTTTGGTGTACTGGATCAAAAGTGATTGACGTAACACAGCGGCTGTGCGGCTTGTGGCCTCATGCGACGGCGTAAAGGCTTAAACTTAAAGTTTGAAACTATAGTAAAATCCATTTCCATATCATTCATATTTATATATTCTATTGCACTTGAAATCAGTTCCTCTATTTGGCCCTGTTGAAAGTTCCAAACCCTGCTTGTCTACTGTTGCCAAGCAGATTTTTCCCCTACCCCTCTTGCATTGACCACCTCCACCATCGAACATCACGCCACTTCCTGTGGTAGTGCATTAATAAGAAAAAAACACAATTTTCTGAAGTGAGCCACGCCAGTGTCCCGCCACCCACAATTCTGCGCTCACTTCCTTGGCCCTCTCTGCTGTGACCCCCGACCTAAATCCATCTGGCACCATGGTTTTGTGCCAGGCTCCCTCACCCCACCCAACAACCCGCTGCCAATCTTGTCAGTGCAGCAAATAAAGCTGCTAATGTTAATTTATAATGCATAAATTGCCAACTCTAAGTATTCTTTGATATTCCCTTCAGGAGCATCTTTGCCTCTTTAATAGTGGTGAGAAGACTAAACTGGCTATTGTGCAGAACTTTCAACTTGGTGGGATAGATGGTAGTAGCCTGAGCCCCGCCTGGCAGAGTGCTGGAAGCAGAACCTTAAAATCTCTTCTCCTGTGGGCTGATTCCGCGGTCATGTCTGAGAAAATTTGAATGAAATACTCGCTGATCACGATTAACGCTTTTTCCTAGGTTGCCTTCCTTAGGACTCTCTCATTGACCACAAAGTTGGTGAAATTAATAAAAAACGTGCAGGGTATTTCAAGTTAGATGGGGCTAGGGCAGGCATATGATGCTCATGTACAATTGTCAAATCCTACAGATGATCGGGGAGGATCTATTTCTTGATCAGCTTAATCACAAAAGTTACTGGGCCTATTATCCTTAGATAGGACCTTCAAGAGTGATTTTCCAGCCCCTCCTGCTTTATTTTTAGGGACCCTAACTGTTTCTCAATGTGCAACATAGACTCAGAACCCTTGGTCAATTTATCCTTGCAGTCAGAGATGCGCTACTCCATAACTTTCATCTTGTCGAGAGTTTGAGATACTTTCCTCTCAAGGTTGGACAGCCGGTCAGAAACAAGTTTATCTCGTTGAGAATTTCACCTAGAATACCTTGGAGGGCAGAAGGGAGATTTGCTACTTTTGATTCTTCAGCTAGTGTGTAATCCCGCTTTGGGTTTGAGTGCGCTCAATCCATAGCCGAGTTTAAAGTTTTATCCCTAGAGTGTGTCTTGGCCTCACAGTCTACTCACCATGTTAAAGTGTTAAAGCTTTGGGGTGCAAGAGGCATTGGTTCTGGCCCAGAATCCAGGCCTAGTATAGATGTATTGCTTGAGGTGCTGGGCTTATTACTGTTGAGAATCAGAGGAAAGAGCTCCAAAGGCAGGCTGCAATTGTGAGATTCAAGTGGATTTAGTACAACCAGGCCCAGTGAGCGATTATTCGAATCAGCAAGTGGGCTACTGCATCCCTCTCATGTTTGGTGAGTTTTTCATACATCCTCCCTGGTGCGTAATGCCTCCTCCACAATATCCACAAGTTGCCCCTCTCCCACAGGTGCCATCCTTCCCGCCTTGCTGAGTTGCAGGTCATGAATCATACCACTTTCTGGGTGATTTGGAAAAAAGGGGACCCCTACATAAAATAATAAAGCTTGCTAGCTGTAGGGAGAATTACATAAGGGGTAAAGATATAGCTAGATACAAGCTAAACATTTATACTTGGTGTTTCAATACAGGCTATAGATTCAGACAACACAATTGTCAATGAAAATACAAAATGGAACATGCATATACACAACTGAAAAATCCTGTTTTTTGTTCCAAAAGATCTTTTTTATTTTTTTATTATTAGTTCATACTTTGTTATTTATATATTTTCTTAATGATTTAATACAAAATTATATGTACAATACAATGATACACGATCATGGAGCATATATAGACAAACCTACATATAAAATACAAACAAATACATAAAATGATTAAAAATACATCATTCTGTAAAACACAATGGTGCAAGAGATGGAGGAGGTAGATTATTAAAGAAATTTCCAAGGCAGGCGGTAGAGAACTCTACCGCCTGCCTTGGAAATATATAAATAACAAAGTATGAACTAATAATACAAAAATAAAAAAGATCTTTTGGAACAAAAAACAGGATTTTTCAGTTGTGTATATGCATGTTCCATTTTGTATTTTCATTGACAATTGTGTTGTCTGAATCTATAGCCTGTATTGAAACACCAAGTATAAATGTTTAGCTTGTATCTAGCTATATCTTTACCCCTTATGTCATACCACTTTCTGGCCAAGCTACTAGGGGCTCGGAGGACTCTAAAGACTGAGTGACAGAGTCATTTCGTGCCAGTGAAGAGTCTGCCATCCTGGACCCAGACCAACTTGCGGGCAAAGCTTCATGGGGATTTACCATTGCCCCCACCTTAATGCTGCTCAATCTATCCGAACCCAGAGCCTTCAAGCTACCCCTTCATGGATGCTTCCCTTTAGGGAGTCACTTTGCTAAGTTTGCTGCCTCCTTTAATTACTTTCAGCGGCATACTCTGTGGCAAAATAGTTCAAAGCTTTGCAAAAAGAGGGGGCTACAAAAAGTCCTAAATAACCTCGTCCCAACTCTAGCAGAGCCCAGCTTACTTCCTTTAATTCAAGATTCTGAAAGAGACTGTCTTTTAGGGGCGAGGGGCAATCTGTTTTGTTGCAGGCGTTGGAACCAACCCTGCACTGCTTCGGCTCCCGATTAGCCGAGCGTCGCAACTCAAGGTCAGGCTGCAGCAAAACCCCACAGTAGCTCCTCTCTGTGCACCGAGCCCTCCATCTCCTAAAAATGCCAGAAAACGCTTTCCAGGTGTGGCGGGCATAATCAGCTCAGCCATTGCCTCCTTTCTCTGATCAAGCCAGGAAACATTACTCCCACAGTCTTGCGTGCTGCCAAGCTGTGGCATAGCGATCACACATCGCGTGTATTCAGCTTTGCCTCCCAGGGAGGAGCATCACCAAGGGAGGAGGCAAAGCTGAATACACGCGAAGACGCGGGATACGGACGGCAACGGTCTGTGTCGTAGGGGGACTTACGATTGAAAGATACCCCCCAAATGGGGGGAAGCCGGTATGAACTCTGATGGCTACCACTTGTCAGCCATGGCTTAAATTGGAAGTCCAGTGAGGTGAAGTCTGGCCCCGAGCCCTGATGAAATTGGCAATGAAACATGTTGGCCTATCCTAAAGTGGTCTGAAACATGCAGTTTGTTTTTTAATTTTGAGTAGGCTCACAGCATGGAATAAATATAGGATCATATGCATGTGAGTCATAACTCAATTTTAATTTGGAGAAACGTGGGTACTCTTTCTTATACTACGGGGTCTAGTTTGACACAAGCACGTTTCTGTGCATATTCTTTTTCATTTAGTCTTCACCTCTTATTCTTTACATTGGACACTGTGTTTTTTTCTTTCACGGGTAAGAAAGTTACAGATGATGAGAAACGTGGGCAAACTGGTGAGTACCTACCAGCAGCTCCCTTGGTGATGCTTACGTGAGGTACTTTCTCACCTTCACACATTTTTTGTACACACCTTTTAAGTGGGGGTACACGATGGAGTGGACTGATAAACGCACTTTTGAAAGTTTCTTCGGGACATTTAGGACTGGATACGACTGGCAATCGATTAAAGCCAGCAGTTGGGCGGAGAGATCAGTATCCTGCCCCCAGTTTTTGAATAAGGTTTAATATGTCCAAAACAGTCAGGTCTATTCAGTAGATTGAGGCTGCTTAGAAGAACAATATTCAGCTCTTCATTCCTACACAAGTATTCTGTAATAAGCTAGCTGATTTTTTTCAGGCACAGGTGAACAGTGTTTATGAGGAATTTTCTTCTAATTTTAAGACTAACAGCCTGAGTATTACTTCATTCCGCTGTCTCCATCCTAGGAATTATGGGATGATGCTGGAGTCAGTCAGAATGTGCTGAATAGTTTCACTCCCCTACCTGAAAGATAAAACCAGTAGACTTCTAGAGACTACGAAATCAGGTTTCCCTCTGGACCCCTGTCCACCTTCTGTGTTGCATATGGTTTCCAAGACAGTTGCTTGCATTTCACTATACTTCTTAGCAGGCCCATAAAATTCTAGACTCTGCTCAGCATGGATTTAGGCCATTACATTGTACTGAATCCGCATTGGTAGTTGCCACTGAAGAAATCCGCAGGCAGGTGGACTCAGGAGGTAAAGCTGCTTTGATTCTTCTTGATCTCTCAGCTGTGTTCGATACGGTAAATCATTCTCTGCTTATTGACCGGCTTGGGAGTATCGGGGTCAAAGGCGCAGCCCTTAACTATCCTCAGTTCTTTTCTCTCTGAAAGAGAGCAAGTGTGGCTTTTGGAGATTTTGTTTTGAATCTCTTTTCTCTACCCTGTAGGGTGCCTAAAGGCTCGTCATTTATCCCACATGCTCTTCAACATCTATGTCACTCCCCTGGCTAAACTCATCAGGTCTTATGGTTTTGTTGCTGTAGCCTACACAGATGACACACAAATAGTGGTGTCTAACTCATCAGATGTTGATGAAGTAGCCAGTAAATTTAGAAACTGCCTGGTTAATATTGTCATTTGGATGCAGGAAAACTGCCTAAAACTAAACTCTGAAACAACAGAGGTTATCCTATTCGGGTCCAATCCCTCATTCTGGAATACTTTGGTGTCTTGCCGACCTTGGCCCTCTTCCTTGACCGGTTCAAAAAGTGAAAAGTCTGGGGGTTCTGTTCGATGGACAGCTCTGCTTCTCCAATCAAATTAACCAGGTTACAGCCTCCTGCTTCCATCTCCTTAGAGTACTAAGGAAAATGTGTCCATACCGCCCTCTTGAAATACAGAAGATGGTCATTCAATCAATCAATCAGGCGTTTGTTAAGCGCGACTACTCACCCGTAAGCGTCTCAGGGCGCTGGGGGTAGGAGGGGGATCAGGTTCCAGTCCATCAAGGAGGGGGTCTGTCGAAGAGCCAGGTTTTGAGGTTTCTTGCGAAGATGGGAAGCGATGTTGTCTGTCGGAGGTGGAGCGGAAGGGCGTTCCAGGCTCTGGCCGCGAGGAAGGAGAAGCATTAGTTCTATCTAGGATAGACTATTGTAATGCACTATATTTGGGAATCCAGAAATGACTGTGACTGCAACTGAAGCTTCAATCACTTCAAAATGCAGCTGCTCGTCTGCTTTTAAAGATGCCAAAATACAATTCCATTTCCAAAGGTATTTGTGACTTACATTGGCTGTCTATTAGCGAACGAGTCAAATTCAAGGCCCTCCGCATGGCCCATAAGGCATTGTACAGCGGAGGCCCGCTTATTTCCAAAATATCTTTTCCTTGCATGTCCCTCTTAATAATTTAAGATCCAGCACTGCCATATTAGTGACAGTTCGCAAAATAACGAAAGCTAGGTGGGAAGGGAGAAGTTTCTCCTTCGTTACATGTAAACTCTGGAACACCATGCCCCTTCCCAACAGATCTCAATCAAACAGAGCGTCCTATAGAAAAATGCTAGCAACATGGCTCTTTTCTATTCATACCCAGTGGACAGTAGTCCATCGCTCAGAGAACGCTAGCGCTAAGACGCCTTGGCTTTTGCGCGCTTTAAAAAAATCGTACTTACTTATTGTGGATGATACCATATGTCACCATATCTGTCCAGGATCACAAATGTACAACGTTAATTGTTCCTGCTGCCATCTTCAGTAAACTTCAATAACGTTATTGTTAGCTCAAAGAGAAAGAAAGACAGGACTTTTACTGAATGAATCTACTGCCAAAACCTTCACTTTTCTTAAAAGGAAGAAAGACAAAAAGAAAAGAAAGCGTGTCAATTGAGCCGATTAATGCAGCTGTTGCTCCTCATCGCTGCAACAACTTCAATAGCTCTAAACAAAGCACACTGTACAACTAACTGAGTTGTCCTGTATAAGAGGTGCTCAGCAAACAGCGGCACAGTCTCCCAACCAAAATCAAGGCACTAACACGACTGCAGAGATGTTCATTGCGGATATGGAAGGGGAATGCGTTGCATGATCTGTGGCACGCCGTTAATAAATATTTGGCTGTAAGTTAGTGACGACTTTACTACAGTGGTGAGTAATTAATGAATCATAGTCGTTTTCGTCGTTAAATACGGTAGAAATAAAACAAACCTCTAGGAGATTTATACAAAAGGGCGATTTTGGGGCTGGCTTCCAAGTATCTGTAGAGCTAACGACAAGTCTGGGTTTAATGAGAAAGGTTACCTAAGAGCAGATTCCTTCTGAACTTGGATCGGGAACGTAATAAACAGCCATATTTTTAAAGCTGTAAATAAAATGAGAACAAATCCAGTATTGAGAAGTTAAATCTAACAATAGGACACACCGGAATTTACGGAATAAACTACAATAATCCCCTAAAAGAAGTTGATGAAATATGACATCCACTTAGCCTCCTGGCTATTATATAAGCAACAGTTGAAGAGTTCCATTTGGCAGTGCCTTTCTATTGAAGTTTATTTAAATAGTCTTCTAAGCATAACACTGCTACTTCCTTTAAAAATTCACATGGCCAACGTGCTAACACTTGCATGAAGGCATCACGAGAATAAAAGAGGGCGAAAGTTATAAACGTTTATTTGACACTGTCCACAAATGGAAGACGAGCAAATAACTAGCATAGTAAATAGCATTAAACAATTAAGACGTTTTATTTTAGCACCTGGGTTTGTGAATTAAAAGCGGATGGTAATATGAAAAGCAATACACCATGTAAATAGCAAAAAAAAACCGTCTCAAATAAATCCAATTTTTTTTTCAGTGTGTGGCAAATTGAATCCCAGGGCAAATCTAAATTGTCTGTGATCAGCTTACCTTTGCCTCATTCTGAAAGCAAAGGCAGGACTAGAGGGTGGTATACTGTTGCGTAATTCAATAAGGTGCAAAGAACTGCCAGCCATCCCGCGAATCACAGGCATTCTGTGCCATACTAGCTGCCAATCTCAACCTTCCCAAGACAGGACTCTACTCCGATTGGTTGTAAATCTGGCTTATAAGATAACTGAAACAATATGCTATGAAAGCCAGACTGACTTTCCACTATTTCAACCAATAACAAGCACTGGCAAGCCAATCAGTCTGGCCTTTCACATAACTACAGTTACCTCAAAATGTCCTTTCCGAGGTAGAAAAATGCTGTGTGAAGACTTTAGTCCGTCAGAACTTTACCAGATGTACCTCTCAAGGCAGAAGCAACTGCTTCACAAGTCTGTCACAATGCAGTGATAACTCACGTTGTTACTAAGGGGCAGATATACTAAGAAGTCACACAATGCGAACCAGCAAGACAACTTGCTGTGTTGCGTGCCAGGGAGATGACAGGAATGCGCCTTATCTAAATAGATATGGTGCATTCCTGCCCTCTCTCTGCGCTGGCGCACTGAGTGCAGCCTAGCCCCAATGCAGGCACACTTGCTCCATGGGAAAACTTTCTGCACAAAATCAATCCTCTGAGGCTGTTTCCCCTATGTGTGCTGCAGAAAGGAGCACAAAAAGAAAGAGGAAAAAATGAGGTTAAATAAACATAATTCTCCTTGTTACTCCTCACCTGGGAAGGTGTAGCATTTTGACGCAATTCTCAGGTTTACTAGTTTTAGTAAATCTGGGAATGTTCCAAAATCCCTGGGCGAATGCGTGGGAACACCAGGGCTCCACCCATGGATTGCCTTCCCAGGACAGAGTAACACAAGACTAGGGGGCCTATTACGATGGCGGGCGGAGGCACCACCGCAGTGCTGGCGGTGGCGGAAAATGCCATTTTCCGCACGCCAGGTGCGGTCTCCGCGCCCGCCATATTAGTATGGTCAAACACAGCCCATTTCCCGTCCGCCGCGGTGCGAAGCGAACCGCCAGAAAAATGTGCCCGCCAGCGCGGCGGTGGGAGCCAATGGAGACCCACCGCCGTGCGGAATGACGTCCAGACCGCCGTACAAATTAGGATGCCCCAAACAGCCAGTGGCACCGCAGCGGAGAAACCGGCCAACCAGAGACGGCGGAAGCACGACAGCGGAGCGCGAAACCTGATCCCCGGTCCCAACCGCCCAGTCCCGAGCGCAATGGACCCAGCTTTACACGTCTTCCCGGCGCTGTACCTGATACACCACCAGCAACTCATGCATCGTCGCGGACATCGCCGCAGGTACGCAACAACACAACTCTGCCCACAACAATAACACACAATGCATGGGCAGAGACAGGGTTCCTGTCCACACCAGATACCCTGGTGGGGACAGGAACACATCCACAATAGTACCCACACATGTCCTACCTCTCACCAAATCACCCCTCCGCATCCAGGTCACCCACCAACCGCGATCGTGATGTAATGTCCTGGTCACGTCACCGCAGCGGTGAAGACGCCTGAAAACATGCACACAATGTAGAAGGCAGGGCCAGCGACAGGCATGGGCAGTGCACAAAGATCATAGGGCCACACCTCCATCCTCCACACAACAGTCCCCCACCCCAAACATGAAGGGACATGCCATGTGCTTCTCCTGTGCTCCACCATGCACAATAACCAGCCAGGTGAACCCACACCCCGCACCACACACAAAACAACTAGGGAGACAGTACAGCAGGTGGGGCTGCAGAGGAACACACAACACAGAAGCACAGTGCCAGGGCAACCCACACACCACACCTACACCACACTCATAGCAAGAAAACTGAGTCCAAGCACAAAATGAACACTCATACAGATAAGGAACAATCACTCAACTGGACACACAGCCTGCCAAGCCACACAGACATACCCCACACTGACACACAGTCACATACACAGACCAGATGTCAGCAGCAATGGAGGACAACATATAGGAAATCTAAAGTGAGGTGCACACAAATGTTAGGCCAAGGAGCTAACCACTAAGCATGTGTACACCACATGCAAGAGAAGGGACATATAACAACACCCTCAGCCCATCAAATCACACATGGCTGGCACAGTAAGTGAAGTCAAACCACAGTCACCTCAGTGCAACAACTCATGGAGACAGCAAGGCAACCCATGGACAGGCACAGGGATGAAAGGAAGGGTCTGAAGTCCAACAGTGAACAGCCACATATCTGCATCCAACTACCTAACAGGTGTATGTCAGCAGCACAACACACAGGGGCCATTGTAACACCCCATGACTGTCAAACACAAGTAGGAACCTTCACACATACCCCACCCCCCACCCCCCTCACACCTGCAGCACACAACACCAGTGTCCAACACACAGAAGGGTGCCAATAATGTCCAGTCAACACACTGAAAAACAACCACACTCCCTGGGGGGTATCTACAAACATCCCACACCCAGGGATGCCTGAACCAATGCTTGCACAAAACCAACAGCCAAACACAAAACCCCATCACAACACACACAGAGGTACAACCAGACCAGACCTGACCTGTGCAACAAAACTGTGGGAAGGCAATGGGAGCCCAGACAGAACAGGAGTACACAACCTCATCAGTCAGGAACAATGCACAGACAACATACCACAACACAGACAAGAAGTGCATCACCACAAAACAATCATGGACACGAACTGGGAGAAATGGGCCTACAATGATACACATACAGACATACCACACCACCCATAAAGTCAACATGGTGTCATAATGTACCACATGCTTGCACATGCACAATAATGACAACTGACAGCTCAAATATGAGATGAGAAAACACCCAGGATGCACCCAAAACAAGCACAGGAACAAGAATAGCCCTAAGTGCATGTGACAGACACATAAGTAATGCACACTACACTGGCGAGACACAAGTGACTGAAACACAACACACCAACAAAACACACACACTGACATGCAAATACAACAACACACACAGAGCATCTGTCAGCTGCAAGACACAACACAGCCCAAACACTGCCCACATCCACATCAAACACACAACAGATTCACATGCCAATACATCACATTGCAAACACAGCAGGACATCAGGGGACGCACACAAGGCAAGGACAAGGCAACTCACAGCACTGCATGCACGACAAGCAGTGTTTGCACACTAAACATACCAGTTCCACACAGACATGAGTGACACACCATGAACACCCACAACACAAATCAGCACAGCACACAGACAACATCACACTCAGGAAGTCAAGCAGTACCTCAGCAAACACACATACAGCTAACCCAACACCCACAGATGCAGAAGTCTGGGACACCCAGGTGAAAACAACATGACCAGAGGACTGTGCAGCACAAACAGTTGAACTGCATCTGAGCAACCATGGCTGCAAAACAGTATCAGAAAATCACATATAACCAATAGGGAAACTGTCATGAGTGGCACATTGGTCCTGTGCACAGATCAGCACCACAAACCATAGTGTAACAAATGAAGTGATGGGGAGGCACACACACTGTCAACACAAGGGGACAGCTGACCTGAGAGTGAAGTGTTGTGTACGTCAGTAGTGGACATGGCAGGAGTGCACCATACACAAATAGATGGAGTGCAGACTTACAATGGGTAGGCATCAGAAGCACAGATAGGGGGTGGTATGACTCCACACCCCACATGCCATACTGGAGGCAAAAAAGCACCAAGTGACAGCAATGCATGAGAAAACACACCCACAATGTCAGTGTTGGCGAGCAGGTCTGCACAGTGACCACAAAGAGTATCAAGACACATGGCTGATCAACAAAACACAACACTGAATTGCCAGTCACACACTCTTCATACCCACAATTGCCACCAACAACAAGTTGGAGTCCCCCAGAAGTGCAAGGCCACACCAACACACTGCACAGTGCACAACCTACAACTCCCACATGTGCACACAATCACAAGCACAGGGCTGACCAATCAAACAAACAGGCACTCAAATCCTGGCTGACACATGTGTGTAGATGACATTGCAGGGGCACACACACATCAACACTACAGACAAAGTCACCCCCTTCACACTGCACACTTCTTGACCACCCAAATGCACACATAGAAATCAACCCATGTGACTAGGATGACTTGCCATCACAAGATGACCATACACCAACACTGCTGTGCACACATCAAGTAAGATCACACATACATGATGACCCCGGCCAGCCTGCCTGCAATCCTGTGGATAGAATCCCACCTTGTGCTGGCAGTGCATACAAACATGACATGTGTACAACATAGCTAACCTGACAAAAGAATAATTATGATAACAGTAGTCCATCACAAACCACCATCATTGCACCCCCAAGCCTCAGAGTCAATAAGAACTGAAGTGCCTGTCACCCCTGTAAAACCCTTAAAAAGTGAGACAAGCTGCATAGGGAAGGGGCAAACAGCAGTGAACATCAAGGCCAGTGGCCAGTCCAAGGTGCAGATGAGGTATATGAGAAGCTGCACAGGGAAGGGGCAAACAGCAGGAATAGCACTCGTTACTTAGCATGCGTTTAGTACGCATGCCATTACAACGCTGAATCGTTAGAACGACCGCGTTGTTAGTTCGCATACTTTTACTACGCAATTCGGAACAACGAATTGCAGTAGGGGCGCTGGATGTTGGAATAGTATAATTTACTATTCCAACTCCAGTCTGTGTGGACACTAGGGAAGGTGTTGGATTTTAAATCCAACACCTTCTCCCCCCTAACGCAAGTCGTTGTTCTGACTTGCGTAGTAAAGGTATGCAAACTAACAACGCGGTCGTTGTAACAACCGCGTTGTAATGGCATGCGAAGTAAAGCATGCGAAGTAAACGCTGTTTACCAAACAACAGTGAACATCAAGGCCTGTGGCCAGTCCAAGGTGCAGATGAGGTACATGAGAAGCTGCATTGGGAAGGGGCAAACAGCAGTGAACATCAAGGCCAGTGGCCAGTCCAAGGTGCAGATGAGGTACATGAGAAGATGCACAGGGAAGGGGCAAACAGCAGTGAACATCAAGGCCAGTGGCCAGTCCAAGGTGCAGATGAGGTACATGAGAAGCTGCACAGGGAAGGGGCAAACAGCAGTGAACATCAAGGCCAGTGGCCAGTCCAAGGTGCAGATGAGGTACATGAGAAGCTGCACAGGGAAGGGACAAACAGCAGTGAACATCAAGGCCAGTGGCCAGTCCAAGGTGCAGATGAGGTATATGAGAAGCTGCACAGGGAAGGGGCAAACAGCAGTGAACATCAAGGCCAGTGGCCAGTCCAAGGTGCAGATGAGGTACACGAGAAGCTGCACAGGGAAGGGGTAAACAGCAGTGAACATCAAGGCCAGTGGCCAGTCCAAGATGCAGATGAGGTACATGAGAAGATGCACAGGGAAGGGGCAAACAGCAGTGCACATCAAGGCCAGTGGCCAGTCCAAGGTGCAGATGAGGTACATGAGAAGCTGCACAGGGGAGGGGCAAACAGCAGTGAACATCAAGGCCAGTGGCCAGTCCAAGGTGCAGATGAGGTACATGAGAAGATGCACAGGGAATGTGTGTGACTGTACCCTGCCATGGTCAGCAACACAGTCAGGGGGCTAACAATGTGCAGTCCAGGCACCGCTGTGGGAGAGACAGGTGTGTGAGGGGGACTTCCACTCAGACTTGGCTGTCAGTCGGACTGGGAGGTGGCTGAGTGTCGGGGACAGTTGGAGGACTGGACCGGAGAGAGAGAGGCACAGCTGAGGTAGAGCCATCAGTGGCTTTTGAAGCCGGAGGGCTGCTTGGACCAGGTGGTGTGGTGGCACGTGGAGGTGGAGTTATGCTGCCGTGAGACACAGTGTGGGTGGGAGATTGTGGTGGGGTGCCTTTTCACTTCTTGGGGATTCTAAATGGCTTCCCTGTCTTGGTATTAGTGGTAAGTGGGGCGGACACAACAGGCACACTCACCACCAAAGCTGCATCAGGTGCAGACGGTGACCCTCCCTCTGGGGACATGTTGGATCCAGTGGTATGCTTTGCCTGGCCTTGCCTTTGCCCCTCCATCCCCTGTTTACCAGGTGTCCCCCCTACAGTGCCCTACTTTCCCTGCTTCACAGGGCTCTGGATGGGAGTTGAGGTTGTGGGTGAATCTGCCTTGGAGCTTGTAGGAGAGTAGGATCTGATTCACATGGGTACCCCCACTTTTTGCTGATGCTTCACTGTTTTTCGACTTTAGTCTGGCTGGGGCCCTGCTAATCAGAACCCCAGCCTAGCTGCTTCCTCTCTAAAATGGTTTCCATGTACCTTAGGTACATCGCTGATTGGATTCTGGAGTGCCCTTATAAGTCCATAGTATATGGTATACTATGTACCCAGGGCATAGGTACTCCAGAGGCCTACCAGGGGCTGAAGCATGTATTATGCCACCCCTGGGAGGCCCTCCAAAATGACACCACAGGTCTGCTACTGAGGCCTGGGTAAGGTGGTGCATGCACCCCTTACTGTGGTATAGGCTACCTATATCACTACCATTGCACACACATATAAACCTATAAGTCACTCCTATGGCAGGCCTTAACAATACTGAAGGCAGAGTGCTTGGCTTTTATGTGAGAGGGTGCCCCTGCATGAGCAGAGCCCCTCTGCAGCATTTGGAGCCACTCCTCTGATGCTGTTTGTGGTGCAGCCTGACCATATACTCTTAAGTGCATTATAACCTCGCGTTAAATGCTAACTTTGGGATGGCTGCACGGAAACATGTCGTGTTTGGTGTCAAACATCTTGGAATACTACCCTCCCACCAGTTCTGTCAGCGGAGGTAGCATTCCACCCTTCTAGAGGGAGAGACATGTACACACCGGGCTACCCGGTATTAACTTGACAGAGCCCTGGCATCACAAAATGGATGCCGCTGCCACAGACACGGGTCTGGCCTCCTGCTGCTGACCGAAACTCCGGCAGGGGAGGCCTGGAAAATAGGTTTCCTGTCGAAGGGAGGTGTAACCACCTCCCCAGACAGGATAGTGTGTATTGGGGCTGGGCGGGAGCACTCTCTGGTGCTTTGAAGTCCTGCACTGGGGGCACATTTGGTGTCCCTGTGCATAGTCCAGTTCAAACCGGTTGCAGGGGCTACCTGCCCCTGCTCTGGCGTGAAACTGGACAAAGGGAATGGGTGTAACCACCCCTCTTCCCTGACCCTCCCAAGGGTGGGTCCCCAGAGTATGTCCAACCCCCTACCTTAGTATAAGTATGGGACCCCAGTCCTTGGGACTTTAGATTACCCTGGACGAAACTCTGAAGCCGAATCCTGGACCTTCGATGCTCTACTTGAAGATTAGAGGACTGAAGAATCTCCTTGGGGTCAAGGAGTGACTCCCCTGCTTGGCAGGCACCTAAGAAGCAATTGTCTGGTCTGCATCGCTGAAGCTCCCGCCGGACGCCAAAGTCTTTGCAACACCACAGGGGGATTTCCAGACTTCCCCGAGGCTTCCCTGAGACCCCAGCGAAGCTGAGGCACGTAGCTGTCGTGGGTAACGTGGAACCGTGACCCCTGGACACCAAGAGCTTTTGTAAGTGCATCCTCTTCCTGGCCTCCCACGAAGTTGTGCTTTGGGCTCCGAGTAGCCCCCGTCTCCAGCACCAACTGCACTGAAGATCACTGGCCTCCACTCCACGAGTGTCCTGTGAGCCAGCTCCAACTGCGTCCACTTGAGGCTCCTTTGCGGTTGCTAGTCCGTTGGCTAGTGGGCCCTCCCGAAGGCAACTCTTCTTCTGCTTGGGCTTTCCTGGTTGCTCCAGACGTGCCCTGACTTACTCTTGCTGGGTGAGTCCCCCAGACCTTGCTGGTCTGCATCAACATCCTTTCTTTGTTTCCACGTGACTTGCCGTTGCCAAGGCTTGTTGGGTCCAATCCGGTCGCCGACACCGCAGCAATCGACAGACATCATGGTGCAGCTCGAATCCAGCTCCTGGTCATCTTCGACACCTCCTGGACCTCGTGGCTGAAGAGTCAAGATGACCATCAACCTACCTGAAGCACCCGACATCGGTGGGCATCTGCTCATCGCCTTCCTGGTCACTGGCTAGTGACCCAGACTCTGTCCCCTCTGCTTTCAGGTCCTTCAGATCTTCGATCCACTCTTGGATCCACCCGGACACTTTCGACTTGGTCGCCAGCAGCGTGCTGCAGCAGATCGCCATTGAAAATGACGACGAAACCCGACACCAAAAGACACCTATGCACCCGGCTTCCCTGGGTGAGGTAACTCGAGTACTCCGGTGCTCCCGTGGGTATTGACTCTAGAATGGCCTAGTTCTAAAGGGGTTTGCTCCAAGTCCTCTTCTAAGTGTCCTTTCCTTTTAAAAACCTAACCGCGACTTTTCCCATAGAAGTTAACGGTGATTCGCGGCTGTGTTCCAACACTGCACGCGTCCCCCGTGGGTCCCCTGTGTCACTACCTTGGGTGGTTCCTTGTGGTCCAAGCACTTCTACAGGCTCTAGGCCTTGTGTCTAGCTCAGTTGTGGTTCTTATACCACTTTATTGGTATATGGTTTGGTACGCCCCTAGGGCTCAAACGAGTATTTGTGCTATTACTGTTGATATTTGACTTGTAAACTATGTACTTCGAACTCTAGCCTCATAAAGAGACTAGAGGGGTGTGTTTAAGACTAAATACATATATTTTATATATATACCTGGTGTGGTCCTCTTTCATTTGGTCACTCAAGAGATTATAGACTGGTAAAACAAGCTGCTTTACATTCCTTCAACACTTAGCCTGAAGGCTGCCCTCCATAGCTACCACTAGGATAGCTTTCAATAAAGGTTGTCTTTAACCTATCTCCAATAAGGGGTTGTTTGGACTGGTGCAAGGTGCCCACTATAATTAGTGGACAGCATATACCAGGCCAACTTCTCACATTGGTGTGCAGCGTGTGGGATTCCAGCTTGCTATTGTTTTACCAGATAATCTCAATTGAATTGATCAACTGAAAACCACTAAGGGTACCTTAGGTACATATAAAAACAAGCTTAGTATACAGTAAGTTCTACTGAACTTAGAGTTGTGTGTTAAGGGCCTAGCACACCCTTTCTACAACTCAAGAGAGTTTTGTAGGCCACACTAGAGTAGGTAGTGCATACACCACACCTCACTAGTAATGTCTTCACTACCAGGAACCAGTGGGCTCCTGCCATCCAAATATGACAACCTCCCATTCGTGGAATTGAGAGAGTTGTGCAAGATTAGGAAGTTGAAGACAGGCAAAAGTGCCAACACCCAAAGTCTCCTGGAGATGCTTCTGCTAGATGATCTTAGAAGACCCATAGGCTTTGCAAGGGTAGGCAGAGAGGGGGGGGGGCAGAAGATGAGGAAGGGACCAGGGATGAAAATCCCCAGGACCTGACCTCTGAAACTGGCCAGGAAGGTGACAATGACCTTGCCCTGGAAAATGCAGCTCCTCCTGCAGATGAGGAGGAGGATCAGGATGACCTCCCCTTTGTCCCCCCAGGAAGAGTTGTGAGTGTGCCCAGAAGGTCTAGATCTCCTTCTCAGGAGTCTAACCACTCTGACATCCTCAAGTGAGAGGAAAGAGAGACTGCTCAAGTATGGGGAAGCTCAGTTGAGACTCAGAAGAGAGCAGTTGGCTATAGACAGGGAGTCACTAGAGCTTCAAAGACAAAGAAGAAAGTTGGTACTAGAGTCCCATGGTGGCAGCAACTTCCCTAGTGGTAGGGAAAGGTCTTATGACCATAGAAACCTGAGCAAGATTGTCCCTCCCTACCAGAGTGGGGATGACATCCACAAATGGATTTCTGCACTGGAGAGGGCCTGTAAAGTACAGAGGGTCCCTCAGGAGCAGTGGGCAGCAATCTTGTGGCTCTCCTTTGCAGACAAAGGTAGAGATAAGCTCCTCTCTGTTAGAGAAGAGGATGCTGATAATTATCCAGTCTTAAAAAGTGCATTGATTGATGGGTTTGGCCTAACAACTGAACAGTACAGGTTAAAGTTCAGAGATACCCAAAAGGCACAGAATCAAGACTGGGTAGACTTTGTTGATTGTTCTGCTAAGGCTCTGGAAGGTTGGTTAGTGGGCAGTAAGGTATGTGACTTCAAAGGATTGTACAATCTTATCATGAGGGAGCAGATTCTTAATAACTGTCAAAATCAGCTGTTGCATCAGTACCTGATCTGACCTCTCCCCAAGAATTGGGAAAGAAGGCAGACAAATGAGTCAGAACCAGGGTGAGGTAGAAGGTACAGAACCAAGGTGGTGACCCAAAGAAGCAAGATTCTAAGAACTCTGACAAGGGTGGGGAGAAGGGTAAAGACCAGAAGTCTTCACAAAGCCCCCAAAAATCTTCTTCAGGTGGGGATTCACAGTCTAACAAAGGGAAAGGCAAAAAGAAACCATGGTGCAAAGTCTGTAAGCAAAAGACACACTGGACCAGTGATTGCACCAAGTCCAAATACTCTATTCCAGCCCCCACCAATGCCCCTAAGGCACCTGTTCCCCCTAGTGCAGTTACAATTGGTGGTGGGAGTACACAAGCCAAGGGTTTAGTAGGGTTGACCCTGGGTAATGAGATGAGCTCTGGCCTAGTCAGAGAACTCACTCAGGCTGTCCTAGTCTATGATGGAGGCATGGATGTGACCTCCTCTGTGAGTCCCAGTAATCTGGGCAAGTACAGGCAACAGCCATTAATAAATGAAAAAGAGGCTTTGGCATTTAGGGACACAGGAGCAAGTGTCACCATGGTGACACAAGATCTTGTAGATCCTGGGCAGATTATACTTGGTGAAATGTACCAAGTGACCAATGCTAGCAATGTCAGAACAGACCATACTCTGGCAGTTGTTAACTTCTCCTGGGGAGGGGTAACTGGCCTTAAGAAGGTTGTGGTGAGTGCAGACCTACCAGTTGAATGCTTGCTTGGCAATGATCTAGAAACTTCAGCTTGGGCAGAAGTGGAGCTCAGGACCCATGCAGAAATGCTGGGCATCCCTGCAGATGTGTTTGCTGTGACCAGGTCACAGAGCAAAATGTCTAACACTGAACAGGCCTTGGATCCTGGAACAATGGACCAAGTGCCATCCAAGAGGAGGAGTAGTAGGGTAAAGGTAGTGCCTTCCCCTTGGCTCAGGAGGAAGATCAGTCTCTTCAGGGAGATGATCTCAGTCCTGAGGAAGGAACTGTCCCAGAGGAGCTTGAGCCTGATCAGGTTGAGTTCTAAGGGACAGGGGGCCCTTCCAGGGCAGATCTGAGCCAGGAGCAGCAGAGCTGCCCCTCTCTTGAACCCCTCAGACAGCAAGCTGCTGCTGAGGCTGCTGGGAATGCTAGTGGTCCCCATAAAGTGTATTGGGAAGATGGACTCTTGTACTCAGAGTGTAGAAATCCCAAGCCTGGTACCACCAGGAGGTTGGTTATACCTCTGAAGTTCAGGGGCTTCCTATTGACCCTAGCCCATGACATTCCTCTAGCAGGTCACCTGGGCCAGAACAAGACTTGGGACAGAATTGTCCCTCACTTTCACTGTCCCCACATGTCTGAAGACACCAAGGAGTTTTGTCGCTCCTGTGTAACCTGCCAGGCCAGTGGCAAGGCAGGTGGCCCTACAAAGGCCCCCCTGATACCACTACCTGTGGTGGGGGTTCCCTTTGAAAGGGTGGGGATTGACATTGTTGGTCCCATGGATCCCCAAACAGCATCTGGGCACAGGTTTATCCTGGTGGTGGTGGACCATGCCACCAGATACCCAGAGGCTATTCCCCTTAGGACCACTACAGCACCTGTGGTGGCAAGAGCCCTCCTGGGAATTTTCTCAAGAGTGGGCTTCCCTAAGAAGGTTGTATCAGACAGGGGTGCTAACTTTATGTCTGGATACTTAAAAGCAATGTGGAAGGAGTGTGGAGTGACTTACAAGTTCACCACACCCTATCACCCACAATGCAATGGTTTAGTTGAGAGATTCAACAAAACCTTGAAGGGCATGATTAAAGGGCTCCCAGAGAAGCTTAGGCGAAGATGGGACATACTCTTGCCCTGCCTTTTATTTGCATACAGGGAGGTGCCTCAAAAGGGGGTTGGCTACAGCCCTTTTGAACTTTTGTTTGGTCACCCTGTCAGGGGTCCATTGTGCCTGGTGAAGAAAGGATGGGAGTTACCTCTCAAGCCCCCAAAGCAGGATATAGTGGACTACGTACTTGGTCTCCGCTCCAGGATGGCTGAGAACATGAAAAAGGCAACTAAAAACCTTGAGGCTAGCCAGGAACTCCAAAAAGCCTGGCATGACCAAAAGGCTGTACTGACTGTTTACCAGCCAGGGCAGAAGGTGTGGGTGTTGGAGCCAGTGGCCCCAGCAGCTCTCCAAGACAAATGGAGTGGACCCCATACCATTGTTGAGCAGAAGGGTGAGGTTACCTATTTGGTAGACCTAGGAACACCCAGGAGTCCCCACAGGGTTCTCCATGTCAACAGATTGAAGCCATATGTGGACAGGGCAGACATGGGCTTGCTCATGGCTACTGATGAGGGACAGGAGGAAGAGAGTGACCCACTCCCTGACCTGCTCTCACAGAACCCTGATGATGGGTCAGTGGATGGTGTAGCCTTGGCAGGCAGCCTCACTGCCCTGCAGCAAACTGATTGCAGACAGGTGCTCAATCAGTTCAGGCATATGTTCTCTCTGACTCCAAGTCAGACCACCTGGTGCACTCATGAAGTGGACACTGGGGACAGTCTGCCTATTAAAAATAAGATTTATAGGCAACCTGACCATGTCAGGGACTGTATCAGGACAGAAGTCCAGAAAATGTTGGATTTGGGAGTTATTGAACCCTCAGATAGCTCTTGGGCTAGTCCAGTGGTCCTTGTGCCAAAACCTCACACCAGTGGTGGGAAAAGAGAGATGAGGTTTTGTGTGGACTACAGGGGTCTCAATGCAGTCACTAGGACTGATGCCCATCCAATACCCAGGGCAGATGAGCTAATAGACACTTTGGCCTCAGCCAAGTATCTAAGCACATTTGACCTAACAGCTGGCTACTGGCAGATCAGGCTAGCTGATGATGCAAAGCCAAAAACAGCATTCTCAACCCCTAGTGGGCATTATCAATTTGTGGTAATGCCCTTTGGTTTGAAGAATGCACCTGCCACTTTCCAAAGGTTGGTGAATACAGTTCTCACAGGTCTGGAAGCCTATAGTGCAGCATATCTAGATGATATTGCTATCTTTAGCTCCACCTGGGAGGATCACCTGGTCCACCTAAGGAATGTTTTGGAGGCCCTGCAAAAGGCAGGCCTCACTATCAAGGCCGCCAAGTGCCAGATAGGGCAGAGTCAGGTTGTGTACCTGGGCCACCTTGTAGGTGGAGGCCAGGTTCAACCACTGCAGAGCAAAATCCAGACCATCATGGACTGGGTTGCTCCAACTACCCAGACTCAGTTGAGAGCCTTCTTAGGCCTGACTGGGTACTATAGGAGATTTGTCAAGGGGTATGGATCAATAGTGACACCCCTGAATGACTTAACTTCCAAGAGAATGCCCAAAAGGTTCAGTGGACAGCTAGCTGTCAAAAGGCATTTGATGACCTGAAGCAGGCCATGTGCACTGCTCCCATTCTACAGAGTCCTGATTACTCCAAGAAGTTCATTGTCCAAACAGATGCATCTGAATTGGGGGTAGGGGCTGTACTGTCACAATTGAATGATGAAGGTCAGGATCAGCCAGTAGCTTTTATTAGCAGAAGGCTGACCCCTAGAGAGAAACGTTGGTCAGCCATTGAGAGGGAGGCCTTTGCTGTGGTCTGGGCTCTGAAGAAGTTGAGGCCATACCTGTTTGGTACTCACTTCCTGGCTCAAACAGACCATAAGCCCCTCTTATGGCTAAAACAAATGAAGGGTGGAAACCCCAAACTGCTAAGGTGGTCCATTTCCTACAGGGGATGGACTTTACAGTGGAACATAGACTTGGGAGTAACCATGCCAATGCAGATGGACTCTCTAGGTACTTCCACTTAGAACATGAAGACTCAACTGGTCAAGGTTTAGTTTAATGTCCCTGCGTTTGGGGGTGGGGTGTTGTGTAGGAGAGTAGGATCTGCTTCACATGGGTACCCCCACTTTTTGCTGATGCTTCACTGTTTTTCGACTTTAGTCTGGCTGGGGCCCTGCTAATCAGAACCCCAGCCTAGCTGCTTCCTCAATAAAATGGTTTCCATGTACCTTAGGTACATCTCTGATTGGATTCTGGGGTGCCCTTATAAGTCCCTAGTATATGGTATACTATGTACCCAGGGCATAGGTACCCCAGAGGCCTACCAGGGGCTAAAGCATGTATTATGCCACCCCTGGGAGGCCCTCCAAAATGGCACCACAGGTCTGCTACTGCAGCCTGGGTAAGGTGGTGCATGCACCCCTTACTGTGGTATAGGCTACCTATATCACTACCATTGCACACACATATAAACCTATAAGTCACTCCTATGGCAGGCCTTAACAATCCTGAAGGCAGAGTGCTTGGTTTTTATGTGAGAGGGTGCACCTGCATGAGCAGAGCCCCTCTGCAGCGTTCGGAGCCACTCCTCTGATGCTGTTTGTGGTGCAGCCTGACCATATACTCTTAAGTGCATTAAAACCTCGCGTTAAATGCTAACTTTGGGATGGCTGCACGGAAACATGTTGTGTTTGGTGTCAAACATCTTGGAATACTACCCCCCCCCCGCCAGTTCTGGTGGCGGGGGTAGCATTCCACCCTTCTAGAGGGAGAGACATGTACACACCGGGCTACCCGGTATTAACTTTACAGAGCCCTGGCATCACAAAATGGATGCCGCTGCCACAGACACGGGTCTGGCCTCCTGCTGCTGACCGAAACTCCGGCAGGGGAGGCCTGGACAATAGGTTTCCTGTCAAAGGGAGTTGTAACCACCTCCCCAGACAGGATAGTGTGTATTGGGGCTGGGCGGGAGCACTCTCTGGTGCTTTGAAGTCCTGCACTGGGGGCACATTTGGTGTCCCTGTGCATAGTCCAGTTCAAACTGGTTGCAGGGTCTACCTGCCCCTGCTCTGGTGCGAAACTGGACAAAGGGAATGGGTGTAACCACCCCTCTTCCCTGACCCTCCCATAGGTGGGTCCCCAGAGTATGTCCAACCCCCTACCTTAGTATAAGTATGGGACCCCAGTCCTTGGGACTTTAGATTACCCTGGACGAAACTCTGAAGCCGAATCCTGGACCTTCGACGCTCTACTTGAAGATTAGAGGACTGAAGAATCTCCCTTGGGGTCAAGGAGTGATTCCCCTGCTTGGCAGGCACCTAAGAAGCAATTGTCCGGTCTGCATCGCTGAAGCTCCTGCCGGACGCTGAAGTCTTTGCAACACCAGAGATAGATTTCCAGACTTCCCCGAGGCTGCCCTGAGACCCCAGCGAAGCTGAGGCACGTAGCTGTCGTGGGTAACGTGGAACCGTGACCCCTGGACACCAAGAGCTTTTGTAAGTGCATCCTCTTCCTGGCCTTCCACGAAGATGTGCTTTGGGCTCCGAGTAGCCCCTGCCTCCAGCACCAACTGCACCGAAGATCACTGGCCTCCACTCCACGAGTGTCCTGTGAGCCAGCTCCAAGTGCGTCCAGTTGAGACTGCTTCGCGGTCGCTAGTCCGTTGGCTAGTGGGCCCTCCCGAAGGCAACTCTTCTTCTGCTTGGACTTTCCTGGTTGCTCCAGACGTGCCTTGACTTACTGTTGCTGGGTGAGTCCCCCAGACCTTGCTGGTCTGCATCAACATCCTTTCTTTGTTTCCACGTGACTTGCCGTTGCCAAGGCTCGTTGGGTCCAGTCCGGTCGCCGACACCGCAGCAATCGACAGACGTCATGGGACAGCTCGAATCCAGCTCCTGGTGGTCGTTGACACCTCCTGGACCTCGTGGCTGAAGAGTCAAGACGACTGTCAACCTACCTGAAGCACCCGACATCGGTGGGCATCTGCTCATCGCCTTCCTGGTCACTGGCTAGTGACCCAGACTCTGTCCCCTCTGCTTTCAGGTCCTTCAGATCTTTGATCCACTCTTGGATCCACCCGGACACTTTCGACTTGGTCGCCAGCAGCCTGCTGCAGCAGATCGCCATTGAAAACGACGACGAAACCCGACATCAAAAGACACCTATGCACCCGGCTTCCCTGGGTGAGGTAACTCGAGGACTCCGGTGCTCCCGTGGGTATTGACTCTAGAACGGCCTAGTTCTAAAGGGGTTTGCTCCAAGTCCTCTTCTAAGTGTCCTTTCCTTTTAAAAACCTAACTGCGACTTTCCCCATAGAAGTTAACGGTGATTCGCGGCTGTGTACCACTAGGATAGCTTTCAATAAAGGTTGTCTTTAACCTATCTCCAATAAGGGGTTGTTTGGACTGGTGCAAGGTGCCCACTATAATTAGTGTGCAGCATATACCAGGCCAACTTCTCACAGAGCTCTTCTTATGTGTACTCTTAGCAGGCACCAGCTTCTCAGCGGGCACGGAAACTGTCTGCTTATCTTTGCGAGATGCTTTTGGGACAGGAGAGTCCTTGGCTGGGGATACCTCTGAGGCATGTGAGCCTGAGGCCTGCTTCTTGGCTTTATGGCCCTGTGTGTCGCCTGACGGGCTTTTGCCTTTGCGCTCTGGGGTGGCTTTAGTTTTCTGTGGGGATGGTGTCTGCGCCCTGGACCGCTTGGGCTGCTGCTGCTGTGTGCTGCGTGTGCTGTATCTTGCCCTTGAGCTCTGTGGTGTGTGGTCACTATCGTCAGATGTAGCCACTGGCAGGGGGGTGGCCAAAGGGACTGGAGCTGGACTCTGTGACTGTGCCAGCTGCATGGCTGTCGTCACTACGGAGGGCAAAGCTTGGACAGTCCGGTGTAGCCCATCCACGTCTGAATGAATGCCCTCCATGAAAGGAACGACCTGTGCCAATTTTTTGTCGTGGCCGAGGAAGGCGTTGATGAGAGTTGTCTGGCCCACACACAGCTGGCGCAAAAGGTCCACAGACTCAACACTGAGGGCAGCAGGGGAGACAGGGGCAGGGGCAGTGGTGCCTGGGGTGAAGGACACTCTTCCCTTCTTACTGGTGCGAACACGGCCAGCACAAGTGGAAGTAGTTGGGAGGGTGGGCGCTGGACGCTGTGTGGTGGAAGAGGAGGCAGAGTTCCCGCTCCCTGTGCCCGCCAACAGAGATGTGTCACCGCTGGCGTCAGATGACGTTGAGGTTGGTGTCTCTGGCTGTGATTCCTCAAGCAGACTCCTGTCCCCCTCCGACGCGGTGGTTACATCAGTGTCACTGTGCTCGTGTGTAGCAGTCGTGCTTGAGGCCTCACCACTGGTGTCCATCCCCTGTCCTTCTGTGCCCACGGGAGATGCTGCATGAGAGAGAGAGAGATGTAGGTTCAGTTCATTGGCATCAACACAACCATCATATGCAAGCAAAGCACTAAACAAGATAATGATATCTCCATGTTGCACACCACCCTGTGCAGTAACATTGTGCAACCTCAATTCTTTATTTGATTTTTGCGTGTCATCAAGCAAACGTGTCATAAGTGAGCCATGTTATGACCACACAGCCAAATTGCCTGCCGGTGGCTCCGTTTACCCAGACACACAAATACCTCTGAGCACACCTCGGGCCCTGAGTGGGGCAAAGATGTACCTCCCAACATGTTGCCACTGTCACATCTGGAGGGAGCAGAAGGGGACAACACAGATACAGACTACAACATAACAGTCCACAATGGCCATGAGCACATGCCATCCACCATGTCGTACTTTGGGGTCCAAATACAGTTGCACATTGGTGTCAGATGTCTAGTCCTCACAATTCTGAGGTCAGGCAATGCACACATTGATGAAAGAACACTCAGATGATGCACACTGCCGTTCCCTTACATGGGATTTCCATGACTACCCCAATGCAGACGATGCCAGAAGGCCACGACTCAGAATGCAATGTCAAGGGACATTACCCCAATGACATGAGAAAGTACAGGTAGGGAAAATGCATGACAGCTGCACCCAACACAGAGGCCACTGACAAGCCACTGCATCACACTACCAACATCACCGGGCCCAGTGCTGGCCCAGGCTGTGAACACATGCAGCCACTCACAACCAAAGTCACCCTTCCCAGAATACTCACCCCCAGCTTGCTGCTGATGCTCCTTCAAAAGTGCATCCAGCTCAGGCTGTGTCACAGCTAAGATGCGGGCCATCAGTGATGTCATGCTCCTGCGCGCCAACCTGCCAGTCCGAGGGATCAGCCCCAGCGTCATCTCCGCCACGTTCTTGCTCAGCCGGCATATGTCATCCCACCTCTTGTGACTGTGCGTGCGTCGTCGGTTGGACACACCCAGAGCCCGCACCTTGCATGCAATGGCCCTCCACACGGCCTTACGCTGGTGGACTTTGAGCTGCAGGCATGGGAGACAAGAGGGGGAAAAAATCATTGCCACAGTGTTATGTACCACTATCTCACAGTACAGGAGCATGATACTAACTCATCCCAACTTCACAGATATGTGTAGCAGAGACAATAATGCATCTCACATGGTACATTAGCAGGGAAGAATCATACGCAAATGCATGCAGGTATGAGGGTGGACACAGTACCTGCCCATCTCATACACATGCAGGATGCCAACACAGAAGGCTATGTGTAGGCTGACCACATCTACTGTCCATTTTGAGGGTGAGCAAGACATACATGACATTTCAATATATGTTCGGGGGAAGACTCACTGTGTCCAACACTGCGCAGCCCTCAATGTCCTTGCCCTGTGAATGGCTCACTGTGTCATGGAGGTCACATTGAGGGACATGATCCTACAAACCCACACACTCTCACAGGGCCTGTCGTGTGCAATCTATAGGGCTGAGATGTCTCTTTGATGGAGAGTCCTTGAAAAACACACATGTGACACTCTGTACATTCAGTGATGTGTCCTTGTCTGCTTGGGCAGTGACTGTGCAGGCCATGTGTGATCACACTGAGGTCCAACGTGGGGTATCAGCAATGTCACATGAAGGGACAATTTGAGAGCGTGAACAGTGCCTACACATGCCAGTCTGTACACATGCTGGTGGAAATGGAAGGGGCTGTGCACAATAGTACGGCAATCAGCTGTGTCATAGGTGAATGACCACCAAGAGTGTCACCCTCGGGTATTGACGTCCTGAGCATAGTGCTGAACTATAGATGATGCCAATTGTGAGCCAGACACAATTCCATCACTACCCTCTGGACGAAAAGCCTTGCTAAGGCCACAGATGAGCCTGTGAAGGGCATCAGGAACCCACACAGCCAGTCACACAAGCAACTACTGTCCTGACTCCTGCATTACCAACTTGCTGCGTCACTGTATGGCTGACAAGCCAATACATGTCCCTCCAGTTCAGATGTTCAGGCAGGGAAACGTGTGAAATAGGCTACACACCCTATTCACCTGATGAGAGCATGCTAGGCAGTGCATGACACAAACCCCCACTTTCAGGCACATACTGCACCACATCAACGTCATGTGTGCACCCCCTGCACTCTCACTTCTACTCTGAAACACTTACCACGACATTTGGAGCACCATATAGCCTCCCATACTGTGTGAGCACCTCGTCCACCAGGACCTCCAGCTCCTCGGTGGTGAAGGGACTGGCACGGATCTTCTCAGTCCTCGACATCTCTGTGACCAGGAGACAGGAGCAGCAGCAGTTGGTGGTGAGGGTTGGCAGGCAGCAGGCTCTGGAGACAGGAGCAGCAGCAGTTGGTGGTGAGGGGTGGCAGGCAGCAGGCTCTGAAAGCTGTGGAAATGTGAGGCTCTCGCCCACACATATATAGCCCCCTGGGGTAGTTTCAGTGGTTCTAAGCTGCTGCAATTGGTGTTTCAGATCCGCCTTTTTCAAATGCATCCAATGACCGCCTCCGCGGTGGCGGAGCACGCCTACCGCGATTTTCAAAATAGCATTAGGCTACCGTGATTGTGGTTCCCATTGGCTGTAAGGGCATGGTCCATGGCGGTGACACACCGCAGGGGACAGGCTGGCGCCACCGCGGTCGTGTATCTTTCAATTGCATCCAATGACCGGCTCTGGGGTGGCGGAGCACGCCTACCGCGATTTTCAAAATAGCATTAGGCTACCGCGATTGTGGTTTCCATTGACTGTAAGGGCATGGTCCATGGCGGTGACACACCGCAGGGGACAGGCTGGCGCTACCGCGGTCGTGTATCTTTCAATTACATCCAATGACCGGCTCCGGGGTGGCGGAGCACGCCTACTGCGATTTTCAAAATAGCATTAGGCTACCGCGATTGCGGTTCCCATTGGCTGTAAGGGCATGGTCCATGGTGTGGACACACCACAGGGGACAGGCTGGTGCTACCGCGGTCGTGTATCTTTCAATTGCATCCAATGACCGGCTCCGGGGTGGTGGAGCACGCCTACCGAGATTTTCAAAATAGCATTAGGCTACCGCGATTGCAGTTCCCATTGGCTGTAAGGGCATGGTCCATGGCGGTGACACACCACAGGGGACAGGCGGTAGCCACCGCGATATGTGTGCCATGCCTTGCTGAGAATGACCGGGATTGGGGTGGCGGAGCATGCCAACCGCCATTTGGCCATGTGTATATGCCAGACACTACCGCGATTGATGCGGGGGCATTGGCGGTGACACACCGCAGGGGACAGGTGGTAGCCACCGCGATATGTGTGGCATGCATTTGAGGCAGTGACCATGATTTGGGTATCAGATCACCTTGACAGAACTTATGGACACGTCATGCAGTGTGAATGGCCAAAGGCAAGTCCTCCACACTGCACAGTAGACACATGATTCATGGCACAAGATTGTGCACTGAATGCCAATTTGACCTTTACCCCACTGCTGACTGCACATGCCGTGTTGTTGTATATGATTAGGAACATTGGCATGTACTCACTCACATGTCACTTGTGGTTTTCTGGGCCTGTACACAGAACAGTGTTGTGATGGACTCTACAATGGGTACACATGTCAATGTGTGAAAGGGCTGAGCAACTTACAGTGATGAATGTCTCACTACAGAATGTGCAGATTTGACTGTCTACTTTTCCTGGCTCATGCACATACTTGGCAATAAAAGCACAGTGTTGGGTCATTGTGTGGTTGATGTGTGCCCTGTGTGACTTACACAAGAAGGTGTGGCATTTACAGCAGCAATGTAGGAGACAGTGGTGTTGCTGTTTCACACATATGCTTTTGGTACTACTCTCTGGGCTGCCCATGCAAGATGTGGCCATGTCTCTTTGTGCATTCACATAGTCTGAAATTGTTTGTGAGATGCTAGCTGTGTGAAAAGTGGACAGGTGTACGGATGGTGTATCTGAAGGTGTCCCTAAAAGTAAGTTGTTTTGTAAGGTGTACTGTGGTGCTAGTCATTGTTTCCATTGTGTCAGTCAAAACGTAAGATGTCAGACACATCTCCTGGTGTATTGCGTTGACATGTGTCCTCTTTCATCTCACCTAGGAGGAGACCAAATCTGCATTGTCCCTTCACAGTGCTGGCAGACATGGAGGATGAGGAGGTAATATGGAAATTCCGGCTGGATCGAGACACCCTCCAAGACCTATGCGCTAAGTTGGAGCCCCACCTGCAGCCTCGCAGGACATATCTGGGTGCTTTCACAGCAACGTCGAAGGTGATGGCGGCCCTGCATTTTTTTGCTTCTGGATCTTCCAGCACACGGTGTCCAGCGCAGGTGGGATGTCACAACCTATGTTCAGTATGGTGCTACGGGATGTCCTGTCTGCTATGATGATCTACAAGGACAGATATATCCATTTCCCCAGGAGGCATGAATTGGCGGCTGTGAAGGGCGATTTTTATGCACTTGGGCACATCCACAATGTTGTTGGTGCCATTGACTGCACACATGTTGGCCTGGTTCCACCACAGGCACGGGAGCACATCTACAGGAATAGGAAACATTTCCATTCCATCAATGTGCAGGTGGTGTGCCAGGCCGATATGATCATCTCACACGTCTGTGCCAAATTTCCTGGCTCCGCCCATGACTCCTACATCATGCGTAACAGCATTGTGCTACAGCTGATGGATAATCTGCGTCCGGAGCGTGCATGGATTGTGGGTGAGTACGCAGTGTCAAGTAGCGTGCTGTGTGTGTGACATGCTGTCCTCTGCCTCAGTTGTATTACAAAGTTGGTCTGTGTATCTCCCACCTAGGTGATTCTGCATATCCCAACCGTCCTTGGTTGCTGAGCCCACTGCGAAATCCCAGGACCCCAAGTGGAGTCCGCTACAATGATGCCCATGGGAGGACTCGTCGTGTGGTGGAACGTACTTTTGGTCTCCTGAAGTCAAGGTTTCGCTGCCTGGAAAGGACCGGAGGTGCATTGATGTACTCGCCCAAAAAGGTGTGTCAGATTGTAGTTGCATGCTGCATGCTCCACAACCTGGCCTTGCGCAAGGAGATACCCCTGCTCCTGGATGCTGATGAGCAGCCGAGGCCCCCGCCTGCAAACCAACCCATGTCCAGTGACGAGGATAGTGGAGAGGAGGAAGGTGTCGACCTGCGTCAACAGCTCATCAACCGCTACTTCACTTGAAGGTAAGTGACAATGTACAACAGACCCATTGTCTGCTGATGTTGTTGTTGGTGAAAAGGTCTATGTGAGCTTTGTGACTGCAGCCTGTTGTTGACTCAGTGCTGGCTGCCAACGTTTCTTGGACAGGGTAGTTTGCCACAGTGCTAGGATGTCTCTGTCGGTACTGTTGCTCATTGTTATGTGTGCATGTTGGAGTGCCATGATGACAGGTGTTGTGTGATGGCTGTGATGCCACCACGTGACTAGTGAATATTGTTATGTTGTGTTTTTCCAGGTCCCATCAGCCTCTCCTTGCCTACAAACAATCCGTGCTCCTGGTACATTGTACTCATGGTGAACATTGCACATCCTGTGATTAAAACACAGAGCAGACACAACAACATTGGTGTGTAAGGAGTGTTTATTTACAATGGGTAAATGTGACAGTGGAGTGCGTATTTACCAAAAGGTGAATGGTGAAGCAATGAGTCATCAGTGATGGAAGGTGAGACAATCAAGTAGTCACCACATAGATGTGGTAACCCAGTCCAACAGACGGATGACATTCACATGGCAGTGTGGGGAAGGACAGTCTACGAAGTCTATGGCAGGGTGAAGAGGGGTGCCATCATGGCTGGCTCCTTGACTGGCGTTTGGCAGGTGCTTTGCCACGGGATACTCCCAGGGATTTCTTAGGACGGCCCCTTGATCGTTTGGCAGGGGGGCCTCTGCTGCAGGGCCAGTGGTGTCTGAGGAGTCCCCCCTCTCCGTGGTGGCAGGGGAGGGTGTGGAACTGTCATCCTGCGGGCCACCAGAGGGAGGTGGAGGTGTTGTTTGTGCCGCAGGCCTGGCCCTCAGTACCGCCACTAGCTGGCCCAAGAGGTCCACGATTTGGCCCATGCGGGTGTCTATGGACCTCAGCAGCAGGCGGAGCTTGCGGAAATCTTCCTGTGCCTGGCCCGTTTGTCCCTGGGCCCGTTCATAGGCCCCAATGACTCTGGTGATGTTGTCCAGGGCGTCGGTACCAGTGTCCGTTTGGCTCAAACTCCTCCTTGCCCTCCCATCTGCCCTGCTGTGACGGACCTGTTGCCTCACCACTACACGCACCCGCAAACTCTCCCTGCCCTCCTCTGTTGTTGGGGTGGGGTGGTCATCCTCTGGGGCAGGGCGAGTGTTGCAGGCAGCACTGGTGGTTGTGGTGGTGGAGGCCGCACAGGTCGTTCCAGCAGGGGTCAGCGTGGTTGTTGTTGTTGCTGATGTGGTGGTGGGGGGGACAGTGGGGACCTGGGACCTGTTGCGCCCTGGCATGCCAGATGGGCCGGCTTCAAGCTCCGCATCCTCGAAATCCAGGGAGTCATCATCAGTGAGTCCATGTTCCGGGGGTGGAGGCTGGCTCTGCAGGTTGGTGTTGTCATCCTCTGCAGTCAGTCCTTGGCCACCTGTGGGACAGAGGGGAAATGGTAACTGATGGGCACCCCTCAGGCTTGTTGTTCAATGTATCTTATTTACAGGTCATGCAACACACAGTTTACTAGTTTGCACATTGCATGTCTGGACAGTAAGGTGCATCTTGACATGATGTGGAGGTACATACATCAATATTCAACAGTGTGACATGTCAATGGATACCATGCCCCACCTGCAAATTTTGTGATTACGAGGACATGTTGTCATCTGTCAACTGGCGGCTATACGACTTGATGTGCAGCATCTTTGCTGATTACTCTGCCTGGCATGCGTTACATCTGTGCATTAACTAGCCATTGTCATCTCATGCATACCTTTGTCATGTCCTGTGCTTTGATTTGTTTTTTCTACAGACCATGCTTGCTTTGTTTTCATATGGTCCTTCAAGCTCAGCCCACATGGATCTTACAGGTAGCATTCAGTGCTGTACATGTCTGGGCCCGGATTCACTTCAACATGGTATTTGGTGAGTCAAACTTTTGTTTTTGTGACAGTAACATACACTTAGCTGTCTGCACACTGTAATTTGATATTGTATCTGTGTCAATTTTGTTGGGATGTGAGGGCTGGTGTTATCATATGGCTCCATGCTTTTGGGAAGGAATGGTGGTGTGCATGCACTGTCTACTTACCTGTTCTGTTGTCACATTGGGGTGGAGTTTGTAACATCTCTCTGGCTGTGTGTTTAAGTGCTACTTCCTGCTCAGGGGTGGAACAGGGGTGCCTAGAGGGAGTTGTTGTGCAGGCCTCACACCCCCAAACAGCCCTCCCTGGGAAGATGGCTACCTACCTGTAAGTTTGGTTGTTGTAATACGATGGCTGCAACATGCTTCTGGGTGGGTGTGGAGTGCTACATCCTGCTCAGGGGTGGGACAGGGGGGCGTGGTGGGAGTTGTTGTGCAGGCCTCCCACCCCCAAACAGCCCTCCCTGGGAAGATGGCTACCTACCTGTTAGGTCAAGGTGTACAATGCAATGGCTGCCACATGCTTCTGGGTGTGGGGGGGAGTACTACATCCTGCTCAGGGGTGGGACAGGGGGCCTGGTGGGAGTTGTAAGGCAGGCCTCACACCCCAAACAGCCCTCCCTGGGAAGATGGCTACCTACCTGTTAGGTCAATGTGAACAATGCAATGGCTGCCACATGCTTCTGGGTGTGGGAGGGAGTGCTACATCCTGCTCAGGGGTGGGTAAGGGGGGCGTGGTGGGAGTTGTTGTGCAGGCCTCCCACCCCCAAACAACACTCCCTGGGAAGATGGCTACCTACCTGTAAGTTTGGTTGTTGTAATACGATGGCTGCCACATGCTTCTGGGTGGGTGTGGAGTGCTACATCCTGCTCAGGGGTGGGTAAGGGGTACCTGGTGGGAGTTGTAGTGCAGGCCTCACACTCCCAAACAGCCCTCCCTGGGAAGATGGCTACCTACCTGTTATGTGAGGGGGGACCTTACAATGACTGCCACATGCTTCTGGGTGGGTGTGGAGTGCCACATCCTGCTCAGGGGTAGGACAGGGGTGCCTGGTGGGAGTTGTAGTGCAAGCCTCCCACCCCCAAACAGCACTCCCTGGGAAGATGGCTACCTACCTGTAAGTTTGGTTGTTGTAATACGATGGCTGCCACATGCTTCTGGGTGGGTGTGGAGTGCTACATCCTGCTCAGGGGTGGGACAGGGGGGCTTGGTGGGAGTTGTTGTGCAGGCCTCCCACCCCCAAGCAGCCCTCCCTGGTAAGATGGCTACCTACCTGTTGGGTCAAGGTGAACAATGCAATGGCTGCCACATGCTTCTGGGTGTGGGGGGGAGTGCTACATCCTGCTCAGGGGTGGGTAAGGGGTGCCTGGTGGGAGTTGTAGTGCAGGCCTCACACCCCCAAACAGCCCTCCCTGGGAAGATGGCTACCTACCTGTAAGTTTGGTTGTTGTAATACGATGGCTGCCACATGCTTCTGGGTGGGTGTGGAGTGCTACATCCTGCTCAGGGGTGGGACAGGGGTGCCTGGTGGGAGTTGTAGTGCTGGCCTCCCACCCCCAAACAGCACTCCCTGGGAAGATGGCTACCTACCTATAAGTGTGGTTGTTGTAATACGATGGCTGCCACATGCTTCTGGGTGGGTGTGGAGTGCTACATCCTGCTCAGGGGTGGAACAGGGGGGCCCGGTGGGAGTTGTTGTGCAGGCCTCCCACCCCCAAGCAGCCCTCCCTGGGAAGATGGCTACCTACCTGTTGGGTCAAGGTGAACAATGCAATGGCTGCCACATGCTTCTGGGTGTGGGGGGTGCTACATCCTGCTCAGGGGTGGGTAAGGGGTGCCTGGTGGGAGTTGTAGTGCAGGCCTCACACCCCCAAACAGCACTCCCTGGGAAGATGGCTACCTACCTGTAAGTTTGGTTGTTGTAATACGATGGTTGCCATATGCTTCTGGGTGGGTGTGGAGTGCTACATCCTGCTCAGAGGTGGGACAGGGGGGCCTGGTGGAGTTGTTGTGCAGGCCTCCCCCCCAAAAAAAGACCTCCCTGGGAAGATGGCTACCTACCTGATAGGTCAAGGTGAACAATGCAGTGGCTGCCACATGCTTCTGGGTGGGTGTGGAGTGCTACATCCTGCTCAGGGGTGGGACAGGGGGGCCCGGTGGGAGTTGTTGTGCAGGCCTCCCACCCCCAAGCAGCCCTCCCTGGGAAGATGGCTACCTACCTGTTGGGTCAAGGTGAACAATGCAATGGCTGCCACATGCTTCTGGGTTTGGGGGGGAGTGCTGCATCCTACTCAGGGGTGGGTAAGGGGTGCCTGGTGGGAGTTGTAGTGCAGGCCTCACACCCCCAAACAGCTCTCCCTGGGAAGATGGCTACCTACCTGTTATGTGAGGGGAACCTTACAATGACTGCCACATGCTTCTGGGTGGGTGTGGAGTGCCACATCCTGCTCAGGGGTGGGACAGGGGTGCCTGGTGGGAGTTGTAGTGCAGGCCTCCCACCCCCAAACAGCACTCCCTGGGAAGATGGCTACCTACCTGTAAGTTTGGTTGTTGTAATACGATGGCTGCAACATGCTTCTGGGTGGGTGTGGAGTGCTACATCCTGCTCAGGGGTGGGACAGGGGGGCCTGGTGGGAGTTGTTGTGCAGGCCTCCCACCCCCAAAAAGACCTCCCTGGGAAGATGGCTTCCTACCTGTTAGGTCAAGGTGAACAATGCAATGGCTTCCACATGCTTCTGGGTGGGTGTGGAGTGCTACATCCTGCTCAGGGGTGGGAAGGGGGGCCTGGTGGGAGTTGTAGTGCAGGCCTCCGACCCCCAAACAGCCCTCCCTGGGAAGATGGCTACCTACCTGTTAGGTCAAGGTGAACAATGCAATGGCTGCCACATGCTTCTGGGTGTAGGGGGGAGTGCTACATCCTGCTCAGGGGTGGGTGAGGGGTGCCTGGTGGGAGTTGTAGTGCAGGCCTCCCACCCCCAAACAGCACTCCCTGGGAAGATGGCTACCTACCTGTAAGTTTGGTTGTTGTAATACGATGGCTGCCACATGCTTCTGGGTGGGTGTGGAGTGTTACATCCTGCTCAGGGGTGGGACGGGGGGGCTGGTGGGAGTTGTTGTGCAGGCCTCCCACCCCCCAACAGCCCTCCCTGGGAAGATGGCTACCTACCTGTTAGGTCAAGGTGAACAATGCAATGGCTGCCACATGCTTCTGGGTGTGGGGGGGGTGCTACATCCTGCTCAGGAGTGGGACAGGGGGGCCTGGTGGGAGTTGTAGTGCAGGCCTCACACCCCCAAACAGCCCTCCCTGGGAAGATGGCTACCTACCTGTTAGGTCAAGGTGAACAATGCAATGGCTGCCACATGCTTCTGGTTGTAGGGGGGAGTGCTACATCCTGCTCAGGGGTGGGTGAGGGGTGCCTGGTGGGAGTTGTAGTACAGGCCTCACGCTCCCAAACAGCCCTCCCTGGGAAGATGGCTACCGACCTGTTATGTGAGGGGGAACCTTACAATGACTGCCACATGCTTCTGGGTGGGTGTGGAGTGCCACAGCCTGCTCAGGGGTGGGACAGGGGGCCCTGGTGGGAGTTGTTGTGCAGGCCTCCCACCCCCAAACAGACCTCCCTAAGAAGATGGCTACCTACCTGTAAGTTGGGTTGTTGTAATACGATGGCTGCCACATGCTTCTGGGTGGGTGTGGAGTGCTACATCCTGCTCAGGGGTGGGACAGGGGGGCTGGTGGGAGTTGTTGTGCAGACCTTCCACCCCCCAACAGCCCTCCCTGGGAAGATGGCTACCTATCTGTTAGGTCAAGGTGAACAATGCAATGGCTGCCACATGCTTCTGGGTGTGGGGGGAGTACTACATCCTGCTCAGGGGTGGGACAGGGGGGCCTGGTGGGAGTTGTAAGGCAGGCCTCACACCCCCAAACAGCCCTCCCTGGGAAGATGGCTACCTACCTGTTAGGTCAATGTGAACAATGCAATGGCTGCCACATGCTTCTGGGTGTGGGAGGGAGTGCTACATCCTGCTCAGGGGTGGGTAAGGGGGGCGTGTTGGGAGTTGTTGTGCAGGCCTCCCACCCCCAAACAACACTCCCTGGGAAGATGGCTACCTACCTGTAAGTTTGGTTGTTGTAATACGATGGCTGCCACATGCTTCTGGGTGGGTGTGGAGTGCTACATCCTGCTCAGGGGTGGGACAGGGGGGCGTGGTGGGAGTTGTTGTGCAGGCCTCCCACCCCCAAACAGCCCTCCCTGGGAAGATGGCTACCTACCTGTTAGGTCAAGGTGTACAATGCAATGGCTGCCACATGCTTCTGGGTGTGGGAGGGAGTGCTACATCCTGCTCAGGGGTGGGTAAGAGGTACCTGGTGGGAGTTGTAGTGCAGGCCTCACACTCCCAAACAGCCCTCCCTGGGAAGATGGCTACCTACCTGTTATGTGAGGGGGAACCTTACAATGACTGCCACATGCTTCTGGGTGGGTGTGGAGTGCCACATCCTGCTCAGGGGTAGGACAGGGGTGCCTGGTGGGAGTTGTAGTGCAAGCTTCCCACCCCCAAACAGCACTCCCTGGGAAGATGGCTACCTACCTGTAAGTTTGGTTGTTGTAATACGATGGCTGCCACATGCTTCTGGGTGGGTGTGGAGTGCTACATCCTGCTCAGGGGTGGGACAGGGGGGCTTGGTGGGAGTTGTTGTGCAGGCCTCCCGCCCCCAAGCAGCCCTCCCTGGTAAGATGGCTACCTACCTGTTGGGTCAAGGTGAACAATGCAATGGCTGCCACATGCTTCTGGGTGTGGGGGGAAGTGCTACATCCTGCTCAGGGGTGGGTAAGGGTGCCTGGTGGGAGTTGTAGTGCAGGCCTCACACCCCCAAACAGCCCTCCCTGGGGAGATGGCTACCTACCTGTAAGTTTGGTTGTTGTAATACGATGGCTGCCACATGCTTCTGGGTGGGTGTGGAGTGCTACATCCTGCTCAGGGGTGGGACAGGGGTGCCTGGTGGGAGTTGTAGTGCTGGCCTCCCACCCCCAAACAGCACTCCCTGGGAAGATTGCTACCTACTTATAAGTTTGGTTGTTGTAATACGATGGCTGCCACATGCTTCTGGGTGGGTGTGGAGTGCTACATCCTGCTCAGGGGTGGAACAGGGGGGCCCGGTGGGAGTTGTTGTGCAGGCCTACCACCCCCAAGCAGCCCTCCCTGGGAAGATGGCTACCTACCTGTTGGGTCAAGGTGAACAATGCAATGGCTGCCACATGCTTCTGGGTGTGGGGGGGTGCTACATCCTGCTCAGGGGTGGGTAAGGTGTGCCTGGTGGGAGTTGTAGTGCAGGCCTCACACCACCAAACAGCACTCCCTGGGAAGATGGCTACCTACCTGTAAGTTTGGTTGTTGTAATACGATGGTTGCCATATGCTTCTGGGTGGGTGTGGAGTGCTACATCCTGCTCAGAGGTGGGACAGGGGGGCCTGGTGGAGTTGTTGTGCAGGCCTCCCACCCCCAAAAAGACCTCCCTGGGAAGATGGCTACCTACCTGATAGGTCAAGGTGAACAATGCAGTGGCTGCCACATGCTTCTGGGTGGGTGTGGAGTGCTACATCCTGCTCAGGGGTGGGACAGGGGGGCCCGGTGGGAGTTGTTGTGCAGGCCTCCCACCCCCAAGCAGCCTTCCCTGGGAAGATGGCTACCTACCTGTTGGGTCAAGGTGAACAATGCAATGGCTGCCACATGCTTCTGGGTGTGGGGGGGAGTGCTGCATCCTACTCAGGGGTGGGTAAGGGGTGCCTGGTGGGAGTTGTAGTGCAGGCCTCACACCCCCAAACAGCTCTCCCTGGGAAGATGGCTACCTACCTGTTATGTGAGGGGGAACCTTACAATGACTGCCACATGCTTCTGGGTGGGTGTGGAGTGCCACATCCTGCTCAGGGGTGGGACAGGGGTGCCTGGTGGGAGTTGTAGTGCAGGCCTCCCACCCCCAAACAGCACTTCCTGGGAAGATGGCTACCTACCTGTAAGTTTGGTTGTTGTAATACGATGGCTGCCACATGCTTCTGGGTGGGTGTGGAGTGTTACATCCTGCTCAGGGGTGGGACAGGGGGGGCTGGTGGGAGTTGTTGTGCAGGCCTCCCACCCACCAACTTCCCTCCCTGGGAAGATGGCTACCTACCTATTAGGTCAAGGTGAACAATGCAATGGCTGCCACATGCTTCTGGGTGTGGGGGGAGTGCTACATCCTGCTCAGGAGTGGGACAGGGGGTCCTGGTGGGAGTTGTAGTGCAGGCCTCACACCCCCAAACAGCCCTCCCTGGGAAGATGGCTACCTACCTGTTAGGTCAAGGTGAACAATGCAATGGCTGCCACATGCTTCTGGGTGTAGGGGGGAGTGCTACATCCTGCTCAGGGGTGGGTGAGGGGTGCCTGGTGGGAGTTGTAGTGCAGGCCTCACGCTCCCAAACAGCCCTCCCTGGGAAGATGGCCACCGACCTGTTATGTGAGGGGGAACCTTACAATGACTGCCACATGCTTCTGGGTGGGTGTGGAGTGCCACATCCTGCTCAGGGGTGGGACAGGGGTGCCTGGTGGGAGTTGTAGTGCAGGCCTCCCACCCCCAAACAGCACTCCCTGAGAAGATGGCTCCCTACCTGTAAGTTTGGTTGTTGTAATACGATGGCTGCCACATGCTTCTGGGTGGGTGTGGAGTGCTACATCCTGCTCAGGGGTGGGACAGGTGGGCTTGGTGGGAGATGTTGTGCAGGCCTCCCACCCCCAAGCAACCCTCCCTGGTAAGATGGCTACCTACCTGTAAGTTTGGTTGTTGTAATACGATGGCTGCCACATTCTTCTGGGTGGGTGTGGAGTGCTACATCCTGCTCAGGGGTGGGACAGGGGGGCTTGGTGGGAGTTGTTGTGCAGACCTCCCACCCCCAAGCAGCCCTCCCTGGGAAGATGGCTACCTACCTGTTATGTGAGGGGGAACAATGCAATGGCTGCCACATGCTTCTGGGTGGGTGTGGAGTGCTACATCCTGCTCAGAGGTGGGACAGGGGGGCCTGGTGGAGTTGTTGTGCAGGCCTCCCACCCCCAAAAAGACCTCCCTGGGAAGATGGCTACCTACCTGATAGGTCAAGGTGAACAATGCAGTGGCTGCCACATGCTTCTGGGTGGGTGTGGAGTGCTACATCCTGCTCAGGGGTGGGACAGGGGGGCCCGGTGGGAGTTGTTGTGCAGGCCTCCCACCCCCAAACAGCACTCCCTGGGAAGATGGCTCCCTACCTGTAAGTTTGGTTATTGTAATACGATGGCTGCCACATGCTTCTGGGTGGGTGTGGAGTGCTACATCCTGCTCAGGGGTGGGACAGGTGGGCTTGGTGGGAGATGTTGTGCAGGCCTCCCACCACCAAGCAACCCTCCCTGGTAAGATGGCTACCTACCTGTAAGTTTGGTTGTTGTAATACGATGGCTGCCACATGCTTCTGGGTGGGTGTGGAGTGCCACATCCTGCTCAGGGGTGGGACAGGGGTGCCTGGTGGGACTTGTAGTGCAGGCCTCCCACCCCCAAACAGCACTCCCTGGGAAGATGGCTCCCTACCTGTAAGTTTGGTTGTTGTAATACGATGGCTGCCACATGCTTCTGGGTGGGTGTGGAGTGCTACATCCTGCTCAGGGGAGGGACAGGTGGGCTTGGTGGGAGATGTTGTGCAGGCCTCCCACCCCCAAGCAACCCTCCCTGGTAAGATGGCTACCTACCTGTAAGTTTGGTTGTTGTAATACGATGGCTGCCACATGCTTCTGGGTGTGGGGGGAGTGCTACATCCTGCTCAGGAGTGGGACAGGGGGGCCTGGTGGGAGTTGTAGTGCAGGCCTCACACCCCCAAACAGCCCTCCCTGGGAAGATGGCTACCTACCTGTTAGGTCAAGGTGAACAATGCAATGGCTGCCACATGCTTCTGTGTGTAGGGGGAGTGCTACATCCTGCTCAGGGGTGGGTGAGGGGTGCCTGGTGGGAGTTGTAGTGCAGGCCTCACGCTCCCAAACAGCCCTCCCTGGGAAGATGGCCACCGACCTGTTATGTGAGGGGGAACCTTACAATGACTGCCACATGCTTCTGGGTGGGTGTGGAGTGGAGTGCCACATCCTGCTCAGGGGTGGGACAGGGGTGCCTGGTGGGAGTTGTAGTGCAGGCCTCCCACCCCCAAACAGCACTCCCTGGGAAGATGGCTACCTACCTGTAAGTTTGTTTGTTGTAATACGATGGCTGCAACATGCTTCTGGGTGGGTGTGGAGTGCTACATCCTGCTCAGGGGTGGGACAGGGGGGCCTGGTGGGAGTTGTTGTGCAGGCCTCCCACCCCCAAAAAGACCTCCCTGGGAAGATGGCTTCCTACCTGTTAGGTCAAGGTGAACAATGCAATGGCTTCCACATGCTTCTGGGTGGGTGTGGAGTGCTACATCCTGCTCAGGGGTGGGACAGGGGGGCCTGGTGGGAGTTGTAGTGCAGGCCTCCCACCCCCAAACAGCCCTCACTGGGAAGATGGCTACCTACCTGTTAGGTCAAGGTGAACAATGCAATGGCTGCCACATGCTTCTGGGTGTAGGGGGGAGTGCTACATCCTGCTCAGGGGTGGGTGAGGGGTGCCTGGTGGGAGTTGTAGTGCAGGCCTCACGCTCCCAAACAGCCCTCCCTGGGAAGATGGCTACTTACCTGTTATGTGAGGGGGAACTTTACAATGACTGCCACATGTTCCTGGGTGGGTGTGGAGTGCCACATCCTGCTCAGGGGTGGGACAGGGGTGCCTGGTGGGACTTGTAGTGCAGGCCTCCCACCCCAAACAGCACTCCCTGGGAAGATGGCTCCCTACCTGTAAGTTTGGTTGTTGTAATACGATGGCTGCCACATGCTTCTGGGCGGGTGTGGAGTGCTACATCCTGCTCAGGGGTGGGACAGGTGGGCTTGGTGGGAGATGTTGTGCAGGCCTCCCTCCCCCCAAGCAACCCTCCCTGGTAAGATGGCTACCTACCTGTAAGTTTGGTTGTTGTAATACGATGGCTGCCACATGCTTCTGGGTGTGGGGGGGAGTGCTACATCCTGCTCAGGGGTGGGTAAGGGGTGCCTGGTGGGAGTTGTAGTGCAGGCCTCACACCCCCAAACAGCCCTCCCTGGGAAGATGGCCACCGACCTGTTATGTGAGGGGGAACCTTACAATGACTGCCACATGCTTCTGGGTGGGTGTGGAGTGCCACATCCTGCTCAGGGGTGGGACAGGGGTGCCTGGTGGGAGTTGTAGTGCAGGCCTCCCACCCCCAAACAGCACTCCCTGGGAAGATGGCTACCTACCTGTAAGTTTGGTTGTTGTAATACGATGGCTGCAACATGCTTCTGGGTGGGTGTGGAGTGCTACATCCTGCTCAGGGGTGGGACAGGGGGGCCTGGTGGGAGTTGTTGTGCAGGCCTCCCACCCCCAAAAAGACCTCACAGGGAAGATGGCTTCCTACCTGTTAGGTCAAGGTGAACAATGCAATGGCTTCCCACATGCTTCTGGGGGGTGTGGAGTGCCACATCCTGCTCAGGGGTGGGACAGGGGGCCTGGTGGTAGTTGTAGTGCAGGCCTCCCACCCCCAAACAGCCCTCCCTGGGAAGATGGCTACCTACCTGTTAGGTCAAGGTGAACAATGCAATGGCTGCCACATGCTTCTGGGTGTAGGGGGGAGTGCTACATCCTGCTCAGGGGTGGGTGAGGGGTGCCTGGTGGGAGTTGTAGTGCATGCCTCACGCTCCCAAACAGCCCTCCCTGGGAAGATGGCTACTTACCTGTTATGTGAGGGGGAACTTTACAATGACTGCCACATGTTCCTGGGTGGGTTTGGAGTGCCACATCCTGCTCAGGGGTGGGACAGGGGTGCCTGGTGGGACTTGTAGTGCAGGCCTCCCACCCACAAACAGCACTCCCTGGGAAGATGGCTCCCTACCTGTAAGTTTGGTTGTTGTAATACGATGGCTGCCACATGCTTCTGGGTGGGTGTGGAGTGCTACATCCTGCTCAGGGGTGGGACAGGTGGGCTTGGTGGGAGATGTTGTGCAGGCCTCCCACCCCCAAGCAACCCTCCCTGGTAAGATGGCTACCTACCTGTAAGTTTGGTTGTTGTAACACGATGGCTGCCACATGCTTCTGGGTGTGGGGGGAGTGCTACATCCTGCTCAGGGGTGGGTAAGGGGTGCCTGGTGGGAGTTGTAGTGCAGGCCTCACACCCCCAAACAGCCCTCCCTGGGAAGATGGCCACCGACCTGTTATGTGAGGGGGAACCTTACAATGACTGCCACATGCTTCTGGGTGGGTGTGGAGTGCCACTTCCTGCTCAGGGGTGGGACAGGGGTGCCTGGTGGGAGTTGTAGTGCAGGCCTCCCACCCCCAAACAGCACTCCCTGGGAAGATGGCTACCTACCTGTAAGTTTGGTTGTTGTAATACGATGGCTGCAACATGCTTCTGGGTGGGTGTGGAGTGCTACATCCTGCTCAGGGGTGGGACAGGGGGGCCTGGTGGGAGTAGTTGTGCAGGCCTCCCACCCGCAAAAAGACCTCCCTGGGAAGATGGCTTCCTACCTGTTAGGTCAAGGTGAACAATGCAATGGCTTCCACATGCTTCTGGGGGGGTGTGGAGTGCTACATCCTGCTCAGGGGTGGGACAGGGGGGCCTGGTGGTAGTTGTAGTGCAGGCCTCCCACCCCCAAACAGCCCTCCCTGGGAAGATGGCTACCTACCTGTTAGGTCAAGGTGAACAATGCAATGGCTGCCACATGCTTCTGGGTGTAGGGGGGAGTGCTACATCCTGCTCAGGGGTGGGTGAGGGGTGCCTGGTGGGAGTTGTAGTGCAGGCCTCACGCTCCCAAACAGCCCTCCCTGGGAAGATGGCTACTTACCTGTTATGTGAGGGGGAACTTTACAATGACTGCCACATGTTCCTGGGTGGGTGTGGAGTGCCACATCCTGCTCAGGGGTGGGACAGGGGTGCCTGGTGGGACTTGTAGTGCAGGCCTCCCACCCCCAAACAGCACACCCTGGGAAGATGGCTCCCTACCTGTACGTTTGGTTGTTGTAATACGATGGCTGCCACATGCCTCTGGGTGGGTGTGGAGTGCTACATCCTGCTCAGGGGTGGGACAGGTGGGCTTGGTGGGAGATGTTGTGCAGGCCTCCCACCCCCAAACAACCCTCCCTGGTAAGATGGCTACCTACCTGTAAGTTTGGTTGTTGTAATACGATGGCTGCCACATGCTTCTGGGTGGGTGTGGAGTGCTACATCCTGCTCAGGGGTGGGACAGGGGGGCTTGGTGGGAGTTGTTGTGCAGACCTCCCACCCCCAAGCAGCCCTCCCTGGGAAGATGGCTACCTACCTGTTATGTGAGGGGGAACAATGCAATGGCTGCCACATGCTTCTGGGTGGGTGTGGAGTGCTACATCCTGCTTGGGTGGGACAGGGGGCCCTGGTGGGAGTTGTTGTGCAGGCCTCCCACCCCCAAACAGACCTCCCTGAGAAGATAGCTACCTACCTGTAACTTTGGTTGTTGTAATACGATGGCTGCCACATGCTTCTAGGTGGGTGTGTAGTGCTACATCCTGCTCAGGGGTGGGACAGGGGGGGCTGGTGGGAGTTGCTGTGCAGACCTTCCACCCCCCAACAGCCCTCCCTGGGAAGATGGCTACCTACCTGTTAGGTCAAGGTGAACAATGCAATGGCTGCCACATGCTTCTGGGTGTGGGGGGGAGTACTACATCCTGCTCAGGGGTGGGACAGGGGGGCCTGGTGGGAGTTGTAAGGCAGGCCTCACACCCCCAAACAGCCCTCCCTGGGAAGATGGCTACCTACCTGTTAGGTCAATGTGAACAATGCAATGGCTGCCACATGCTTCTGGGTGTAGGGGGGAGTGCTACATCCTGCTCAGGGGTGGGTAAGGGGTACCTGGTTGGAGTTGTAGTGCAGCCCTCACACACCCAAACAGCCCTCCCTGGGAAGATGGCTACCTACCTGTTATGTGAGGGGGAACCTTACAATGACTGCCACAAGCTTCTGGGTGGGTGTGGAGTGACACATCCTGCTCAGGGGTGGGACAGGGGTGCCTGGTGGGACTTGTAGTGCAGGCCTCCCACCACCAAACAACACTCCCTGGGAAGATGGCTACCTACCTGTAAGTTTGGTTGTTGTAATACGATGGCTGCCACATGCTTCTGGGTGGGTGTGGAGTGCTACATCCTGCTCAGGGGTGGGACAGGGGGGCTTGGTGGGAGTTGTTGTGCAGGCCTCCCACCCCCAAGCAGCCCTCTCTGGTAAGATGGCTACCTACCTGTTGGGTCAAGGTGAACAATGCAATGGCTGCCACATGCTTCTGGGTGTGGGGGGAGTGCTACATCCTGCTCAGGGGTGGGTAAGGGGTGCCTGGTCGGAGTTGTAGTGCAGGCCTCACACCCCAAAACAGCCCTCCCTGGGAAGATGGCTACCTACCTGTAAGTTTGGTTGTTGTAATACGATGGCTGCCACATGCTTCTGGGTGGGTGTGGAGTGCTACATCCTGCTCAGGGGTGGGACAGGGGTGCCTGGTGAGAGTTGTAGTGCTGGCCTCCCACCCCCAAACAGCACTCCCTGGGAAGATGGCTACCTACCTGTAAGTTTGGTTGTTGTAATACGATGGCTGCCACATGCTTCTGGGTGGGTGTGGAGTGCTACATCCTACTCAGGGGTGGAACAGAGGGGCTTGGTGGGAGTTGTTGTGCAGGCCTCCCACCACCAAGCAGCCCTCCCTGGGAAGATGGCTACCTACCTGTTGGGTCAAGGTGAACGATGCAATGGCTGCCACATGCTTCTGGGTGTGGGGGGGTGCTACATCCTGCTCAGGGGTGGGTAAGGGGTACCTGGTGGGAGTTGTAGTGCAGGCCTCACACCCCCAAACAGCACTCCCTGAGAAGATGGCTACCTACCTGTAAGTTTGGTTGTTGTAATACGATGGCTGCCATATGCTTCTGGGTGGGTGTGGAGTGCTACATCCTGCTCAGAGGTGGGACAGGGGGGCCTGGTGGGAGTTGTTGTGCAGGCCTCCCACCCCCAAAAAGACCTCCCTGGGAAGATGGCTACATACCTGTTAGGTCAAGGTGAACAATGCAGTGGCTGCCACATGCTTCTGGGTGGGTGTGGAGTGCAACATCCTGCTCAGGGGTGGGACAGGGGGGCCTGGTGGGAGTTGTTGTGCAGGCCTCCCACCCCCAAGCAGCCCTCCCTGGGAAGATGGCTACCTACCTGTTGGTTCAAGGTGAACAATGCAATGGCTGCCACATGCTTCTGGGTGTGGGGGGGAGTGCTGCATCCTACTCAGGGTTGTGTAAGGGGTGCCTGGTGGGAGTTGTAGTGCAGGCCTCACACCCCCAAACAGCCCTCCCTGGGAAGATGGCTACCTACCTGTTATGTGAGGGGGAACCTTACAATGACTGCCACATGCTTCTGGGTGGGTGTGGAGTGCCACATCCTGCTCAGGGGTGGGACAGGGGGTCCTGGTGGGAGTTGTTGTGCAGGCCTCCCACCCCCAAGCAGCCCTCCCTGGGAAGATGGCTACCTACCTGTTGGTTCAAGGTGAACAATGCAATGGCTGCCACATGCTTCTGGGTGTGGGGGGGAGTGCTGCATCCTACTCAGGGTTGTGTAAGGGGTGCCTGGTGGGAGTTGTAGTGCAGGCCTCACACCCCCAAACAGCCCTCCCTGGGAAGATGGCTACCTACCTGTTATGTGAGGGGGAACCTTACAATGACTGCCACATGCTTCTGGGTGGGTGTGGAGTGCTACATCCTGCTCAGGGGTGGGACAGGGGGCTGGTGGGAGTTGTTGTGCAGGCCTCCCACCCCCCAACAGCCCTCCCTGGGAAGATGGCTTCCTACCTGTTAGGTCAAGGTGAACAATGCAATGGCTGCCACATGCTTCTGGGTGTGGGGGGAGTGCTACATCCTGCTCAGGAGTGGGACAGGGGGGCCTGGTGGGAGTTGTAGTGCAGGCCTCACACCCCCAAACAGCCCTCCCTGGGAAGATGGCTACCTACCTGTTAGGTCAAGGTGAACAATGCAATGGCTGCCACATGCTTCTGGGTGTAGGGGGGAGTGCTACATCCTGCTCAGGGGTGGGTAAGGGGTGCCTGGTGGGAGTTGTAGTGCAGGCCTCATACTCCCAAACAGCCCTCCCTGGGAAGATGGCTCCCTACCTGTTATGTGAGGGGGAACCTTACAATGACTGCCACATGCTTCTGGGTGGGTGTGGAGTGCCACTTCCTGCTCAGGGGTGGGACAGGGGTGCCTGGTGGGAGTTGTAGTGCAGGCCTCCCGACCCCAAACAGCGCTCCCTGGTAAGATGGCTACCTACCTGTAAGTTTGGTTGTTGTAATTAAGCCTGGGCAAAGCACTACGCTACGCCGCGTAGTTTGCGAAGTTTGCGCTTACTTCGCACTACGCGAATTGCACGTAGCACAGTGCAAACACGCCGTAGCGTAGCGGTCATTTTTGCTTGCTCGCGGTCCTCAACGTCAAGTTGGCGACCGCGAGCAAGCAAAATGACATCCCGGCGAGACTTTTTCCTCGCTCGCGATCAGCAACATCAAGTTGCCGATCGCGAGCGTGGAAAAACCTCCTGGCGAGATTCTCAACGCGGGGAGGTCAGGTTTCTCATTGCGAGTGGTTGCGCATGCTTGCGACTGCTCGCGATGAGAAACTACCAGTCCGCGTTGAGAAAGCTGCCGCTCGAGTAAAAATCTACTCGAGCGGCAGTAAAAGACAGCTCGCACTGTGCAAGATGCTGTTTTCAATGATTGCACAGTGCGGACAAGCATCCGGCACTGTGCAATCAGTGCGAACAGCATTTTGCACAGTGCACTACGCAGTTCGCGTAGCTGCGCGTAGCTCACGTAGTGCGAGGTGCACTTCACGTAGCTTCGCGTAGCGCAACTTCGCGAACTACGCCCAGGGTTAGTTGTAATATGATGGCTGCCACATGCTTCTGGGTGGGTGTGGGAGTGCTACATCCTGCTCAGGGGTGGGACAGGGGGGCTTGGTGGGAGTTGTTGTGCAGGCCTCCCACCCCCAAGCAGCCCTCCCTGGGAAGATGGCTACCTACCTGTTGGGTCAAGGTGAACAATGCAATGGCTGCCACATGCTTCTGGGTGTGGGGGGAGTGCTACATCCTGCTGAGGGGTGGGTAAGGGGTGCCTGGTGGGAGTTGTAGTGCAGGCCTCACACCCCCAAACAGCCCTCCCTGGGAAGATGGCTACCTACCTGTAAGTTTGGTTGTTGTAATATGATGGCTGCAACATGCTTCTGGGTGGGTGTGGAGTGCTACACCCTGCTCAGGGGTGGGACAGGGGGGCCCAGTGGGAGTTGTTGTGCAGGCCTCCCACCCCCAAAAAGACCTCCCTGGGAACATGGCTTCCTACCTGTTAGGTCAAGGTGAACAATGCAATGGCTGCCACATGCTTCTGGGTGGGTGTGGAGTGCTACATCCTGCTCAGGGGTGGGACAGGGGGGCCTGGTGGGAGTTGTTGTGCAGGCCTCCCACCCCCAAACAGCCCTCCCTGGGAAGATGGCTACCTACCTGTTATGTGAAGGGGAACCTTACAATGACTGCCACATGCTTCTGGGTGGGTGTGGAGTGCTACATCCTGCTCAGGGGTGGGTAAGAGGTACCTGGTGGGAGTTGTAGTGCAGGCCTCACACCGCCAAACAGCCCTCCCTGGGAAGATGGCTACCTACCTGCAAGTTTGGTTGTTGTAATACGATGGCTGCCACATGTTTCTGTGTGTGGGGGGGAGTGCTACATCCTGCTCAGGGGTGGGACAGGAGTGCCTGGTGGGAGTTGCAGTGCAGGCCTCACACCCCCAAACAGCACTCCCTGGGAAGATGGCTACCTACCTGTAAGTTTGGTTGTTGTAATACGATGGCTGCCACATGCTTCTGGGTGGGGGTGGAGTGCTACATCCTGCTCAGGGGTGGGACAGGGGTGCCTGGTGGGAGTTGTAGTACAGGCCTCCCATCCCCAAACAGCACTCCATGGGAAGATGGCTACCTACCTGTAAGTTTGGTTGTTGTAATACGATGGCTGCCACATGCTTCTGGGTGGGGGTGGAGTGCTACATCCTGCTCAGGGGTGGGACGGGGGGGCTGGTGGGAGTTGTTGTACAGGCCTCCCACCCCCCAAAAGCCCTCCCTGGGAAGATGGCTACCTACCTGTTAGATCAAGGTGAACAAATGCAATGGCTGCCACATGCCTCTGGGTGTGGGGGGGAGTGCTACATCCTGCTCACGGGTGGGACAGGGGGGCCTGGTGGGAGTTGTAGTGCAGGCCTCACACCCCCAAACAGCCCTCCCTGGGAAGATGGCTACCTACCTGTTAGGTGAAGGTGAACAATGCAATGGCTGCCACATGCTTCTGGGTGTAGGGGGGAGTGCTACATCCTGCTCAGGGGTGGGTAAGAGGTGCCTGGTGGGAGTTGTAATGCAGGCCTCACACTCCCAAACAGCCATTACTGGGAAGATGGCTACCTACCTGTTATGTGAGGGGGAACCTTACAATGACTGCCACATGCTTCTGGGTGGGTATGGAGTGCTACATCCTGCTCAGGGGTGGGACAGGGGGGGCTGGTGGGAGTTGTTGGTCAGGCCTCCCACCCCCCAACAGCCCTCCCTGGGAAGATGGCTACCTACCTGTTTGGTCAAGGTGAACAATGCAATGGCTGCCACATGCTTTTGGGTGTGGGGGGGAGTGCTACATCCTGCTCATGGGTGGGACAGGGGGGCCTGGTGGGAGTTGTAGTGCAGGCCTCACACCCCCAAACAGCCCTCCCTGGGAAGATGGCTATCTACCTGTTAGGTCAAGGTGAACAATGCAATGGCTGCCTCATCCTTCTGGGTGTAGGGGGAGTGCTACATCCTGCTCAGGGGTGGGTAAGGGGTGCTTGGTGGGAGATGTAGTGCAGGCCTCACACTCCCAAACAGCCCTCCCTGGGAAGATGGCTACCTACCTGTTATGTGAGGGGGAACCTTACACTGACTGCCACATGCTTCTGGGTGGGTGTGGAGTGACACATCCTGCTCAGGGGTGGGACAGGGGTGCCTGGTGGGAGTTGTAGTGCAGGCCTCCCACCCCCAAACAGCACTACCTGGGAAGATGGCTACCTACCTGTAAGTTTGATTGTTGTAATACGATAGCTGCCACATGCTTCTGGGTGGGTGTGGAGTGCCACATCCTGCTCAGGGGTGGGACAGGGGGGCCTGGTGGGAGTTGTTGTGCAGGCCTCCCACCCCCCAGCAGCACTCCCTGGGAAGATGGCTACCTACCTGTTAGGTCAAGGTGAACAATGCAATGGCTGCCACATGCATCTTGGTGTGAGGGGGAGTGCTACATCCTGCTCAGGGGTGGGTAAGGAGTGCCTGGTGGGAGTTGTAGTGCAGGCCTGATACTCCCAAACAGCCCTTCCTGGGAAGATGGCTATCTCCCTCTTAGGTCAAGGTGAACAATGCAATGGCTGCCACATGCTTCTGGGTGTAGGGGGGAGTGCTACATCCTGCTCAGGGGTGGGTAAGGGGTACCTGGTTGGAGTTGGAGTGTAGGCCTCACACTCCCAAACAGCCCTCCCTGGGAAGATGGCTACCTACCAGTTATGTGAGGGGGAACCTTACAATGACTGCCACATGCTTCCGGGTGGGTGTGGAGTGCCACATCCTGCTCAGGGGTGGGACTGGGGTACCTGGTGGGACTTGTAGTGCAAGCCTCCCACCCCCAAACAGCACTCCCTGGGAAGATGGCTACCGACGTGTACGTTTGGTTGTTGTAATACAATAGCTGCCACATGCTTCTGGGTGGGTGTAGAGTGCTACATCCTGCTCAGGGGTGGGACAGGGGGGCCTGGTGGGAGTTGTTGTGCAGGCCTCCCACCCCCAAACAGCCCTCCCTGGGAAGATGGCTACCTACCTGTTAGGTCAAGGTGAACAATGCAATGGCTGCCACATGCTTCTGGGTGTGGGGGGGAGTGCGACATCCTGCTCAGGGGTGGGTAAGGGGTGCCTGGTGGGAGTTGTAGTGCAGGCCTCACACTCCCAAACAGCCCTCCCTGGGAAGATGGCTACCTACCTGTTATGTGAGGGGGAACCTTACAATGACTGCCACATGCTTCTGGGTGGGTGTGGAGTGCCACATTCTGCTCAGGGGTGGGACAGGGGTGCCTGGTCGGAGTTGTAGTGCAGGCCTCCCACCCCCAAACAGCCCTCACTGGGAAGATGGCTACCTACCTGTAAGTTTGGTTGTTGTAATACGATGGCTGCCACATGCTTCTGGGTGGGTGTGGGAGTGCTACATCCTGCTCAGGGGTGGGACAGGGGGGCTTGGTGGGAGTTGTTGTGTAGGCCTCCCACCCCCAAGCAGCCCTCCCTGGGAAGATGGCTACCTACCTGTTGGGTCAAGGTGAACAATGCAATGGCTGCCACATGCTTTTGGGTGTGGGGGGAGTGCTACATCCTGCTCAGGGGTGGGTAAGGGGTGCCTGGTGGGAGTTGTAGTGCAGGCCTCACACCCCCAAACAGCCCTCCCTGGGAAGATGGCTACCTACCTGTAAGTTTGGTTGTTGTAATATGATGGCTGCAACATGATTCTGGGTGGGTGTGGAGTGCTACACCCTGCTCAGGGGTGGGACAGGGGGGCCTAGTGGGAGTTGTTGTGCAGGCCTCCCACCCCCAAAAAGACCTCCCTGGGAACATGGCTTCCTACCTGTTAGGTCAAGGTGAACAATGCAATGGCTGCCACATGCTTCTGGGTGGGTGTGGAGTGCTACATCCTGCTCAGGGGTGGGACAGGGGGGCCTGGTGGGAGTTGTTGTGCAGGCCTCCCACCCCCAAACAGCCCTCCCTGGGAAGATGGCTACCTACCTGTTATGTGAAGGGGAACCTTACAATGACTGCCACATGCTTCTGGGTGGGTGTGGAGTGCTACATCCTGCTCAGGGGTGGGACAGGGGTGCCAGGTGGGAGTTGTAGTGCTGGCCTCCCACCCCCAAACAGCACTCCCTGGGAAGATGGCTACCTACCTGTAAGTTTGTTTGTTGTAAAACGCATGGCTGCCACATGTTTCTGGGTGTGGGGGGAGTGCTACATCCTGCTCAGGGGTGGGTAAGGGGTACCTGGTGGGAGTTGTAGTGCAGGCCTCACACCGCCAAACAGCACTCCCTGGGAAGATGGCTACCTACCTGCAAGTTTGGTTGTTGTAATATGATGGCTGCCACATGTTTCTGTGTGTGGGGGGAGTGCTACATCCTGCTCAGGGGTGGGACAGGAGTGCCTGGTGGGAGTTGCAGTGCAGGCCTCCCACCCGCAAACAGCACTCCCTGGGAAGATGGCTACCTACCTGTAAGTTTGGTTGTTGTAATATGATGGCTGCCATATGCTTCTGGGTGGGTGTGGAGTGCTACACCCTGCTCAGGGGTGGGACAGGGGGGCCTAGTGGGAGTTGTTGTGCAGGCCTCCCACCCCCAAAAAGACCTCCCAGGGAACATGGCTTCCTACCTGTTAGGTCAAGGTGAACAATGCAATGGCTGCCACATGCTTCTGGGTGGGTGTGGAGTGCTACATCCTGCTCAGGGGTGGGACAGGTGGGCCTGGTGGGAGTTGTTGTGCAGGCCTCCCACCCCCAAACAGCCCTCCCTGGGAAGATGGCTACCTACCTGTTATGTGAAGGGGAACCTTACAATGACTGCCACATGCTTCTGGGTGGGTGTGGAGTGCTACATCCTGCTCAGGGGTGGGACAGGGGTGCCTGGTGGGAGTTGTAGTGCTGGCCTCCCACCCCCAAACAGCACTCCCTGGGAAGATGGCTACCTACCTGTAAGTTGGTTTGTTGTAATACGATGGCTGCCACATGTTTCTGGGTGTGGGGGGAGTGCTACATCCTGCTCAGGGGTGGGTAAGGGGTACCTGGTGGGAGTTGTAGTGCAGGCCTCACACCGCCAAACAGCACTCCCTGGGAAGATGGCTACCTACCTGCAAGTTTGGTTGTTGTAATATGATGGCTGCCACATGTTTCTGTGTGTGGGGGGGAGTGCTACATCCTGCTCAGGGGTGGGACAGGAGTGCCTGGTGGGAGTTGCAGTGCAGGCCTCCCACCCGCAAACAGCACTCCCTGGGAAGATGGCTACCTACCTGTAAGTTTGGTTGTTGTAATATGATGGCTGCCATATGCTTCTGGGTGGGTGTGGAGTGCTACATCCTGCTCAGGGGTGGGACAGGGGGGCATGGTGGGAGTTGTTCTGCAGGCCTCCCACTCCTAAGCAGCCCTCCCTGGGAAGATGGCTACCTACCTGTTGGGTCAAGGTGAACAATTCAATGGCTGACACATGATTCTGGGTGTGGGGGGAGTGCTGTGTCCTACTCAGGGGTGGGTAAGGGGTGCCTGGTGGGAGTTGTAGTGCAGGCCTCACACCCCCAAACAGCCCTCCCTGGGAAGATGGCTACCTACCTGTTATGTGAGGGGGAACCTTACAATGACTGCCACATGCTTCTGGGTGGGTGTGGAGTGCCACATCCTGCTCAGGGGTGGGACAGGGGTGCCTGGTGGGAGTTGTAGTACAGGCCTCCCATCCCCAAACAGCACTCCATGGGAAGATGGCTACCTACCTGTAAGTTTGGTTGTTGTAATACGATGGCTGCCACATGCTTCTGGGTGGGGGTGGAGTGCTACATCCTGCTCAGGGGTGGAACGGGGGGCTGGTGTGAGTTGTTGTACAGGCCTCCCACCCCCCAAAAGCCCTCCCTGGGAAGATGGCTACCTACCTGTTAGGTCAAGGTGAACAAATGCAATGGCTGCCACATGCCTCTGGGTGTGGGGGGGAGTGCTACATCCTGCTCACGGGTGGGACAGGAGGGCCTGGTGGGAGTTGTAGTGCAGGCCTCACACCCCCAAACAGCACTCCCTGGGAAGATGGCTACCTACCTGTTAGGTGAAGGTGAACAATGCAATGGCTGCCACATGCTTCTGGGTGTAGGGGGGAGTGCTACATCCTGCTCAGGGGTGGATAAGAGGTGCCTGGTGGGAGTTGTAATGCAGGCCTCACACTCCCAAACAGCCCTTACTGGGAAGATGGCTACCTACCTGTTATGTGAGGGGGAACCTTACAATGACTGCCACATGCTTCTGGGTGGGTATGGAGTGCTACATCCTGCTCAGGGGTGGGACAGGGGGGGCTGGTGGGAGTTGTTGGTCAGGCCTCCCACCCCCCAACAGCCCTCCCTGGGAAGATGGCTACCTACCTGTTTGGTCAAGGTGAACAATGCAATGGCTGCCACATGCTTTTGGGTGTGGGGGGGAGTGCTACATCCTGCTCATGGGTGGGACAGGGGGGCCTGGTGGGAGTTGTAGTGCAGGCCTCACACCCCCAAATAGCCCTCCCTGGGAAGATGGCTACCTACCTGTTAGGTCAAGGTGAACAATGCAATGGCTGCCACATGCTTCTGGGTGTAGGGGGAGTGCTACATCCTGCTCAGGGGTGGGTAAGGGGTGCCTGGTGGGAGATGTAGTGCAGGCCTCACACTCCCAAACAGCCCTCCCTGGGAAGATGGCTACCTACCTGTTATGTGAGGGGGAACCTTACAATGACTACCACATGCTTCTGGGTGGGTGTGGAGTGACACATCCTGCTCAGGGGTGGGACAGGGGTGCCTGGTGGGAGTTGTAGTGCAGGCCTCCCACCCCCAAACAGCACTACCTGGGAAGATGGCTACCTACCTGTAAGTTTGATTGTTGTAATACGATAGCTGCCACATGCTTCTGGGTGGGTATGGAGTGCTACATCCTGCTCAGGGGTGGGACAGGGGGGGCTGGTGGGATTTTGTTGGTCACGCCTCCCACCCCCCAACAGCCCTCCCTGGGAAGATGGCTACCTACCTGTTTGGTCAAGGTGAACAATGCAATGGCTGCCACATGCTTTTGGGTGTGGGGGGGAGTGCTACATCCTGCTCATGGGTGGGATAGGGGGGCCTGGTGGGAGTTGTAGTGCAGGCCTCACACCCCCAAACAGCCCTCCCTGGGAAGATGGCTACCTACCTGTTAGGTCAAGGTGAACAATGCAATGGCTGCCACATGCTTCTGGGTGTACTGGGAGTGCTACATCCTGCTCAGGGGTGGGTAAGGGGTACCTGGTTGGAGTTGGAGTGTAGGCCTCACACTCCCAAACAGCCCTCCCTGGGAAGATGGCTACCTACCAGTTATGTGAGGGGGAACCTTACAATGACTGTCACATGCTTCCGGGTGGGTGTGGAGTGCCACATCCTGCTCAGGGGTGGGACAGGGGTACCTGGTGGGACTTGTAGTGCAAGCCTCCCACCCCCAAACAGCGCTCCCTGGGAAGATGGCTACCGACCTGTACGTTTGGTTGTTGTAATACAATAGCTGCCACATGCTTCTGGGTGGGTGTAGAGTGCTACATCCTGCTCAGTGTTGGGACAGGGGGTCTGGTGGGAGTTGTTGTGCAGGCCTCCCACCCCCAAACAGCCCTCCCTGGGAAGATGGCTACCTACCTGTTAGGTCAAGGTGAACAATGCAATGGCTGCCACATGCTTCTGGGTGTGGGGGGAGTGCGACATCCTGCTCAGGGGTGGGTAAGGGGTGCCTGGTGGGAGTTGTAGTGCAGGCCTCACACTCCCAAACAGCCCTCCCTGGGAAGATGGCTACCTACCTGTTATGTGAGGGGGAACCTAACAATGACTGCCACATGCTTCTTGGTGGGTGTGGAGTGCCACATTCTGCTCAGGGGTGGGACAGGGGGCCTGGTGGGAGTTGTAGTGCAGGCCTCCCACCCCCAAACAGCCCTCCCTGGGAAGATGGCTACCTACCTGTAAGTTTGGTTGTTGTAATATGATGGCTGCAACATGCTTCTGGGTGGGTGTGGAGTGCTACACCCTGCTCAGGGATGGGACAGGGGGCCTAGTGGGAGTTGTTGTGCAGGCCTCCCACCCCCAAAAAGACCTCCCTGGGAACATGGCTTCCTACCATTTAGGTCAAGGTGAACAATGCAATGGCTGCCACATGCTTCTGGGTGGGTGTGGAGTGCTACATCCTGCTCAGGGATGGGACAGGGGGGCCTGGTGGGAGTTGTTGTGCAGGCCTCCCACCCCCAAGCAGCCCTCCCTGGGAACATGGCTACCTACCTGTTGGGTCAAGGTGAACAATGCAATGGCTGCCACATGCTTCTGGGTGTGTGGGGGAGTGCTACATCCTACTCAGGGGTGGGTAAGGGGTGCCTGGTGAGAGTTGTAGTACAGGCCTCACACCCCCAAACATCCCTCCCTGGGAAGATGGCTATCTCCCTCTTAGGTCAAGGTGAACAATGCAATGGCTGCCACATGCTTCTGGGTGTAGGGGGAGTGCTACATCCTGCTCAGGGGTGGGTAAGGGGTACCTGGTTGGAGTTGTAGTGCAGGCCTCACACTCCCAAACAGCCCTCCCTGGGAAGATGGCTACCTACCAGTTATGTGAGGGGGAACCTTACAATGACTGCCACATGCTTCCGGGTGGGTATGGAGTGCCACATCCGGCTCAGGGGTGGGTCAGGGGTGCCTGGTGGGAATTGTAGTGCAGGTCTCCTACCCCAAACAGCACTCCCTGGGAAGATGGCTACCTACATGTAAGTTTGGTTGTTGTAATACGATGGCTGCCACATGCTTCTGGGTGGGTGTGGAGTGCTACATCCTGCTCAGGGGTGGGACAGGGGGTGGCTGGTGGGAGTTGTTGTGTAGGCCTCCCACCCCCCAACAGCCCTCCAGGGAAGATGGCTACCTACCTGTTAGGTCAAGGTGAACAATGCAATGGCTGCCACATGCTTCTGGGTGTGGGGGGAGTACTGCATCCTGCTCAGGGGTGGGACGGGGGGCCTGGTGGGAGTTGTAGTGCAGGCCTCACACCCCCAAACAGCCCTCCCTCTGAAGATTGCTACCTACCTGTTAGGTCAAGGTGAACAATGCAATGGCTACCACATGCTTCTGGGTGTAGGGGGGAGTGCTACATCCTGCTCAGGGGAGGGTACGGGGTGCCTGGTTGGAGTTGGAGTGCAGGCCTCACACTCCCAAACAGCCCTCCCTGGGAAGATGGCTACCTACCTGTTATGTGAGGGGGAACCTTACAATGACTGCCACATGCTTCTGGGTGGGTGGGGAGTGCCACATCCTGCTCAGGGGTGGGACAGGGGTGCCTGGTGGGACTTGTAGTGCAGTCCTCCCACCCCCAAACAGCACTCCCTGGGAAGATGGCTACCTACCTGTAAGTTTGGTTGTTGTAATACGATAGCTGTCACATGCTTCTGGGTGGGTGTGGAGTGCTACATCCTGCTCAGGGGTGGGTAAGGGGTACCTGGTGGGAGTTGTAGTGCAGGCCTCACACCGCTGAAACAGCACTCCCTGGGAAGATGGCTACCTACCTGCAAGTTTGGTTGTTGTAATACGATGGCTGCCACATGTTTCTGTGTGTGGGGGGAGTGCTACATCCTGCTCAGGGGTGGGACAGGAGTGCCTGGTGGGAGTTGCAGTGCAGGCCTCACAACCCCAAACAGCACTCCCTGGGAAGATGGCTACCTACCTGTAAGTTTGGTTGTTGTAATATGATGGCTGCCATATGCTTCTGGGTGGGTGTGGAGTGCTACATCCTGCTCAGGGGTGGGACAGGGGGGCCTGGTGGGAGTTGTTCTGCAGGCCTCCCACCCCCAAGCAGCCCTCCCTGGGAAGATGGCTACCTACCTGTTGGGTCAAGGTGAACAATGCAATGGCTGACACATGATTCTGGGTGTGGGGGGAGTGATCTGTCCTACTGAGGGGTGGGTAAGGGGTGCCTGGTGGGAGTTGTAGTGCAGGCCTCACACCCCCAAACAGCCCTCCCTGGGAAGATGGCTACCTACCTGTTATGTGAGGGGGAACCTTCCAATGAATGCCACATGCTTCTGGGTGGGTGTGGAGTGCCACATCCTGCTCAGGGGTGGGACAGGGGTGCCTGGTGGGAGTTGTAGTACAGGCCTCCCATCCCCAAACAGCACTCCATGGGAAGATGGCTACCTACCTGTAAGTTTGGTTGTTGTAATACGATGGCTGCCACATGCTTCTGGTTGGGGGTGGAGTGCTACATCCTGCTCAGGGGTGGGACGGGGGGGCTGGTGGGAGTTGTTGTACAGGCCTCCCACCCCCATAGCCCTCCCTGGGAAGATGGCTACCTACCTGTTAGGTCAAGGTGAACAAATGCAATGGCTGCCACATGCCTCTGGGTGTGGGGGGGAGTGCTACATCCTGCTCACGGGTGGGACAGGGGGGCCTGGTGGGAGTGGTAGTGCAGGCCTCACACCCCCAAACAGCCCTCCCTGGGAAGATGGCTACCTACCTGTTAGGTGAAGGTGAACAATGCAATGGCTGCCACATGCTTCTGGGTGTAGGGGGGAGTGCTACATCCTGCTCAGGGGTGGGTAAGAGGTGCATGGTGGGAGTTGTAATGCAGGCCTCACACTCCCAAACAGCCCTTACTGGGAAGATGGCTACCTACCTGTTATGTGAGGGGGAACCTTACAATGACTGCCACATGCTTCTGTGTGGGTATGGAGTGCTACATCCTGCTCAGGGGTGGGACAGGGGGGGCTGGTGGGAGTTGTTGGTCAGGCCTCCCACCCCCCAACAGCCCTCCCTGGGAAGTTGGCTACCTACCTGTTTGGTCAAGGTGAACAATGCAATGGCTGCCACATGCTTTTGGGTGTGGGGGGGAGTGCTACATCCTGCTCATGGGTGGGACAGGGGGGCCTGGTGGGAGTTGTAGTGCAGGCCTCACACCCCCCAACAGCCCTCCCTGGGAAGATGGCTACCTACCTGTTTGGTCAAGGTGAACAATGCAATGGCTGCCACATGCTTCTGGGTGTAGGGGGAGTGCTACATCCTGCTCAGGGGTGGGTAAGGGGTGCCTGGTGGGAGATGTTATGCAGGCCTCACACTCCCAAACAGCCCTCCCTGGGAAGATGGCTACCTACCTGTTATGTGAGGGCGAACCTTACAATGACTGCCACATGCTTCTGGGTGGGTGTGGAGTGACACATCCTGCTCAGGGGTGGGACAGGGGTGCCTGTTGGGAGTTGTAGTGCAGGCCTCCCACCCCCAAACAGCACTACCTGGGAAGATGGCTACCTACCTGTAAGTTTGATTGTTGTAATACGATAGCTGCCACATCCTTCTGGGTGGGTGTGGAGTGCCACATCCTGCTCAGGGGTGGGACAGGGGGCCTGGTGGGAGTTGTTGTGCAGGCCTCCCATCCCCCAACAGCACTCCCTGGGAAGATGGCTACCTACCTGTTAGGTCAAGGTGAACAATGCAATGGCTGCCACATGCGTCTGGGTGTGAGGGGGAGTGCTACATCCTGCTCAGGGGTGGGTAAGGAGTGCCTGGTGGGAGTTGTAGTGCAGGCCTGATACTCCCAAACAGCCCTTCCTGGGAAGATGGCTTTCTCCCTCTTAGGTCAAGGTGAACAATGCAATGGCTGCCACATGCTTCTGGGTGTAGGGGAGTGCTACATCCTGCTCAGGGGTGGGTAAGGGGTACCTGGTTGGAGTTGGAGTGTAGGCCTCACACTCCCAAACAGCCCTCCCTGGGAAGATGGCTACCTACCAGTTATGAGAGGGGGAACCTTACAATGACTGCCACATGCTTCCGGGTGGGTGTGGAGTGCCACATCCTGCTCAGGGGTGGGACAGGGGTACCTGGTGTGACTTGTAGTGCAAGCCTCCTACCCCCAAACAGCACTCCCTGGGAAGATGGCTACCGACCTGTACGTTTGGTTGTTGTAATACAATAGCTGCCACATGCTTCTGGGTGGGTGTAGAGTGCTACATCCTGCTCAGGGGTGGGACAGGGGGCCTGGTGGGAGTTGTTGTGCAGGCCTCCCACCCCCAAACAGCCCTCCCTGGGAAGATGGGTACCTTCCTGTTAGGTCAAGGTGAACAATGCAATGGCTGCCACATGCTTCTGGGTGTACTGGGAGTGCTACATCCTGCTCAGGGGTGGGTAAGGGGTACCTGGTTGGAGTTGGAGTGTAGGCCTCACACTCCCAAACAGCCCTCCCTGGGAAGATGGCTACCTACCAGTTATGTGAGGGGGAACCTTACAATGACTGTCACATGCTTCCGGGTGGGTGTGGAGTGCCACATCCTGCTCAGGGGTGGGACAGGGGTACCTGGTGGGACTTGTAGTGCAAGCCTCCCACCCCCAAACAGCGCTCCCTGGGAAGATGGCTACCGACCTGTACGTTTGGTTGTTGTAATACAATAGCTGCCACATGCTTCTGGGTGGGTGTAGAGTGCTACATCCTGCTCAGTGTTGGGACAGGGGGTCTGGTGGGAGTTGTTGTGCAGGCCTCCCACCCCCAAACAGCCCTCCCTGGGAAGATGGCTACCTACCTGTTAGGTCAAGGTGAACAATGCAATGGCTGCCACATGCTTCTGGGTGTGGGGGGAGTGCGACATCCTGCTCAGGGGTGGGTAAGGGGTGCCTGGTGGGAGTTGTAGTGCAGGCCTCACACTCCCAAACAGCCCTCCCTGGGAAGATGGCTACCTACCTGTTATGTGAGGGGAACCTAACAATGACTGCCACATGCTTCTTGGTGGGTGTGGAGTGCCACATTCTGCTCAGGGGTGGGACAGGGGGCCTGGTGGGAGTTGTAGTGCAGGCCTCCCACCCCCAAACAGCCCTCCCTGGGAAGATGGCTACCTACCTGTAAGTTTGGTTGTTGTAATATGATGGCTGCAACATGCTTCTGGGTGGGTGTGGAGTGCTACACCCTGCTCAGGGATGGGACAGGGGGCCTAGTGGGAGTTGTTGTGCAGGCCTCCCACCCCCAAAAAGACCTCCCTGGGAACATGGCTTCCTACCATTTAGGTCAAGGTGAACAATGCAATGGCTGCCACATGCTTCTGGGTGGGTGTGGAGTGCTACATCCTGCTCAGGGATGGGACAGGGGGCCTGGTGGGAGTTGTTGTGCAGGCCTCCCACCCCCAAGCAGCCCTCCCTGGGAACATGGCTACCTACCTGTTGGGTCAAGGTGAACAATGCAATGGCTGCCACATGCTTCTGGGTGTGTGGGGGAGTGCTACATCCTACTCAGGGGTGGGTAAGGGGTGCCTGGTGAGAGTTGTAGTACAGGCCTCACACCCCCAAACATCCCTCCCTGGGAAGATGGCTATCTCCCTCTTAGGTCAAGGTGAACAATGCAATGGCTGCCACATGCTTCTGGGTGTAGGGGGAGTGCTACATCCTGCTCAGGGGTGGGTAAGGGTACCTGGTTGGAGTTGTAGTGCAGGCCTCACACTCCCAAACAGCCCTCCCTGGGAAGATGGCTACCTACCAGTTATGTGAGGGGAACCTTACAATGACTGCCACATGCTTCCGGGTGGGTATGGAGTGCCACATCCGGCTCAGGGGTGGGTCAGGGGTGCCTGGTGGGAATTGTAGTGCAGGTCTCCTACCCCAAACAGCACTCCCTGGGAAGATGGCTACCTACATGTAAGTTTGGTTGTTGTAATATGATGGCTGCCACATGCTTCTGGGTGGGTGTGGAGTGCTACATCCTGCTCAGGGGTGGGACAGGGGGTGGCTGGTGGGAGTTGTTGTGTAGGCCTCCCACCCCCAACAGCCCTCCAGGGAAGATGGCTACCTACCTGTTAGGTCAAGGTGAACAATGCAATGGCTGCCACATGCTTCTGGGTGTGGGGGGAGTACTGCATCCTGCTCAGGGGTGGGACGGGGGGCCTGGTGGGAGTTGTAGTGCAGGCCTCACACCCCCAAACAGCCCTCCCTCGGAAGATTGCTACCTACCTGTTAGGTCAAGGTGAACAATGCAATGGCTACCACATGCTTCTGGGTGTAGGGTGGAGTGCTACATCCTGCTCAGGGGAGGGTAAGGGGTGCCTGGTTGGAGTTGGAGTGCAGGCCTCACACTCCCAAACAGCCCTCCCTGGGAAGATGGCTACCTACCTGTTATGTGAGGGGGAACCTTACAATGACTGCCACATGCTTCTGGGTGGGTGGGGAGTGCCACATCCTGCTCAGGGGTGGGACAGGGGTGCCTGGTGGGACTTGTAGTGCAGGCCTCCCACCCCCAAACAGCACTCCCTGGGAAGATGGCTACCTACCTGTAAGTTTGGTTGTTGTAATACGATAGCTGTCACATGCTTCTGGGTGGGTGTGGAGTGCTACATCCTGCTCAGGGGTGGGTAAGGGGTACCTGGTGGGAGTTGTAGTGCAGGCCTCACACCGCGAAACAGCACTCCCTGGGAAGATGGCTACCTACCTGCAAGTTTGGTTGTTGTAATACGATGGCTGCCACATGTTTCTGTGTGTGGGGGGGAGTGCTACATCCTGCTCAGGGGTGGGACAGGAGTGCCTGGTGGGAGTTGCAGTGCAGGCCTCACAACCCCAAACAGCACTCCCTGGGAAGATGGCTACCTACCTGTAAGTTTGGTTGTTGTAATATGATGGCTGCCATATGCTTCTGGGTGGGTGTGGAGTGCTACATCCTGCTCAGGGGTGGGACAGGGGGCCTGGTGGGAGTTGTTCTGCAGGCCTCCCACCCCCAAGCAGCCCTCCCTGGGAAGATGGCTACCTACCTGTTGGGTCAAGGTGAACAATGCAATGGCTGACACATGATTCTGGGTGTGGGGGAGTGATCTGTCCTACTGAGGGGTGGGTAAGGGGTGCCTGGTGGGAGTTGTAGTGCAGGCCTCACACCCCCAAACAGCCCTCCCTGGGAAGATGGCTACCTACCTGTTATGTGAGGGGGAACCTTACAATGAATGCCACATGCTTCTGGGTGGGTGTGGAGTGCCACATCCTGCTCAGGGGTGGGACAGGGGTGCCTGGTGGGAGTTGTAGTACAGGCCTCCCATCCCCAAACAGCACTCCATGGGAAGATGGCTACCTACCTGTAAGTTTGGTTGTTGTAATACGATGGCTGCCACATGCTTCTGGTTGGGGGTGGAGTGCTACATCCTGCTCAGGGGTGGGACGGGGGGCTGGTGGGAGTTGTTGTACAGGCCTCCCACCCCCCCATAGCCCTCCCTGGGAAGATGGCTACCTACCTGTTAGGTCAAGGTGAACAAATGCAATGGCTGCCACATGCCTCTGGGTGTGGGGGGAGTGCTACATCCTGCTCACGGGTGGGACAGGGGGCCTGGTGGGAGTGGTAGTGCAGGCCTCACACCCCCAAACAGCCCTCCCTGGGAAGATGGCTACCTACCTGTTAGGTGAAGGTGAACAATGCAATGGCTGCCACATGCTTCTGGGTGTAGGGGGAGTGCTACATCCTGCTCAGGGGTGGGTAAGAGGTGCATGGTGGGAGTTGTAATGCAGGCCTCACACTCCCAAACAGCCCTTACTGGGAAGATGGCTACCTACCTGTTATGTGAGGGGGAACCTTACAATGACTGCCACATGCTTCTGTGTGGGTATGGAGTGCTACATCCTGCTCAGGGGTGGGACAGGGGGGCTGGTGGGAGTTGTTGGTCAGGCCTCCCACCCCCAACAGCCCTCCCTGGGAAGTTGGCTACCTACCTGTTTGGTCAAGGTGAACAATGCAATGGCTGCCACATGCTTTTGGGTGTGGGGGAGTGCTACATCCTGCTCATGGGTGGGACAGGGGGCCTGGTGGGAGTTGTAGTGCAGGCCTCACACCCCCAACAGCCCTCCCTGGGAAGATGGCTACCTACCTGTTTGGTCAAGGTGAACAATGCAATGGCTGCCACATGCTTCTGGGTGTAGGGGGAGTGCTACATCCTGCTCAGGGGTGGGTAAGGGGTGCCTGGTGGGAGATGTTATGCAGGCCTCACACTCCCAAACAGCCCTCCCTGGGAAGATGGCTACCTACCTGTTATGTGAGGGCGAACCTTACAATGACTGCCACATGCTTCTGGGTGGGTGTGGAGTGACACATCCTGCTCAGGGGTGGGACAGGGGTGCCTGTTGGGAGTTGTAGTGCAGGCCTCCCACCCCCAAACAGCACTACCTGGGAAGATGGCTACCTACCTGTAAGTTTGATTGTTGTAATACGATAGCTGCCACATCCTTCTGGGTGGGTGTGGAGTGCCACATCCTGCTCAGGGGTGGGACAGGGGGCCTGGTGGGAGTTGTTGTGCAGGCCTCCCATCCCCCAACAGCACTCCCTGGGAAGATGGCTACCTACCTGTTAGGTCAAGGTGAACAATGCAATGGCTGCCACATGCGTCTGGGTGTGAGGGGAGTGCTACATCCTGCTCAGGGGTGGGTAAGGAGTGCCTGGTGGGAGTTGTAGTGCAGGCCTGATACTCCCAAACAGCCCTTCCTGGGAAGATGGCTTTCTCCCTCTTAGGTCAAGGTGAACAATGCAATGGCTGCCACATGCTTCTGGTTGTAGGGGGGAGTGCTACATCCTGCTCAGGGGTGGGTAAGGGGTACCTGGTTGGAGTTGGAGTGTAGGCCTCACACTCCCAAACAGCCCTCCCTGGGAAGATGGCTACCTACCAGTTATGAGAGGGGGAACCTTACAATGACTGCCACATGCTTCCGGGTGGGTGTGGAGTGCCACATCCTGCTCAGGGGTGGGACAGGGGTACCTGGTGTGACTTGTAGTGCAAGCCTCCTACCCCCAAACAGCACTCCCTGGGAAGATGGCTACCGACCTGTACGTTTGGTTGTTGTAATACAATAGCTGCCACATGCTTCTGGGTGGGTGTAGAGTGCTACATCCTGCTCAGGGGTGGGACAGGGGGCCTGGTGGGAGTTGTTGTGCAGGCCTCCCACCCCCAAACAGCCCTCCCTGGGAAGATGGGTACCTTCCTGTTAGGTCAAGGTGAACAATGCAATGGCTGCCACATGCTTCTGGGTGTACTGGGAGTGCTACATCCTGCTCAGGGGTGGGTAAGGGGTACCTGGTTGGAGTTGGAGTGTAGGCCTCACACTCCCAAACAGCCCTCCCTGGGAAGATGGCTACCTACCAGTTATGTGAGGGGGAACCTTACAATGACTGTCACATGCTTCCGGGTGGGTGTGGAGTGCCACATCCTGCTCAGGGGTGGGACAGGGGTACCTGGTGGGACTTGTAGTGCAAGCCTCCCACCCCCAAACAGCGCTCCCTGGGAAGATGGCTACCGACCTGTACGTTTGGTTGTTGTAATACAATAGCTGCCACATGCTTCTGGGTGGGTGTAGAGTGCTACATCCTGCTCAGTGTTGGGACAGGGGGTCTGGTGGGAGTTGTTGTGCAGGCCTCCCACCCCCAAACAGCCCTCCCTGGGAAGATGGCTACCTACCTGTTAGGTCAAGGTGAACAATGCAATGGCTGCCACATGCTTCTGGGTGTGGGGGGAGTGCGACATCCTGCTCAGGGGTGGGTAAGGGGTGCCTGGTGGGAGTTGTAGTGCAGGCCTCACACTCCCAAACAGCCCTCCCTGGGAAGATGGCTACCTACCTGTTATGTGAGGGGGAACCTAACAATGACTGCCACATGCTTCTTGGTGGGTGTGGAGTGCCACATTCTGCTCAGGGGTGGGACAGGGGGCCTGGTGGGAGTTGTAGTGCAGGCCTCCCACCCCCAAACAGCCCTCCCTGGGAAGATGGCTACCTACCTGTAAGTTTGGTTGTTGTAATATGATGGCTGCAACATGCTTCTGGGTGGGTGTGGAGTGCTACACCCTGCTCAGGGATGGGACAGGGGGCCTAGTGGGAGTTGTTGTGCAGGCCTCCCACCCCCAAAAAGACCTCCCTGGGAACATGGCTTCCTACCATTTAGGTCAAGGTGAACAATGCAATGGCTGCCACATGCTTCTGGGTGGGTGTGGAGTGCTACATCCTGCTCAGGGATGGGACAGGGGGCCTGGTGGGAGTTGTTGTGCAGGCCTCCCACCCCCAAGCAGCCCTCCCTGGGAACATGGCTACCTACCTGTTGGGTCAAGGTGAACAATGCAATGGCTGCCACATGCTTCTGGGTGTGTGGGGAGTGCTACATCCTACTCAGGGGTGGGTAAGGGGTGCCTGGTGAGAGTTGTAGTACAGGCCTCACACCCCCAAACATCCCTCCCTGGGAAGATGGCTATCTCCCTCTTAGGTCAAGGTGAACAATGCAATGGCTGCCACATGCTTCTGGGTGTAGGGGGGAGTGCTACATCCTGCTCAGGGGTGGGTAAGGGGTACCTGGTTGGAGTTGTAGTGCAGGCCTCACACTCCCAAACAGCCCTCCCTGGGAAGATGGCTACCTACCAGTTATGTGAGGGGGAACCTTACAATGACTGCCACATGCTTCCGGGTGGGTATGGAGTGCCACATCCGGCTCAGGGGTGGGTCAGGGGTGCCTGGTGGGAATTGTAGTGCAGGTCTCCTACCCCAAACAGCACTCCCTGGGAAGATGGCTACCTACATGTAAGTTTGGTTGTTGTAATATGATGGCTGCCACATGCTTCTGGGTGGGTGTGGAGTGCTACATCCTGCTCAGGGGTGGGACAGGGGGTGGCTGGTGGGAGTTGTTGTGTAGGCCTCCCACCCCCAACAGCCCTCCAGGGAAGATGGCTACCTACCTGTTAGGTCAAGGTGAACAATGCAATGGCTGCCACATGCTTCTGGGTGTGGGGGGAGTACTGCATCCTGCTCAGGGGTGGGACGGGGGGCCTGGTGGGAGTTGTAGTGCAGGCCTCACACCCCCAAACAGCCCTCCCTCGGAAGATTGCTACCTACCTGTTAGGTCAAGGTGAACAATGCAATGGCTACCACATGCTTCTGGGTGTAGGGTGGAGTGCTACATCCTGCTCAGGGGAGGGTAAGGGGTGCCTGGTTGGAGTTGGAGTGCAGGCCTCACACTCCCAAACAGCCCTCCCTGGGAAGATGGCTACCTACCTGTTATGTGAGGGGGAACCTTACAATGACTGCCACATGCTTCTGGGTGGGTGGGGAGTGCCACATCCTGCTCAGGGGTGGGACAGGGGTGCCTGGTGGGACTTGTAGTGCAGGCCTCCCACCCCCAAACAGCACTCCCTGGGAAGATGGCTACCTACCTGTAAGTTTGGTTGTTGTAATACGATAGCTGTCACATGCTTCTGGGTGGGTGTGGAGTGCTACATCCTGCTCAGGGGTGGGTAAGGGGTACCTGGTGGGAGTTGTAGTGCAGGCCTCACACCGCGAAACAGCACTCCCTGGGAAGATGGCTACCTACCTGCAAGTTTGGTTGTTGTAATACGATGGCTGCCACATGTTTCTGTGTGTGGGGGAGTGCTACATCCTGCTCAGGGGTGGGACAGGAGTGCCTGGTGGGAGTTGCAGTGCAGGCCTCACAACCCCAAACAGCACTCCCTGGGAAGATGGCTACCTACCTGTAAGTTTGGTTGTTGTAATATGATGGCTGCCATATGCTTCTGGGTGGGTGTGGAGTGCTACATCCTGCTCAGGGGTGGGACAGGGGGCCTGGTGGGAGTTGTTCTGCAGGCCTCCCACCCCCAAGCAGCCCTCCCTGGGAAGATGGCTACCTACCTGTTGGGTCAAGGTGAACAATGCAATGGCTGACACATGATTCTGGGTGTGGGGGAGTGATCTGTCCTACTGAGGGGTGGGTAAGGGGTGCCTGGTGGGAGTTGTAGTGCAGGCCTCACACCCCCAAACAGCCCTCCCTGGGAAGATGGCTACCTACCTGTTATGTGAGGGGGAACCTTACAATGAATGCCACATGCTTCTGGGTGGGTGTGGAGTGCCACATCCTGCTCAGGGGTGGGACAGGGGTGCCTGGTGGGAGTTGTAGTACAGGCCTCCCATCCCCAAACAGCACTCCATGGGAAGATGGCTACCTACCTGTAAGTTTGGTTGTTGTAATACGATGGCTGCCACATGCTTCTGGTTGGGGGTGGAGTGCTACATCCTGCTCAGGGGTGGGACGGGGGGCTGGTGGGAGTTGTTGTACAGGCCTCCCACCCCCCAAAGCCCTCCCTGGGAAGATGGCTACCAACCTGTTAGGTCAAGGTGAACAAATGCAATGGCTGCCACATGCCTCTGGGTGTGGGGGGGAGTGCTACATCCTGCTCACGGGTGGGACAGGGGGGCCTGGTGGGAGTGGTAGTGCAGGCCTCACACCCCCAAACAGCCCTCCCTGGGAAGATGGCTACCTACCTGTTAGGTGAAGGTGAACAATGCAATGGCTGCCACATGCTTCTGGGTGTAGGGGGGAGTGCTACATCCTGCTCAGGGGTGGGTAAGAGGTGCATGGTGGGAGTTGTAATGCAGGCCTCACACTCCCAAACAGCCCTTACTGGGAAGATGGCTACCTACCTGTTATGTGAGGGGGAACCTTACAATGACTGCCACATGCTTCTGTGTGGGTATGGAGTGCTACATCCTGCTCAGGGGTGGGACAGGGGGGCTGGTGGGAGTTGTTGGTCAGGCCTCCCACCCCCAACAGCCCTCCCTGGGAAGTTGGCTACCTACCTGTTTGGTCAAGGTGAACAATGCAATGGCTGCCACATGCTTTTGGGTGTGGGGGGAGTGCTACATCCTGCTCATGGGTGGGACAGGGGGCCTGGTGGGAGTTGTAGTGCAGGCCTCACACCCCCAACAGCCCTCCCTGGGAAGATGGCTACCTACCTGTTTGGTCAAGGTGAACAATGCAATGGCTGCCACATGCTTCTGGGTGTAGGGGGAGTGCTACATCCTGCTCAGGGGTGGGTAAGGGGTGCCTGGTGGGAGATGTTATGCAGGCCTCACACTCCCAAACAGCCCTCCCTGGGAAGATGGCTACCTACCTGTTATGTGAGGGCGAACCTTACAATGACTGCCACATGCTTCTGGGTGGGTGTGGAGTGACACATCCTGCTCAGGGGTGGGACAGGGGTGCCTGATGGGAGTTGTAGTGCAGGCCTCCCACCCCCAAACAGCACTACCTGGGAAGATGGCTACCTACCTGTAAGTTTGATTGTTGTAATACGATAGCTGCCACATCCTTCTGGGTGGGTGTGGAGTGCCACATCCTGCTCAGGGGTGGGACAGGGGGGCCTGGTGGGAGTTGTTGTGCAGGCCTCCCATCCCCCAACAGCACTCCCTGGGAAGATGGCTACCTACCTGTTAGGTCAAGGTGAACAATGCAATGGCTGCCACATGCGTCTGGGTGTGAGGGGGAGTGCTACATCCTGCTCAGGGGTGGGTAAGGAGTGCCTGGTGGGAGTTGTAGTGCAGGCCTGATACTCCCAAACAGCCCTTCCTGGGAAGATGGCTTTCTCCCTCTTAGGTCAAGGTGAACAATGCAATGGCTGCCACATGCTTCTGGGTGTAGGGGGGAGTGCTACATCCTGCTCAGGGGTGGGTAAGGGGTACCTGGTTGGAGTTGGAGTGTAGGCCTCACACTCCCAAACAGCCCTCCCTGGGAAGATGGCTACCTACCAGTTATGAGAGGGGGAACCTTACAATGACTGCCACATGCTTCCGGGTGGGTGTGGAGTGCCACATCCTGCTCAGGGGTGGGACAGGGGTACCTGGTGTGACTTGTAGTGCAAGCCTCCTACCCCCAAACAGCACTCCCTGGGAAGATGGCTACCGACCTGTACGTTTGGTTGTTGTAATACAATAGCTGCCACATGCTTCTGGGTGGGTGTAGAGTGCTACATCCTGCTCAGGGGTGGGACAGGGGGGCCTGGTGGGAGTTGTTGTGCAGGCCTCCCACCCCCAAACAGCCCTCCCTGGGAAGATGGGTACCTTCCTGTTAGGTCAAGGTGAACAATGCAATGGCTGCCACATGCTTCTGGGTGTGGGGGGGAGTGCGACATCCTGCTCAGGGGTGGGTAAGGGGTGCCTGGTGGGAGTTGTAGTGCAGGCCTCACACTCCCAAACAGCCCTCCCTGGGAAGATGGCTACCTACCTGTTATGTGAGGGGGAACCTTACAATGACTGCCGCATGCTTCTGGGTGGGTGTGGAGTGCCACATTCTGCTCAGGGGTGGGACAGGGGTGCCTGGTGGGAGTTGTAGTGCAGGCCTCCCACCCCCAAACAGCACTCCCTGGGAAGATGGCTACCTACCTGTAAGTTTGGTTGTTTAATACGATGGCTGCCACATGCTTCTGGGTGGGTGTGGAGTGCTACATCCTGCTCAGGGGTGGGACAGGGGGGCTTCGTGGGAGTTGTTGTGCAGGCCTCCCACCCCGAAGCAGCCCTCCCTGGTAAGATGGCTACCTACCTGTTGGGTCAAGGTGAACAATGCAATGGCTGCCACATGCTTCTGGGTGTGGGAGGGAGTGCTACATCCTGCTCAGGGGTGGGTAAGGGGTGCCTGGTGGGAGTTGTAGTGCAGGCCTCACACCCCCAAACAGCCCTCCCTGGGAAGATGGCTACCTACCTGTAAGTTTGGTTGTTGTAATACGATGGCTGCAACATGCTTCTGGGTGGGTGTGGAGTGCTACATCCTGCTCAGGGGGGAAAGGGGGGCCTGGTGGGAGTTGTTGTGCAGGCCTCCCATCCCCAAACAGCCCTCCCTGGGAAGATAGCTACCTCCCTGTTATGTGACGGGGAACCTTACAATGACTGCCACATGCTTCTGGGTGGGTGTGGAGTGCTACATCCTGCTCAGGGTTGGGACAGGGGTGCCTGGTGGGAGTTGTAGTGCTGGCCTCCCACCCCCAAACAGCACTCCCTGGGAAGATGGCTACCTACCTGTAAGTTTGGTTGTTGTAATACGATGGCTGCCACATGCTTCTGGGTGGGTGTGGAGTGCTACATCCTGCTCAGGGGTGGAACAGGGGGGCTTGGTGGGAGTTGTTGTGCAGGCCTCCCACCCCCAAGCAGCCCTCCCTTGGAAGATGGGTACCTACCTGTTGGGTCAAGGTGAACAATGCAATGGCTGCCACATGCTTCTGGGTGTGGGGGGGAGTGCTACATCCTGCTCAGGGGTGGGTAAGGTGTGCCTGGTGGGAGTTGTAGTGCAGGCCTCACACCCCCAAACAGCACTACCTGGAAAGATGGCTACCTACCTGTAAGTTTGGTTGTTGTAATACGATGGCTGCCACATGCTTCTGGGTGTAGAAGGGAGTGCTACATCCTGCTCAGGGTGGGACAGGAGTGCCTGGTGGGCGTTGTAGAGCAGGCCTCACACCCCCAAACAGCACTCCCTGGGAAGATGGCTACCTACCTGTAAGTTTGGTTGTTGTAATACGATGGCTGCCATATGCTTCTGGGTGGGTGTGGAGTGCTACATCCTGCTCAGGGGTGGGACAGGGGGGCCTGGTCGGAGTTGTTGTGCAGGCCTCCCACCCCCAAAAAGACCTCCCTGGGAAGATGGCTACCTACCTGTTAGGTCAAGGTAAACAATGCAATGGCTGCCACATGCTTCTGGGTGGGTGTGGAGTGCTACATCCTGCTCAGGGGTGGGACGGGGGGCCTGGTGGGAGTTGTTGTGCAGGCCTCCCACCCCCAAGCAGCCCTCCCTGGGAAGATGGCTACCTACCTGTTGGGTCAAGGTGAACAATGCAATGGCTGCCACATGTTTCTGGGTGTGGGGGGGAGTGCTGCATCCTGCTCAGGGGTGGGACGGGGTGCCTGGTGGGAGTTGTAGTGCAGGCCTCACACCCCCAAACAGCCCTCCCTCGGAAGATGGCTACCTACCTGTTAGGTCAAGGTGAACAATGCAATGGCTACCACATGCTTCTGGGTGTAGGGTGGAGTGCTACATCCTGCTCAGGGGAGGGTAAGGGGTGCCTGGTTGGAGTTGTAGTGCAGGCCTCACACTCCCAAACAGCCCTCCCTGGGAAGATGGCTACCTACCTGTTGTGTGAGGGGGAACCTTACAATGACTGCCACATGCTTCTGGGTGGGTGTAGAGTGCCACATCCTGCTCTGGGGTGGGACAGGGGTGCCTGGTGTGACTTGTAGTGCAGGCCTCCCACCCCCAAACAGCACTCCCTGGGAAGATGGCTACCTACCTGTAAGTTTGGTTGTTGTAATACGATAGCTGCCACATGCTTTTGGGTGGGTGTGGAGTGCTACATCCTGCTCAGGGGTGGGACAGGGGGGCCTGGTGGGAGTTGTTGTGCAGGCTTCCCACCCCCCAACAGCCCTCCCTGGGAAGATCGCTACCTACCTGTTAGGTCAAGGTGAACAATGCAATGGCTGCCACATGCGTCTGGGTGTGAGGGGGAGTGCTACATCCTGCTCAGGGGTGGGTAAGGGGTGCCTGGTGGGAGTTGTAGTACAGGCCTCATACTCCCAAACAGCCCTCCCTGGGAAGAGGGCTACCTACCTGTTATGTGAGGGGGAACCTTGCAATGACTGCCACATGCTTCTGGGTGGGTGTGGAGTGCCACATCCTGCTCAGGGGTGGGACAGGGGGGCTTGGTGGGAGTTGTGCAGGCCTCCCACCCCCAAGCAGCCCTCCCTGGGAAGATGGCTACCTAACTGTAAGTTTGGTTGTTGTAATACGATGGCTGCCACATGCTTCTGGGTGGGTGTGGAGTGCTACATCCTGCTCAGGGGTGGGACAGGGGGGCTTGGTGGGAGTTGTGCAGGCCTCCCACCCCCAAGCAGCCCTCCCTGGGAAGATGGCTACCTACCTGTTGGGTCAAGGTGAACAATGCAATGGCTGCCACATGCTTCTGGGTGTGGGGGGGAGTGCTACATCCTGCTCAGGGGTGGGTAAGGGGTGCCTGGTGGGAGTTGTAGTGCAGGCCTCACACCCCCAAACAGCCCTCCCTGGGAGGATGGCTACCTACCTGTAAGTTTGGTTGTTGTAATACGATGGCTGCAACATGCTTCTGGGTGGGTGTGGAGTGCTACAGCCTGCTCAGGGCTGGGACAGGGGGGCCTAGTGGGAGTTGTTGAGCAGGCCTCCCACCCCCAAAAGAACTCCCTGGGAAGATGGCTTCCTACCTGTTAGGTCAAGGTGAACAATGCAATGGCTGCCACATGCTTCTGGGTGGGTGTGGAGTGCTACATCCTGCTCAGGGATGGGACAGGGGGGCCTGGTGGGATTTGTTGTGCAGGCCTCCCACCCCCAAGCAGCCCTCCCTGGGAACATGGCTACCTAGCTGTTGGGTCAAGGCGAACAATGCAATGGCTGCCACATGCTTCTGGGTGTGTGGGGGAGTGCTACATCCTACTCAGGGGTGGGTAAGGGGTGCCTGGTGGGAGTTGTAGTGCAGACCTCACACCCCCAAACAGCCCTCCCTGGGAAGATGGCTACCTACCTGTTATGTGAGGGAGAGCCTTACAATGACTGCCACATGCTTCTGGGTGAGTGTGGAATGCCACATCCTGCTCAGGGGTGGGACAGGGGTACCTTGTGGCAATTGTAGTGCAGGTCTCCCACCCCAAACAGCACTCCCTGGGAAGATGGCTACCTACATGTAAGTTTGGTTGTTGTAATACGATGGCTGCCACATGCTTCTGGGTGGGTGTGGAATGCTACATCCTGCTCAGGGGTGGGACAGGGGGTGGGTGGTGGGAGTTGTTGTGCAGGCCTCCTACCCCCCAACAGCCCTCCCTGGGAAGATGGCTACCTACCTGTTAGGTCAAGGTGAACAATGCAATGGCTGCCACATGCTTCTGGGTGTGGGGGGGAGTGCTGCATCCTGCTCAGGGGTGGGACGGGGTGCCTGGTGGGAGTTGTAGTGCAGGCCTCACACCCCCAAACAGCCCACCCTCGGAAGATGGCTACCTACCTGTTAGGTCAAGGTGAACAATGCAATGGCTACCACATGCTTCTGGGTGTAGGGTGGAGTGCTACATCCCGCTCAGGGGAGGGTAAGGGGTGCCTGGTTGGAGTTGTAGTACAGGCCTCACACTCCCAAACAGCCCTCCCTGGGAAGATGGCTACCTACCTGTTGTGTGAGGGGGAACCTTACAATGACTGCCACATGCTTCTGGGTGGGTGTGGAGTGCCACATCCTGCTCTGGGGTGGGACAGGGGTGCCTGGTGGGAGTTGTTGTGCAGGCCTCCCACCCCCCAACAGCCCTCCCTGGGAAGATGGCTACCTACCTGTTAGGTCAAGGTGAACAAATGCAATGGCTGCCACATGCCTCTGGGTGTGGGGGGGAGTGCTACATCCTGCTCACGGGTGGGACAGGGGGCCTGGTGGGAGTGGTAGTGCAGGCCTCACACCCCCAAACAGCCCTCCCTGGGAAGATGGCTACCTACCTGTTAGGTGAAGGTGAACAATGCAATGGCTGCCACATGCTTCTGGGTGTAGGGGGAGTGCTACATCCTGCTCAGGGGTGGGTAAGAGGTGCATGGTGGGAGTTGTAATGCAGGCCTCACACTCCCAAACAGCCCTTACTGGGAAGATGGCTACCTACCTGTTATGTGAGGGGGAACCTTACAATGACTGCCACATGCTTCTGGGTGGGTATGGAGTGCTACATCCTGCTCAGGGGTGGGACAGGGGGGGCTGGTGGGAGTTGTTGGTCAGGCCTCCCACCCCCCAACAGCCCTCCCTGGGAAGATGGCTACCTACCTGTTTGGTCAAGGTGAACAATGCAATGGCTGCCACATGCTTTTGGGTGTGGGGGGGAGTGCTACATCCTGCTCATGGGTGGGACAGGGGGCCTGGTGGGAGTTGTAGTGCAGGCCTCACACCCCCAAACAGCCCTCCCTGGGAAGATGGCTACCTACCTGTTAGGTCAAGGTGAACAATGCAATGGCTGCCACATGCTTCTGGGTGTAGGGGAGTGCTACATCCTGCTCAGGGGTGGGTAAGGGGTGCCTGGTGGGAGATGTTATGCAGGCCTCACACTCCCAAACAGCCCTCCCTGGGAAGATGGCTACCTACCTGTTATGTGAGGGCGAACCTTACAATGACTGCCACATGCTTCTGGGTGGGTGTGGAGTGACACATCCTGCTCAGGGGTGGGACAGGGGTGCCTGGTGGGAGTTGTAGTGCAGGCCTCCCACCCCCAAACAGCACTACCTGGGAAGATGGCTACCTACCTGTAAGTTTGATTGTTGTAATACGATAGCTGCCACATCCTTCTGGGTGGGTGTGGAGTGCCACATCCTGCTCAGGGGTGGGACAGGGGGCCTGGTGGGAGTTGTTGTGCAGGCCTCCCACCCCCCAACAGCACTCCCTGGGAAGATGGCTACCTACCTGTTAGGTCAAGGTGAACAATGCAATGGCTGCCACATGCGTCTGGGTGTGAGGGGGAGTGCTACATCCTGCTCAGGGGTGGGTAAGGAGTGCCTGGTGGGAGTTGTAGTGCAAGCCTCCTACCCCCAAACAGCACTCCCTGGGAAGATGGCTATCTCCCTCTTAGGTCAAGGTGAACAATGCAATGGCTGCCACATGCTTCTGGGTGTAGGGGGGAGTGCTACATCCTGCTCAGGGGTGGGTAAGGGGTACCTGGTTGGAGTTGGAGTGTAGGCCTCACACTCCCAAACAGCCCTCCCTGGGAAGATGGCTACCTACCAGTTATGTGAGGGGGAACCTTACAATGACTGCCACATGCTTCCGGGTGGGTGTGGAGTGCCACATCCTGCTCAGGGGTGGGACAGGGGTACCTGGTGTGACTTGTAGTGCAAGCCTCCTACCCCCAAACAGCACTCCCTGGGAAGATGGCTACCGACCTGTACGTTTGGTTGTTGTAATACAATAGCTGCCACATGCTTCTGGGTGGGTGTAGAGTGCTACATCCTGCTCAGGGGTGGGACAGGGGGGCCTGGTGGGAGTTGTTGTGCAGGCCTCCCACCCCCAAACAGCCCTCCCTGGGAAGATGGGTACCTACCTGTTAGGTCAAGGTGAACAATGCAATGGCTGCCACATGCTTCTGGGTGTGGGGGGGAGTGCGACATCCTGCTCAGGGGTGGGTAAGGGGTGCCTGGTGGGAGTTGTAGTGCAGGCCTCCCACCCCCAAACAGCACTCCCTGGGAAGATGGCTACCTACCTGTAAGTTTGTTTGTTTAATACGATGGCTGCCACATGCTTCTGGGTGGGTGTGGAGTGCTACATCCTGCTCAGGGGTGGGACAGGGGGGCTTCGTGGGAGTTGTTGTGCAGGCCTCCCACCCCGAAGCAGCCCTCCCTGGTAAGATGGCTACCTACCTGTTGGGTCAAGGTGAACAATGCAATGGCTGCCACATGCTTCTGGGTGTGGGAGGGAGTGCTACATCCTGCTCAGGGGTGGGTAAGGGGTTCCTGGTGGGAGTTGTAGTGCAGGCCTCACACCCCCAAACAGCCCTCCCTGGGAAGATGGCTACCTACCTGTAAGTTTGGTTGTTGTAATACGATGGCTGCAACATGCTTCTGGGTGGGTGTGGAGTGCTACATCCTGCTCAGGGGGGGAACAGGGGGGCCTGGTGGGAGTTGTTGTGCAGGCCTCCCACCCCCAAACAACCCTCCCTGGGAAGATAGCTACCTCCCTGTTATGTGACGGGGAACCTTACAATGACTGCCACATGCTTCTGGGTGGGTGTGGAGTGCTACATCCTGCTCAGGGTTGGGACAGGGGTGCCTGGTGGGAGTTGTAGTGCTGGCCTCCCACCCCCAAACTGCACTCCCTGGGAAGATGGCTACCTACCTGTAAGTTTGGTTGTTGTAATACGATGGCTGCCACATGCTTCTGGGTGGGTGTGGAGTGCTACATCCTGCTCAGGGGTGGAACAGGGGGGCTTGGTGGGAGTTGTTGTGCAGGCCTCCCACCCCCAAGCAGCCCTCCCTTGGAAGATGGGTACCTAACTGTTGGGTCAAGGTGAACAATGCAATGGCTGCCACATGCTTCTGGGTGTGGGGGGCAGTGCTACATCCTGCTCACGGGTGGGTAAGGGGTGCCTGGTGGGAGTTGTAGTGCAGGCCTCACACCCCCAAACAGCACTACCTGAAAAGATGGCTACCTACCTGTAAGTTTGGTTGTTGTAATACGATGGCTGCCACATGCTTCTGGGTGTAGAAGGGAGTGCTACATCCTGCTCAGGGTGGGACAGGAGTGCCTGGTGGGCGTTGTAGTGCAGGCCTCACACCCCCAAACAGCACTCCCTGGGAAGATGGCTACCTACCTGTAAGTTTGGTTGTTGTAATACGATGGCTGCCATATGCTTCTGGGTGGGTGTGGAGTGCTACATCCTGCTCAGGGGTGGGACAGGGGGGCCTGGTCGGAGTTGTTGTGCAGGCCTCCCACCCCCAAAAAGACCTCCCTGGGAAGATGGCTACCTACCTGTTAGGTCAAGGTAAACAATGCAATGGCTGCCACATGCTTCTGGGTGGGTGTGGAGTGCTACATCCTGCTCAGGGGTGGGACGGGGGGCCTGGTGGGAGTTGTTGTGCAGGCCTCCCACCCCCAAGCAGCCCTCCCTGGGAAGATGGCTACCTACCTGTTGGGTCAAGGTGAACAATGCAATGGCTGCCACATGCTTCTGGGTGTGGGGGGGAGTGCTGCATCCTACTCAGGGGTGGGTAAGGGGTGCCTGGTGGGAGTTGTAGTGCAGGCCTCCCACCCCCAAACAGCACTCCCTGGGAAGATGGCTACCTACCTGTAAGTTTGGTTGTTGTAATACGATAGCTGCCACATGCTTCTGGGTGGGTGTGGAGTGCTACATCCTGCTCAGGGGTGGGACAGGGGGGCCTGGTGGGAGTTGTTGTGCAGGCTTCCCACCCCCCAACAGCCCTCCCTGGGAAGATGGCTACCTACCTGTTAGGTCAAGGTGAACAATGCAATGGCTGCCACATGCGTCTGGGTGTGAGGGGGAGTGCTACATCCTGCTCAGGGGTGGGTAAGGGGTGCCTGGTGGGAGTTGTAGTACAGGCCTCATACTCCCAAACAGCCCTCCCTGGGAAGAGGGCTACCTACCTGTTATGTGAGGGGGAACCTTGCAATGACTGCCACATGCTTCTGGGTGGGTGTGGAGTGCCACATCCTGCTCAGGGGTGGGACAGGGGTGCCTGGTGGGAGTTGTAGTGCAGGCCTCCCACCCCCAAACAGCGCTCCCTGGTAAGATGGCTACCTACCTGTAAGTTTGGTTGTTGTAATACGATGGCTGCCACATGCTTCTGGGTGGGTGTGGAGTGCTACATCCTGCTCAGGGGTGGGACAGGGGGGCTTGGTGGGAGTTGTTGTGCAGGCCTCCCACCCCCAAGCAGCCCTCCCTGGGAAGATGGCTACCTATCTGTTGGGTCAAGGTGAACAATGCAATGGCTGCCACATGCTTCTGGGTGTGGGGGAGTGCTACATCCTGCTCAGGGGTGGGTAAGGGGTGCCTGGTGGGAGTTGTAGTGCAGGCCTCCCACCCCCAAACAGCCCTCCCTGGGAAGATGGCTACCTACCTGTAAGTTTGGTTGTTGTAATACGATGGCTGCAACATGCTTCTGGGTGGGTGTGGAGTGCTACATCCTGCTCAGGGCTGGGACAGGGGTGCCTAGTGGGAGTTGTTGAGCAGGCCTCCCACCCTCAAAAAGACCTCCCTGGGAAGATGGCTTCCTACCTGTTAGGTCAAGGTGAACAATGCAATGGCTGCCACATGCTTCTGGGTGGGTGTGGAGTGCTACATCCTGCTCAGGGATGGGACAGGGGGGCCTGGTGGGATTTGTTGTGCAGGCCTCCCACCCCCAAGCAGCCCTCCCTGGGAACATGGCTACCTAGCTGTTGGGTCAAGGTGAACAATGCAATGGCTGCCACATGCTTCTGGGTGTGTGGGGGAGTGCTACATCCTACTCAGGGGTGGGTAAGGGGTGCCTGGTGGGAGTTGTAGTGCAGACCTCACACCCCCACACAGCCCTCCCTGGGAAGATGGCTACCTACCTGTTATGTGAGGGAGAGCCTTACAATGACTGCCACATGCTTCTGGGTGAGTGTGGAATGCCTCATCCTGCTCAGGGGTGGGACAGGGGTACCTTGTGGGAATTGTAGGGCAGGTCTCCCACCCCAAACAGCACTCCCTGGGAAGATGGCTACCTACATGTAAGTTTGGTTGTTGTAATACGATGGCTGCCACATGCTTCTGGGTGGGTGTGGAGTGCTACATCCTGCTCAGGGGTGGGACAGGGGGGCCTGGTGGGAGTTGTTCTGCAGGCCTCCCACCCCCAAGCAGCCCTCCCTGGGAAGATGGCTACCTACCTGTTGGGTCAAGGTGAACAATGCAATGGCTGACACATGATTCTGGGTGTGGGGGGAGTGCTGTGTCCTACTCAGGGGTGGGTAAGGGGTGCCTGGTGGGTGTTGTAGTGCAGGCCTCACACCCCCAAACAGCCCTCCCTGGGAAGATGGCTACCTACCTGTAAGTTTGGTTGTTGTAATACGATCGCTGCCACATGCTTCTGGGTGGGGGTGGAGTGCTACATCCTGCTCAGGGGTGGGACAGGGGTGCCTGGTGGGAGTTGTAGTACAGGCCTCCCATCCCCAAACAGCACTCCATGGGAAGATGGCTACCTACCTGTAAGTTTGGTTGTTGTAATACGATGGCTGCCACATGCTTCTGGTTGGGGGTGGAGTGCTACATCCTGCTCAGGGGTGGGACGGGGGGGCTGGTGGGAGTTGTTGTGCAGGCCTCCCACCCCCAAAAAGACCTCCCTGGGAAGATGGCTACCTACCTGTTAGGTCAAGGTGAACAATGCAATGGCTGCCACATGTTTCTGGGTGTGGGGGGGGAGTGCTGCATCCTGCTCAGGGGTGGGACGGGGTGCCTGGTGGGAGTTGTAGTGCAGGCCTCACACCCCCAAACAGCCCTCCCTCGGAAGATGGCTACCTACCTGTTAGGTCAAGGTGAACAATGCAATGGCTACCACATGCTTCTGGGTGTAGGGTGGAGTGCTACATCCTGCTCAGGGGAGGGTAAGGGGTGCCTGGTTGGAGTTGTAGTGCAGGCCTCACACTCCCAAACAGCCCTCCCTGGGAAGATGGCTACCTAACTGTTGTGTGAGGGGGAACCTTACAATGACTGCCACATGCTTCTGGGTGGGTGTGGAGTGCCACATCCTGCTCTGGGGTGGGACAGGGGTGCCTGGTGGGACTTGTAGTGTAGGCCTCCCACCCCCAAACAGCACTCCCTGGGAAGATGGCTACCTACCTGTAAGTTTGGTTGTTGTAATATGATAGCTGCCACATGCTTCTGGGTGGGTGTGGAGTGCTACATCCTGCTCAGGGGTGGGACAGGGGGGCCTGGTGGGAGTTGTTGTGCAGGCTTCCCACCCCCCAACAGCCCTCCCTGGGAAGATTGCTACCTACCTGTTAGGTCAAGGTGAACAATGCAATGGCTGCCACATGCGTCTGGGTGTGAGGGGGAGTGCTACATCCTGCTCAGGGGTGGGTAAGGGGTGCCTGGTGGGAGTTGTAGTACAGGCCTCATACTCCCAAACAGCCCTCCCTGGGAAGAGGGCTACCTACCTGTTATGTGAGGGGGAACCTTGCAATGACTGCCACATGCGTCTGGGTGGGTGTGGAGTGCCACATCCTGCTCAGGGGTGGGACAGGGGTGCCTGGTGGGAGTTGTAGTGCAGGGTTCCCACCCCCAAACAGCGCTCCCTGGTAAGATGGCTACCTACCTGTAAGTTTGGTTGTTGTAATACGATGGCTGCCACATGCTTCTGGGTGGGTGTGGAGTGCTACAGCCTGCTCAGGGCTGGGACAGGGGGGCCTAGTGGGAGTTGTTGAGCAGGTCTCCCACCCCCAAAAAGAACTCCCTGGGAAGATGGCTACCTACCTGTTAGGTCAAGGTGAACAATGCAATGGCTGCCACATGCTTCTGGGTGGGTGTGGAGTGCTACATCCTGCTCAGGGATGGGACAGGGGGGCCTGGTGGGATTTGTTGTGCAGGCCTCCCACCCCCAAGCAGCCCTCCCTGGGAACATGGCTACCTAGCTGTTGGGTCAAGGTGAACAATGCAATGGCTGCCACATGCTTCTGGGTGTGTGGGGGAGTGCTACATCCTACTCAGGGGTGGGTAAGGGGTGCCTGGTGGGAGTTGTAGTGCAGACCTCACACCCCCAAACAGCCCTCCCTGGGAAGATGGCTACCTACCTGTTATGTGAGGGAGAGCCTTACAATGACTGCCACATGCTTCTGGGTGAGTGTGGAATGCCACATCCTGCTCAGGGGTGGGACAGGTGTACCTTGTGGGAATTGTAGTGCAGGTCTCCCACCCCAAACAGCACTCCCTGGGAAGATGGCTACCTACATGTAAGTTTGGTTGTTGTAATACGATGGCTGACACATGCTTCTGGGCGGGTGTGGAGTGCTACATCCTGCTCAGGGGTGGGACAGGGGGTGGGTGGTGGGAGTTGTTGTGCAGGCCTCCCACCCCCAACATCCCTCCCTGGGAAGATGGCTACCTACCTGTTAGGTCAAGGTGAACAATGCAATGGCTGCCACATGCTTCTGGGTGTGGGGGGGAGTGCTGCATCCTGCTCAGGGGTGGGACGGGGTGCCTGGTGGGAGTTGTAGTGCAGGCCTCACACCCCCAAACAGCCCACCCTCGGAAGATGTCTACCTACCTGTTAGGTCAAGGTGAACAATGCAATGACTACCACATGCTTCTGGGTGTAGGGTGGAGTGCTACATCCCGCTCAGGGGAGGGTAAGGGGTGCCTGGTTGGAGTTGTAGTGCAGGCCTCACACTCCCAAACAGCCCTCCCTGGGAAGATGGCTACCTACCTGTTGTGTGAGGGGGAACCTTACAATGACTGCCACATGCTTCTGGGTGGGTGTGGAGTGCCACATCCTGCTCTGGGGTGGGACAGGGGTGCCTGGTGGGACTTGTAGTGCAGGCCTCCCACCCCCAAACAGCACTCCCTGGGAAGATGGCTACCTACCTGTAAGTTTGGTTGTTGTAATACAATAGCTGCCACATGCTTCTGGGTGGGTGTGGACTGCTACATCCTGCTCTGGGGTGGGACAGGGGGGCCTGGTGGGAGTTGTTGTGCAGGCCTCCCACCCCCCAACAGCCCTCCCTGGGAAGATGGCTACCTACCTGTTAGGTCAAGGTGAACAATGCAATGGCTGCCACATGCTTATGGGTGTGGGGGGGGAGTGCTACATCCTGCTCAGGGGTGGGTAAGGGGTGCCTGGTGGGAGTTGTAGTGCAGGCCTCATACTCCCAAACAGCCCTCCCTGGGAAGATGGCTACCTACCTGTTATGTGAGGGTGAACCTTACAATGACTGCCATATGCTTCTGGTTGGGTGTGGAGTGCCACATCCTGCTCAGGGGTGGGACAGGGGTGCCTGGTGGGAGTTGTAGTGCAGGCCTCCCACCCCCAAACAGCCCTCCCTGGGAAGATGGCTACCTACCTGTAAGTTTGGTTGTTGTAATACGATGGCTGCAACATGCTTCTGGGTGGGTGTGGAGTGCTACATCCTGCTCAGGGGTGGGACAGGGGGTCCTGGTGGGTGTTGTTGTGCAGGCCTCCCACCCCCAAACAGCCCTCCCTGGGAAGATGGCTACCTACCTGTTATGGGAAGGGGAACCTTACAATGACTGCCACATGTTTCTGGGTGTGGGGGGGGAGTACTACATCCTGCTCAGGGGTGGGTAAGGGGTACCTGGTGGGAGTTGTAGTGCAGGCCTCACACCGCCAAACAGCACTCCCTGGGAAGATGGCTACCTACCTGCAAGTTTGGTTGTTGTAATACGATGGCTGCCACATGTTTCTGTGTGTGGGGGGGAGTGCTACATCCTGCTCAGGGGTGGGACAGGAGTGCCTGGTGGTAGTTGCAGTGCAGGCCTCACACCCCCAAACAGCACTCCCTGGGAAGATGGCTACCTACCTGTAAGTTTGGTTGTTGTAATACGATGGCTGCCATATGCTTCTGGGTGGGTGTGGAGTGCTACATCCTGCTCAGGGGTGGGACAGGGGGGCCTTGTGGGAGTTGTTCTGCAGGCCTCCCACTCCCAAGCAGCCCTCCCTGGGAAGATGGCTACCTACCTGTTGGGTCAAGGTGAACAATGCAATGGCTGACACATGATTCTGCGTGTGGGGGGGAGTGCTGTGTCTTACTTAGGGGTGGGTAAGGGGTGCCTGGTGGGAGTTGTAGTGCAGGCCTCACACCCCCAAACATCCCTCCCTGGGAAGATGGCTACCTACCTGTTATGTGAGGGGGAACCTTACAATGACTGCCACATGCTTCTGGGTGGGTGTGGAGTGCCACATCCTGCTCAGGGGTGGGACAGGGGTGCCTAGTGGGAGTTGTAGTACAGGCCTCCCATCCCCAAACAGGACTCCATGGGAAGATGGCTACCTACCTGTAAGTTTGGTTGTTGTAATACGATGGCTGCCACATGCTTCTGGGTGGGTGTGGAGTGCTACATCCTGCTCAGGGGTGGGACAGGGGGGCCTGGTGGGAGTTGTAGTGCAGGCCTCACACCCCCAAACAGCCCTCCCTGGGAAGATGGCTACCTACCTGTTAGGTGAAGGTGAACAATGCAATGGCTGCCACTTGCTTCTGGGTGTAGGGGGGAGTGCTACATCCTGCTCAGGGGTGGTTAAGAGGTGCCTGGTGGGAGTTGTAGTGCAGGCCTCACACTCCCAAACTTCCCTTACTGGGAAGATGGCTACCTACCTGTTATGTGAGGGGGAACCTTACAATGACTGCCACATGCTTCTGGGTGGGTGTGGAGTGCCACATCCTGCTCAGGGGTGGGACAGGGGTGCCTAGTGGGAGTTGTAGTGCAGGCCTCCCACCCCCAAATAGCACTCCCTGGGAAGATGGCTACCTACCTGTAAGTTTGGTTGTTGTAATACGATAGCTGCCACATGCTTCTGGGTGGGTGTGGAGTGCTACATCCTGCTCAGGGTTAGGACAGGGGGGCCTGGTGGGAGTTGTTGTGCAGACCTCCCACCCCCAACAGCACTCCCTGGGAAGATGGCTACCTACCTGTTAGGTCAAGGTGAACAATGCAATGGCTGCCACATGCGTCTGGGTGTGGGGGGGAGTGCTACATCCTGCTCAGGGGTGGGTAAGGGGTGCCTGGTGGGAGTTGTAGTGTAGTCCTCACACTCCCAAACAGCCCTCCCTGGGAAGATGGCTACCTACCTGTTATGTGAGAGGGAACCTTACAATGACTGCCACATGCCTCTGGGTGGGTGTGGAGTGCCACATCCTGCTCAGGGGTGGGACAGCGGTACCTGGTGGGAGTTGTAGTGCAGGCCTCCCACCCCCAAACAGCACTCCCTGGGAAGATGGCTACCTACCTGTAAGTTTGGTTGTTGTACTACGATGGCTGCCACATGCTTCTGGGTGGGTGTGGAGTTCTACATCCTGCTCAGGGGTGGGACAGGGGGGCTTGGTGGGAGTTGTTGTGCAGGCCTCCCACCCCCAAGCAGCCCTCCCTGGGAAGATGGCTACCTACCTGTTGGGTCAAGGTGAACAATGCAATGGCTGCCACATGCTTCTGGGTGTGGTGGGGAGTGCCACATCCTGCTCAGGGGTGGGACAGGGGGGCCTGGTGGGGGTTGTTGTGCAGGCCTCCCACCCCCAAGCAGCCCTCTCTGGGAAGATGGCTACCTACCTGTTGGGTCAAGGTGAACAATGCAATGGCTGCCACATGCTTCTGGGTGTGGGGGGAGTGCTACATCCTGCTCAGGGGTGGGTAAGGGATGCCTGCTGGGAGTTGTAGTGCAGGCCTCACAACCCCAAACAGCCCTTCCTGGGAAGATGGCTACCTACCTGTAAGTTTGGTTGTTGTAATACGATGGCTGCAACATGCTTCTGGGTGGGTGTGGAGTGCTACATCCTGCTCTGGGGTGGGACAGGGGGGCCTGGTGGGAGTTGTTGTGCAGGCCTCCCACCCCCAAACAGCCCTCCTTGGGAAGATGGCTACCTACCTGTTATGTGAGGGAGAACCTTACAATGACTGCCACATGCTTCTGGGTGGGTGTGGAGTGCTACATCCTGCTCAGAGGTGGGACAGTGGTGCCTGGTGGGAGTTGTAGTGCAGGCCTCCTACCCCCAAACAGCACTCCCTGTGAAGATGTCTACCTACCTGTAAGTTTGGTTGTTGTAATACGATGGCTGCCACATGCTTCTGGGTGGGTGTGGAGTGCTACATCCTGCTCAGGGGTGGGACAGGGGGGCCGTGGTGGGAGTTGTTGTGCAGCCCTTCCACCCCCAAACAGACCTCCCTGAGAAGATGGCTACCTACCTGTAAGTTTGGTTGTTGTAATACGATGGCTGCCACATGCTTCTGGGTGTGGGGGGGAGTGCTACATCCTGCTCAGGGGTGGGACAGGGGTGCCTGGTGGGAGTTGTTGTGCAGGCCTTCCACCCCCAAACAGACCTCCCTGGGAAGATGGCTACCTACCTGTAAGTTTGGTAGTTGTAATACGATGGCTGCCACATGCTTCTGGGTGTGGGGGGAGTGCTACATCCTGCTCAGGGGTGGGACAGGGGTACCTGGTGGGAGTTGTAGTACAGGTCTCACACCCCCAAACAGCACTCCCTGGGAAGATGGCTACCTACCTGTAAGTTTGGTTGTTGTAATACGATGGCTGCCACGTGCTTCTGGGTGGGTGTGGAGTGCTACATCCTGCTCAGGGGTGGGACAGGGGGCCTGGTGGGAGTTGTTGTGCAGGCCTCCCACCCCCAAAAGACCTCCCTGGGAAGATTGCTACCTACCTGTTAGGTCAAGGTAAACATTGCAGTGGCGCCAAATGCTTCTGGGTAGGTGTGGAGTGCTATATCCTGCTCAGGGGTGGGACAGGGGTGCCTGGTGGGAGTTGTAGTGCAGGCCTCCCACCCCCAAACAGCACTCCCTGGGAAGTTGGCTACCTACCTGTAAGTTTGGTTGTTGTAATATGATGGCTGCCACATGCTTCTGGGTGGGTGTGGAGTGCTACATCCTGCTCAGGGGTGGGACAGTGGAGGCTGGTGGGAGTTGTTGGGCAGGCCTCCCACCCCCCAACTGCCCTCTCTGGGAAGGTGGCTACCTACCTGTTAGGTCAAGGTGAGCAATGCAATGGCTGCCACATGCTTCTGGGTGTGGGGGGAGTGCTACATCCTGCTCAGGGGTGGGACAGGGGGGCCTGGTGGGAGTTGTAGTGCAGGCCTCCCACCCCCAAACAGCACTCCCTGGGAAGTTGGCTACCTACCTGTTAGGTGAAGGTGAACAATGCAATGGCTGCCACTTGCTTCTGGGTGTAGGGGGGAGTGCTACATCCTGCTCAGGGGTGGGTAAGAGGTGCCTGGTGGGAGTTGTAGTGCAGGCCTCACACTCCCAAACTTCCCTTACTGGGAAGATGGCTACCTACCTGTTATGTGAGGGGGAACCTTACAATGACTGCCACATGCTTCTGGGTGGGTGTGGAGTGCCACATCCTGCTCAGGGGTGGGACAGGGTGCCTGGTGGGAGTTGTAGTATAGTCCTCACTTTCCCAAACAGCCCTCCCTGGGAAGATGGCTACCTACCTGTTATGTGAGAGGGCACCTTACAATGACTGCCACATGCCTCTGGGTGGGTGTGGAGTGCCACATCCTGCTCAGGGGTGGGACAGCGGTACCTGGTGGGAGTTGTAGTGCAGGCCTCCCACCCCCAAACAGCACTCCCTGGGAAGATGGCTACCTACCTGTAAGTTTGGTTGTTGTACTACGATGGCTGCCACATGCTTCTGGGTGGGTGTGGAGTTCTACATCCTGCTCAGGGGTGGGACAGGGGGCTTGGTGGGAGTTGTTGTGCAGGCCTCCCACCCCCAAGCAGCCCTCCCTGGGAAGATGGCTACCTACCTGTTGGGTCAAGGTGAACAATGCAATGGCTGCCACATGCTTCTGGGTGTGGTGGGGAGTGCCACATCCTGCTCAGGGGTGGGACAGGGGGCCTGGTGGGGGTTGTTGTGCAGGCCTCCCACCCCCAAGCAGCCCTCTCTGGGAAGATGGCTACCTACCTGTTGGGTCAAGGTGAACAATGCAATGGCTGCCACATGCTTCTGGGTGTGGGGGGAGTGCTACATCCTGCTCAGGGGTGGGTAAGAGATGCCTGCTGGGAGTTGTAGTGCAGGCCTCACAACCCCAAACAGCCCTTCCTGGGAAGATGGCTACCTAACTGTAAGTTTGGTTGTTGTAATACGATGGCTGCAACATGCTTCTGGGTGGGTGTGGAGTGCTACATCCTGCTCAGGGGTGGGACAGGGGTGCCTGGTGGGAGTTGTAGTGCAGGCCTCCCACCCCCAAATAGCACTCCCTGGGAAGATGGCTACCTACCTGTAAGTTTGGTTGTTGTAATACGATAGCTGCCACATGCTTCTGGGTGGGTGTGGAGTGCTACATCCTGCTCAGGGGTAGGACAGGGGGGCCTGGTGGGAGTTGTTGTGCAGGCCTCCCACCCCCCAACAGCCCTCCCTGGGAAGATGGCTACCTACCTGTTAGGTCAAGGTGAACAATGCAATGGCTGCCACATGCGTCTGCGTGTGGGGGGGAGTGCTACATCCTGCTCAGGGGTGGGTAAGGGGTGCCTGGTGGGAGTTGTAGTGTAGTCCTCACACTCCCAAACAGCCCTCCCTGGGAAGATGGCTACCTACCTGTTATGTGAGAGGGAACCTTACAATGACTGCCACATGCCTCTGGGTGGGTGTGGAGTGCCACATCCTGCTCAGGGGTGGGACAGCGGTACGTGGTGGGAGTTGTAGTGCAGGCCTCCCACCCCCAAACAGCACTCCCTGGGAAGATGGCTACCTACCTGTAAGTTTGGTTGTTGTACTACGATGGCTGCCACATGCTTCTGGGTGGGTGTGGAGTTCTACATCCAGCTCAGGGGTGGGACAGGGGGGCTTGGTGGGAGTTGTTGTGGAGGCCTCCCACGCCCAAGCAGCCCTCCCTGGGAAGATGGCTACCTACCTGTTGGGTCAAGGTAAACAATGCAATGGCTGCCACATGCTTCTGGGTGTGGTGGGGAGTGCCACATCCTGCTCAGGGGTGGGACAGGGGGGCCTGGTGGGGGTTGTTGTGCACGCCTCCCACCCCCAAGCAGCCCTCTCTGGGAAGATGGCTACCTACCTGTTGGGTCAAGGTGAACAATGCAATGGCTGCCACATGCTTCTGGGTGGGTGTGGAGTGCTACATCCTGCTCAGGGGTGGGACAGGGGGGCCGTGGTGGGAGTTGTTGTGCAGGCCTTCCACCCCCAAACAGACCTCCCTCAGAAGATGGCTACCTACCTGTAAGTTTGGTTGTTGTAATACGATGGCTGCCACATGCTTCTGGGTAAGGGGGGGGAGTGCTACATCATGCTCAGGGGTGGGACAGGGGGGCCTGGTGGGAGTTGTTGTGCAGGCCTTCCACCCCCAAACAGACCTCCCTGGGAAGATGGCTACCTACCTGTAAGTTTGGTAGTTGTAATACGATGGCTGCCACATGCTTCTGGGTGTGGGGGGAGTGCTACATCCTGCTCAGGGGTGGGACATGGGTGCCTGGTGGGAGTTGTAGTACAGGTCTCACACCCCCAAACAGCACTCCCTGGGAAGATGGCTACCTACCTGTAAGTTTGGTTGTTGTAATACGATGGCTGCCACGTGCTTCTGGGTGGGTGTGGAGTGCTACATCCTGCTCAGGGGTGGGACAGGGGGGCCTGGTGGGAGTTGTTGTGCAGGCCTCCCACCCCCAAAAAGACCTCCCTGGGAAGATTGCTACCTACCTGTTAGGTCAAGGTAAACATTGCAGTGGCTGCCAAATGCTTCTGGGTAGGTGTGGAGTGCTATATCCTGCTCAGGGGTGGGACAGGTGTGCCTGGTGGGAGTTGTAGTGCAGGCCTCCCACCCCCAAACAGCACTCCCTGGGAAGTTGGCTACCTACCTGTAAGTTTGGTTGTTGTAATATGATGGCTGCCACATGCTTCTGGGTGGGTGTGGAGTGCTACATCCTGCTCAGGGGTGGGACAGTGGAGGCTGGTGGGAGTTGTTGTGCAGGCCTCCCACCCCCCGAACTGCCCTCTCTGGGAAGGTGGCTACCTACCTGTTAGGTCAAGGTGAACAATGCCATGGCTGCCACATGCTTCTGGGTGTGGGGGGAGTGCTACATCCTGCTCAGGGGTGGGACAGGGGGGTCTGGTGGGAGTTGTAGTGCAGGCCTCACACCCCCAAACAGCCCTCCCTGGGAAGATGGCTACCTACCTGTTAGGTCAAGGTGAACAATGCAATGGCTGCCACAGGCTTCTGTGTGTGGGGGGAGTGCTACATCCTGCTCAGGGGTGGGTAAGGGGCCTGGTGGGAGTTGTAGTGCAGGCCTCACACTCCCAAACAGCCCTCCCTGGGAAGATGGCTACCTACCTGTTATGTGAGGGGGAACCTTACAATGACTGCCACATGCTTCTGGGTGGGTGTGGAGTGCCACATCCTGCTCAGGGGTGGGACAGGGGTGCCTGGTGGGAGTTGTAGTGCAGGCCTCCCACCCCCAAACAGCACTCCCTGGGAAGATGGCTACCTACCTGTTAGGTCAAGTTGAACAATGCAATGGCTGCCACATGCTTCTGGGTGTGGGGGGGAGTGCTACATCTTGCTCAGGGGTGGGACAGGGGTGGCTGGTGGGAATTGTAGTGCAGGCCTCACACCCCCAAACAGCCCTCCCTGGGAAGATGGCTACCTACCTGTTAGGTTAAGGTGAACAATGCAATGGCTGCCACATGCTTCTGAGTGTGGGGGCGAGTGCTACATCCTGCTCAGGGGTGGGACAGGGGTGCCTGGTGGGAGTTGTAGTGCAGGCCTCACACCCCCAAACAGCCCTCCATGGGAAGATGGCTACCTACCTGTTAGGTCAAGGTGAACAATGCAATGGCTGCCACATGCTTCTGGGTGTGGGCGGGAGTGCTACATCCTGCTCAGGGGTGTGTAAGGGTGACCTTGTGGAAGTTGTTGTGCTGGTTGCCTGGTCACATACAATCCTGTTAATGTTGGCTGCCTTTGGGGTCATTAAGATGGAGTGCATGTTACATCTGTGAGAGCTGGGTTGGGTATTGTGGTGCACATGAATGCATTTGGGCCTGGGAGGTGTTGCTTAGTAGTTTTGAAAGACAGTACATAGCAGTGTAATGAGAGACATTTGTTGTTACTTACCAGCCTCCACTCCCCCGGCTATTCCTGTGAGACTCTCTGGATGCAGTATGGCAAGCACCTACTCCTCACATGCAGTGAATGTTCTTGGTGGAATGGGAGGGCCACCGCCAGTCCTCTGAACCAGCTGATGGTTCTTGTTCCTCTTCTTTTTGACGACACTCTTCAGGTCATGCCACCGCTTCATGATTTCCTGTTTGTTGTGTGGGGTGGTCCCTACTGCATTGATCTTGTCAACTATCCTTACCCACATTTGCGTTCTGGTGGCTAATGGTGTCTGTTGGACAAGGTTACCAAACAATTGTGGCTCTACTCGGATTATCTCATCTACCATGACTGTCAACTCACTGTCTGTGAATTTGGTCATTTTCTGTGGTGACATGGTGTGTGATGTGCAAAGGGGTTAGAGGTGCAGGTGTGTAAGTGGTGGTGGTGATGTGTATGGTGTGTGATGTGCAAAGGGGTTAGAGGTGCAGGTGTGGAGTGGTGGTGGTGATGTGTGTGGTGTGTGTGTGTAGTGATGGTGTGTTGATTTGCCTCTCCTTTCAGCTGTGGTGTTTGGCCCTTCACTTCTGGAGTATTGCAAAGGATTGTTGTCAGGGAAGGGGCTGTTTTATACTCAGCTATGTGGGTGTGTCAGAATGGGGTATTGCTGTCAGGTGTGTTGGGTGGGTTGTCCTGGCATTTGTAGTTTAGGAGTTGCCATGGGGGTGCGTCATTGGGGTGTCTTATGTGTTTTTGGGGGCAGGGCTAGTTTCCTGTGTGCACTTGCTGGCCTTGTGGGTTTTTTCTGTCGACCGCCATTTTTGTCACGGAGCGTCCGCAGCGGTGGCTATGCTACAGCCCTTCTGCCGGCTCTCCCATTCCTCACTGTTTGCGACCGCGGCGGTCGGGAACTGCGGAATGTACCGCTGTCACATCGGGGGAATCCTAATTTCACGGGCGGTAACTCCGCGTGCCTGGCAGCGGTTTTGGGTGTTTCCGCTGCGAATCCAACTGTCGCGGACGGTTTATCACTGGCTCCGCCCGCTGCGGGAGGATTTTCGTTGCCTCTTTCCGCCGCGGTCGGGTTTTAATGGCGGTTGATCCTAATCTGTCCGCTGGTTTTGCCGCGGTACCAGCGGGCGGTTGATTTCCGCTACCATGGCGGTCAGGGTGGTTTTCCGACCGCCATCCTAATAGACCCCTAAGTCTTGCACTGCCTTGTGTTACTCCAGATTTACAAAGCCACAAAGAGCCATGCAGGGTGGCTTTATGTGGCTTATTATGTTTCACTGCAGCCCTTGCGTTGCCTAGCGTGACACAATGGCAAAGCAAGGGCTTCATAAATCTGGGCATCAATGTCCCTCTTGAGTAAGATGCAACTGCTTAAAATGTCCTTCACAAAGTTGAGGGGGTACGGCTTCAACATAAAAATGTGCATATCCACTTTTGCTACTCTAATAAAGATGTGATATTCTTTCATGAAGGTGCAGTTCTGCAAGTCATTACTAGGTGTCCCTCCAAGTCAAATGCAAAAGCATTTGTATTCTTTTGTGAAGGTGCAGTTCTGCAAGTCATTATTAGGTGTCTTCAAATGTGAAAGTATTGAACTGCAGTTCCACTAGTCATTACTAGGGGGTCGATTCCGATGTCGGCCAAAAGTGCACCTAACAGTATTCGTCCGGAAAAAATACCAGCCGAACGCGTGTTTTCCGACCGACTCGAACACTCTACCGAACGAACAAGTATGATGCGCATAACAGCCCAGATTCCGAGCGAGCCGTACTTACCCATTCCAACTCCTGTTCTCCGCCCGAGCCGGATCCGTAAACGCCGAATCGAGTCGCACGGAACCAAATACACGGCACCTTCCGGCCGGACTAGTACGATGCGTCTTCCGTACGCGCCAAACTCGTCGCTACGTCCGGCACGTTTGAGCATCCGGGAGAGCTGCACATAAGCTCCGATTCGCGCCACAAGACGATCCACGGCGACGAGACGAACAAGCCAGCGACGAGTACGAGTCGAAGCCACGAGAAACCCGAACGAGACGACCCAACCATGAATCCCATCGCGCAGGTCCTACCAATACTCTACATCTATTACCGGAACCGGTACGGACGCGTACGGCGCAGACGGTAAGTCAAACACCCACAACACAAACAAACGACACGTACCCGAAATATGTCACACACACATAGGGATGCACAAATGACGTACACTAGCAACAGCAGAACCATAGGGGTGGGATGGCCATCACCAATGCCATACACACCCATAGGGGGATGGATGCCTACCACTAACACCACCCTACCACCACCCCTACTCATGAGGGGCTAGATGCCTGCCACTACCACCACCCCTACTCAGGGGGGCCTGGATGCCTGTCACTACTACCATCCCCACCCATAGGGGGATGGATGCCTACCACTACTACCATCCCCACTCATGGGGGGCTGGATGCCTGCCACTACTGCCATCCCCACCCATAGGGGGATGGATGGCTGTCACTACTACCATCCCCACTCATGGGGGGCTGGATGCCTGCCACTACTGCCATCCCCACCCATAGGGGGATGGATGCCGACCACTAACACCACCCCCACTCAGGGGGGGCTGGATGCCTACCACTACTACCATCCCCACTCAGGGTGGGCTGGATGCCTGTCACTACTACCATCCCCACTCATGGGGGGCTGGATGCCTACCACTACTACCATCCCCACTCATGGGGGGCTGGATGGCTGTCACTACTACCATCCCCACTCAGGGTGGGCTGGATCCTGTCACTACTGCCATCCCCACCCATAGGGGGCTGGATGCCTACCATTAACACCACCCTTACTCAGGGTGGGCTGGATGCCTGTCACTACTGCCATCCCCACCCATAGGGGGCTGGATGGCTGTCACTACTACCATCCCCACTCATGGGGGTCTGGATGCCTACCACTACTACCATCCCCACTCATGGGGGGCTGGATGCCTACCACTACTACCATCCCCACTCATGGGGGCTGGATGCCTACCACTACTACCATCTCCACTCATGGGGGCTGGATGCCTGCCACTACTGCCATCCCTACCCATAGGGGGATGGATGCCTACCACTAACACCACCCCTACTCAGGGTGGGCTGGATACCTGTCACTACTGCCATCCCCACCCATAGGGGGCTGGATGGCTGTCACTACTACCATCCCCACTCATGGGGGGCTGGATGCCTACCACTACTACCATCCCCACTCATGGGGGGCTGGATGCCTGCCACTACTGCCATCCCCACCCATAGGGGGATGGATGCCTACCACTAACACCACCCCTACTCATGGTGGGCTGGATGCCTGTCACTACTGCCATCCCCACCCATAGGGGGCTGGATGGCTGTCACTACTACCATCCCCACTCATGGGGGTCTGGATGCCTACCACTACTACCATCCCCACTCATGGGGGCTGGATGCCTACCACTACTACCATCCCCACTCATGGGGGCTGGATGCCTACCACTACTACCATCTCCACTCATGGGGGGCTGGATGCCTGCCACTACTGCCATCCCCACCCATAGGGGGATGGATGACTACCACTAACACCACCCCTACTCAGGGTGGGCTGGATGCCTGTCACTACTGCCATCCCCACCCATAGGGGCTGGATGGCTGTCACTACTACCATCCCCACTCATGGGGGTCTGGATGCCTACCACTACTACCATCCCCACTCATGGGGGGCTGGATGCCTACCACTACTACCATCCCCACTCATGGGGGGCTGGATGCCTGTCACTACAACCACCCCTACTCATAGGACGGGTAATGCATGACACAACTAGCATACTCCCACATAAGGACTGTCTGTAAATTACATCCCACCCCCAACACCATGACAAGCGTGTGTGGTCTGTGTCAAATGCATACAACACTGAACATGACATTGAACATACAATGTGACCCCCTAACACATGTGTCACACATAATTGTGTGTGTGGCCTACACAATGCAAGCAGACCATGACCACTGTGGCAATGTGGCCCAAAGCCCCATCACCACAGTGTCCAAAAGGTAAGTGTGTGCTCCATAGCTGAAGTACATTTTGAACAGTGTGGCAATGGGGCCCAAAGCCCCATCACCACAGTGCCCAAAAGGTAAGTGTGTGCTCCATAGCTGAAGCACATTTTGAACAGTGTGGCAATGGGGCCCAAAGCCCCATCACCACAGTGCCCAAAAGGTAAGTGTGTGCTCCATAGCTGAAGCACATTTTGAACAGTGTGGCAATGTGGCCCAAAGCCCCATCACCACAGTGCCCAAAAGGTAAGTGTGTGCTCCATAGCTGAAGCACATATTGAACAGTGTGGCAATGGGGCCCAAAGCCCCATCACCACAGTGCCCAAACGGTAAGTGTGTGCTCCATAGCTGAAGCACATATTGAACAGTGTGGCAATGGGGCCCAAAGCCCCATCACCACAGTGCCCAAAAGGTAAGTGTGTGCTCCATAGCTGAAGCACATTTTGAACAGTGTGGCAATGGGGCCCAAAGCCCCATCACCACAGTGCCCAAAAGGTAGGTGTAGTCCTGGTAAAAGCTGCAAAAACAAAACTGCAGGGATTATTCCTGGCCACACAACACCAAACACTACAGTGGCATTGTAGTGCTTGTGTCCCATAGCAACATAGATTGTGTGAGGCAAGCAGTGCAGTGCCAATGACACATCGTTCTGGTCATGTGCACACAAACATCAGCCATGGGGGCCCACATTGTCTACATTCACAAATAACACAATGACAGAAGTGAGCATCATAATGCAGACCCACATATCTGCACCAATGGACACACAAATATAGATATCCTGTGGAGACTGTAGATGTCAGGTGAACAAATACCATACCATGGCAGCAATGGGACATACTAACCTTGATCAATGTGCTGACTGATGACCTAGCAGTCCCAGGGCCAGCAGGGGAAAGCCAACAAACAACATACAGCCAATGGCAAACTAAAGATATGCCAATGCAGTGGTGCAAATGCACAAACACAAACAGGCAGACTCACACTGCATATCATACACAACAGGTGAGGGGGTTGTGTGCCAGTGTCCCCAGGCAAACACACAACACATGAGGAGGCCAGATTCACTAATACACAGATGTCAACACAGTCACATACAAAAGTAACTCATGGATTGGATTCCCCTATGTGGGCAAACAGGCATTGTGAGATGTGAGGGAGCCCAAATTACACATGTCACACAAGCTTGTAGGAACAGCAACAAACACAGCAAGAGACAGAACCACCACAGCACTCCCCGAGGGACCCCACATTGTGGTGACACTAGCCTGCATGACAATCACACTGTGATGACAAAGGTAGATGTCATCCACACTGTGAACCACAGCCATGTGTCCTGAGCAACAAACTACCATCACACCTATACAAGCACAAAGCACTCAGCATGGCCTGCCAGCCAAGGACAATATGGAGGTAGTGCCCCAGCCGTGCAACAACTCACATTTGCACACACTCAACGCCACACACCTTGAACTCCACCAATGTGCAGCAGTGAAGCTCACATGGACTGCTGACATTGCACATGCACCCATGACAATCCCAGGGGTGGTGGGGGAAATAAGGTGCAGAAACCCATCACACATGGCCAGTCAACAATACTTGTGAATTTCTGACACACTGCACAGTATGCCGTACATGGGCATGACGTGAAATCCACCCCAAACAATGGGATCCTGGCCATAGTCACACACCAATGAAGAAGCCAAGCTGACCCACAAAGGACACACATAGACAACTTCCAACATTGCAGCTCTGACCCTGAGGAGTGGCAGCAGTCACACACACAATGTGTCACAATCACTGAAAGCATACACAAACAGAAAATCACATTACTCGTGTAACCAACAAGTGCCAAGCGGAATCCTGACTGTGTCCCATCTGCGTTTGCCCACATCCCCAGCCCTGACAACCAAGACAACTAGGGATGACAACCTCATGAACATTAGTTTGCCATGCACCCACATCCCGGAGAAACCAGGTCCAAGATGCTGGATGAACACAGAACAACTCAGCAAGCATCACAAACAGGAACATCCTTAGGGACACAGCCTGTGTAGGAAAAGGAGAAGGGAACACGCACAGACATGCCTACACAACACACAACACTGCCATGAGGGCACTCCACTCCTGTGGAAGGACAGCTGTGCCAAACCTTGTCTGTGCACGACTCAAACATGTCAGCAGAACACTCGGTCAGTGAGTCATCAACAACTACAACACACTGAAGGCTCTGCTCATATCAGCCAGGGCACGGGAGTGTCACGTCAGTCATCTGCATACACCCAAGACACGTGTCAAGCAACTTGCACTGTGTACACAGATGAGTCCTCCAAATTTGATGTGCTAAACTGCATGTCCATTGGAGACGGGCACACAGTCAGGGTACTAGGAACATTGGACAGTGGTAAGCCCACCAGATGTGCATCAGTGTAGGACAAAGATGGTAATCTACAAATGCTAAACGTACAACCCTGTGTCAAATGCTGAACATTACACCCTCAGACTGCAGCAAAGGATGCTATAGATCCAGACTAGATTAGGACACATATCCCATGGACCACATGGAGCCCATCACAGCAAAACTTCATTTACCTGATCTGAACACCATTACAACAGCAAATGCATGATTCTACACATCTACATCATGTACCTCCAAAGATTAACCACAAGTAAACAAAAAGAGGCTTTATTCAGCAAGTGTGCAACTCAAATCAAAATTCCAAAATAAACTAAGGCCAATGGCCAGTCCAAATATACAGTCCCAACAGGGTGATGTGTGACAACTTGTCAACAATTGCTTGCCTGCACAGGTACGGACAAGGGACATCCCCCTTGGAGGGGCATATGAGGGGCAGGCCAGGCACCGCAGGGACAGGATCAGGGGATGCCAAAAGGAGGCAGTGAAGTGGAGGTGGGTGCAGGAGTGTCACCGGCAACTGCAGTGGAGGTGTCTGACTCGGGGGGGGGCTGGCACCACCGCAGGGCTCAAGCCAGATGGTGTTGGTGCTGCAACCACTGCAGTGGGCTGGTCAGATGGAGTGGACTGGGTCCCCAATGCAGTGCCCGAGTCAGACGGGGTGGTTGTGGACTCCACCGCAGTGCATGACTCCAAGGTAGTGGAAGGGGGGGCAGAAGAGCTGGGCAGGACAGAGGGGGGGGACACGGTCTCCACACCAGTGGCACAAACAGGCAGAGCATCTGGTTTTGGGGTGGAAGAGCAAGTGGCAGGGGGGGAGGGCCTAAGCAGTTTGGGGATGCGGTATCGGTGTGTGGGGGAACCTGGGGCAGGGTGTGGCGGTGGAACCTGTTTAGTGGTGGCCTGGGGATGGAGGTGAGAGACTGGGTGGTTGACTTGCAGGGCAGTGGCGGGGTCTTGCTCTTCCGGGACCTGGGGGACTTGCGGGTGGGGGGCTCACTCTGCCTGCGCCTGGGGGAGGGTGTCCGGGGGCGAGGGGCACTCCCCTCTGTGTGGGTGGACTTCCTCTTCCCCCAGTATGCTGGATCAGCAGGATTGGAGGGGAAGAGGCTGAGGTCACAGAGGAAGAGCTGCTTATCAGGTGGGGTTGCAGGTGAGGCAAGGGAAGGGGTCTTGGAGGGAGAGGATCTTGAGGATTGCGGAGTGACTGTGGTTGCCTGTGTGTGTGTTCCCCATCCCCTGTGTCTGTGGTATCAGTCCCCTGAGGATGCTTGTGTGCACGTCTTGCCTTTCTCTTGGGTGTGTCTGTGCTGCTCGTGTCTGTGTGTTTGGGTGACTGTGCAGGTGTGCATGTGCTTTGGACAGGTAGGGGGCAGGAAGTGTGGATGGGGCAGAGGTGGGAGGGGTGAGGGACTGTTGGAGGAGGGACACTGCTGCCGTCAGGGAGGAGTCCATGGACTTATTGCTCCTCTGTAGGGCAGACATACCCGTCGAGATGCCCTCCATGAACGACACCAGCTGTGTCAACAGAGTGGTGTGTACATGGAGGACGCTCAGCATTGCTGTCTGCCCTACATGGAGCTGCCGAAGGAGGTACACAGACTCCTCACTCAGGGCAGCAGGGGACACAGGGGCAGGGGGGGCGGTGCCTGGCACGAAGGAGATACGCTCCCGAGTACGGGAGCCTCCACGGACCTCAGGAATGGGAGCCAATGGGAGGGCGGTGGTGGTGGTGGTGGTGGCGGGGCCAGACAGACTAGCTGGCCTTTGGTGGCTGCTGAGACCCGCCTCCACAAGGGATTCATCCTCCGAGCTGCTGTGGTCCTCAGCTGAGGTGGATGGTGCTGAGGACTCCTCGGTGTGGCTCCCCTCGCCCTCTGTGCCACTGGGTCCCTCTAACCACTCGTCCGATGCTGACCCAGTCTGGCTCCGCTGCTCCTCCTGGTCCGTGGAGCTGTCCCCTCCTGTGGCCGTGGATGTATCTGCAAACAATTAGGGAAACAGACAAACATCAGTCACCTGCACTGACCGCACACACCACAGTAAGTACAGCACATTACAGAGCAAGCCCTGGCATCCTTAGTTGAACATTGCCTAAAGTCCTCACACAGATTCGGGGAAGCCAATTGTCAGTCTGATGGTCAACCATGGGACCCACACCCCTCCTGCCCTTGCACCCTTCTGTCTGGTGCCTGTCTGATGGTAAGACCCCAGTGTGGACACATGCACCACCTACACAGTTGTTGGACATTGCAGGGAACACGGTGAAGTATGTGAACATGCACACATCACATCTCTTGCCACTGAGTCAGTGCAGGTGTCCGGATAAAGGGATGGCCAGAGTCTAAATAGAAATGCATGTGATGCATACCAGCACCAGACACCATGATGCACCCATGTCCGGATAGTCAATGCCACAATGGGGTGCATGTTGCACATGTCACTCCCCTGCAGGATCAGTCTCAGGAAGTTTAATGCCATGACACAGGAATGCGTGCAAAGTCATACATTACTGTCTCAAGTCACATGGCCATGGCAGCCAGCCAACAACACTCTGCACTGTGTCACAATCCGAGGGCATGGGGATTGCAAGTTATGTGACTGACAAGTGCACATGTCCATCCCCCAAATACCACATCATCTGTACTACTATTTGTCCACGTCATACCAACTGGACATATGGGGGACATGAAACACAACTCTCTGAACATGAGCACCTCACAGTGTGCTGTGAATGACAATACAGCTGCCTGAAAGTCACAGTCGCAAACACCTTTGTGCACAGTCAAGTGATCAGACACCTATAAGTCACAGAAGTATCGTCTATCATGGTCACATCTCAGATGGCATGCTGAGCCCTAACCGATAAACATACCAGTAGTCCTGAAAACGAAGACACAGCACAATGAGACAGAGGCAGACACCTGAGGGTACATTTCACTGATCACAACATGCCAGATGATACACAGAAGTGGGAGTACAGAGTGTATTGCATGTCCTGGAGAAGGCATGACTGTCCAGCTCCACCTGTAAGAGGGATGAGTCCTGGACAGTAGGCAGGTGGCTAAGCATGTGTGACACACTGGATACACATACTCCTGAGGCCCAAACATTTTTCCCACCAGCAGCATGGGTGTGTGCCAAATTCCCCAGGGACATGTGGTGAGTCAGAGCAGCAAGCGGACCACATATCAAAGTTACACCCAGATTACATGTCAGAACTTAGGCATTGTGTAAGCAATTGACCCACCCATGAATCGCACAACATAGTCACGGGAACAAATGCTGTCCCCCACCTTGAGCAAAGCTAAATGCAATGACACAGTCCCCAAATGACACAATTTCCTGACTATAAGGGCCACACATATGCGTATCAGAGGAGAAGTGGGCATGTCACAAATGAGGGACATGGGTCCTGGACCACATGACTGATGTACTGTGGAAGTTTAACCAGGCCAGAGGAGGGCACATAGCATGTCAGACAAAGTGCACAGTGCAGTCATGGACTCTCCCCCTCCTTGCTGCTGTCTGGCCTTCAGCTGCCCATCCAGGTCAGGGAAGACCACCGCCAGGATCCGGAGCATGTGGGGGTCAGGGTCCGGTGTCCGCCCCTCCTGCGAGGAGGCGACAGCTTCAGCTGGACCCTTGCGATCCTCCGGGTCCAGCCACGAAGGTCCTGCCACCTCTTCTGGCAGTTGCGGATCCTGCCCCTGTAGACCCCCACGGATCTTACTTTCCGGGCGATGGTCAGCCAGATTTCCTGCTTCTGGTGGGCATCAACCTGTGAGGATGACAAAGTGAAAAGGCCATTACTACACATGCAACATATACGTGCATCACACAGTTGGATATACATGTCTCAATCACAGGGGCATATGATGTACACAGGCAGTGCAACAATGGCTATGAACAGTTTGCCAGCAGTCACTACATGGTATCATTGCATGGGAAGTAAACCTAGTTGGAATGCACTGTTACTGCACTGTACCAGTTCAGTGCATGTAACTACACACTTTGGGGTGTGACAACTACTCAGTGGGCATGCTAGCCAGTGGTGTGCACACTAAAAGTCCTGCTAGTCAGACAACATGCACAATTAGTGAGGCAGTGGACAGCACACTCACCTGCTCCCCTGGTTTCCCATACAGCTTGCTGTACTGTCGAAGGAGGCTGTCCAGCAGGGCCTGGTTCTCCTCAAGGCTGAAGGCTGGGGCTCTCTCCACAGTACGTGCCATTGCAGGAGCCAGAGGATGCATAAACAGCAGCAGTGTTGGTGGCAGATGTCGTCCTGGAGCATGTAGTGCAGGCAAGTGAGCTCTCAGGGGAACAGCCAGCATTATATGTGTGCTGCAGAGGCAGATACTGTCCCATTTGTCCAAAGTGATAGGTCCAAGTCGTTTGCATCTTCTGAATCTGACCAATCCATGGAATAGCAGCACTAATACACGCCCACAGCATCCTTCAAATCTTCAACTTCATGACACCCATGATTTTGCAACATTGTTGTGGCTGGCCAACTGAATTCACTGCATCAGACTCGTTGGAGCTTCGAAAACGCGTCCGTTGCCATGCCAGGCCCCAGCCAATGTGTGCGCACCGTTCGGTCCACTGCTGTACAACGCGTATTTCGGGATACAACGCGTACCCGCACACATCATATGCAAAGGGCCGGCCGGGCACACCAATCGGTCCATTGCTGTTCAACGCGTACCCGCTCACATCCAATGCAATGGGCCGTGCGGGCACACCGATCGGTCCATTGCTCTACAACGCGTACCCGGGATACAACGCGTACCCGCTCACATCCAATGCAATGGGCCATGCGGGCACACCGATCGGTCCATTGCTCTACAACGCGTACCCGGGATACAACGCGTACCCGCTCACATCCAATGCAATGGTCCGTGCGGGCACACCGATCGGTCCATTGCTCTACAACGCGTACCCGGGATACAACGCGTACCCTCTCACATCCAATGCAATGGTCCGTGCGGGCACACCGATCGGTCCATTGCTCTACAACGCGTACCTGGGATACAACGCGTACCCGCTCACATCCAATGCAATGGTCCGTGCGGGCACACCGATTGGTCCATTGCTGTACAACGCGTACCCGCTCACATCCAATGCAATGGGCCGTGCGGGCACACCGATCGGTCCATTGCTCTACAACGCGTACCCGGGATACAACGCGTACCCGCTCACATCCAATGCAATGGGCCGTGCGGGCACACCGATCGGTCCATTGCTGTACAACGCGTACCCGGGATACAACGCGTACCCGCTCACATCCAATGCAATGGGCCGTGCGGGCACACCGATTGGTCCATTGCTCTACAACGCGTACCCGGGATACAACGCGTACCCGCTCACATCCAATGCAATGGGCCGTGCGGGCACACCGATCGGTCCATTACTGTACAACGCGTACCCGGGATACAACGCGTACCCACTCACATCCAATGCAATGGGCCGTGCGGGCACACCGATCGGTCCATTGCTCTACAACGCGTCCCTGGACAGGTCACATGCATATGTCACCATGCTGGTCAATGGTGAACCTATGCCAGCCACATATACTTTCCAGGGACTCAGGGGCACACCTACAACACCACACCCATTCCACACTGTATCTAAGGCATGTGTGGCAGCATAACCTTATCTGTGTATGTGGGTGAACATGTGGTTTTTGGGGTGGCACTTGGGGGCAGACACACCCAGGCTGTGCACGTGTTCATGGGGACAGGGTCCTTTGTGTGTTGTGCACCTGACCACTGTGGTGTGCAACTTTTCATTTTGGAGCATGTGTCATGGTCACATTTCCAGGTTGTGTATGTGTATGACATGTCACATACACCCAGGCTCACATGTGGGAAGGCATGTGCGTCACAGGGTGGCCCATTGCCACAATAGTGATGTCCCTCCGCAGTCTGTGTGCATGTTGTGTTTCACATGTCTCTGACTCCATGTGCACAATGGGAGACAGTCTCCACATCCACGTGGTTTGTGCATGAACTTTGATGTTGTGTGTGTGTGTGTCACAGACGTCCATGTCTGTCCTGCAGAGGCTACAGGGGCCACTACCTGTGGGTGTCATGTTTGTTTTTCTGACGTGTACATGATACGCCATGTCATGCCAGTGTCCATGTGGCAAGACAGGGTCCCTGGGAATCTACCTGTCAATGAGCTGTGATGCCTGTGGAGCATCTGTCCAGACATGTCACTGTGGTATGTGTGTGGAACGTGAGAGCAGTAAATGGGTACTGTGACACAGCCTAATGGTTTCCCATAGCACACCCTGGAACCTGTTGTCAACACTTGTTGAACAGAGATGTTAGATGTTGTCCATGTAGGTGCCATATATGTCCAAACAGAACGACACACACATCAAGTACTTGTGTTTGTTAATGATGTATCATGTGAAATTGAGTATGGTGAACGGCACATAGGTGGGGTGACTGACAATCTTGCTTTCTTCACCTATGCACTGCAGGGCTCCTGCTGTCCATCGACCATTCCCAGACCTGGCAACGATGGTGGAACATGACAGCATCCGACGGTACCGCTTCACCAGGCAGCTGATTGAGGATTTGGCAGTGCGGTTGGACCCACATTTGCAGCCTGGCCGTCCGTATCCTACAGCGCTGACCCCCAAGGTGAAGGTGATGGCAGCCCTACACTTCTTTGCCATCGGTACCTTTCAACACACTGTGGCGACTGCCGGTGGGATGTCACAGACTATGTTCAGCCGTGTGCTACGCGATGTTTTGGGGGCAATGTTGAGATACCTGAACCAGTACATCTATTTCCCAACACGTCAACGACTCACTGATGTCAAGAGTGACTTCTATGCCCTGGGGAGGATGCCACATGTAATTGGCTCCATTGATGGGACACATGTGGCTTTGATACCACCACAGGCACATGAGCAGGCATACCGGAACCGTAAACATTACCATTCGATCAATGCTCTGGTGGTATGTCTTGCAGATATGACCATCACACATGTGTGTGCCCGTTTCCCCGGTTCGGCACACGATGCCTACGTGATGAGGAGTAGTCGCATCCCGAGGATGATGTCACAGATGCCGAACCAGCGTGCCTGGCTTGTTGGTGTGTACTGACTTTGTACCATTGTGTGTGTTCTGCTATGTTGTTTTCCGCACACATTTTCAAATCGGCTAATGTGCAATTGTCTGACTGTAGGTGACTCGGGATACCCCAACATGCCGTGGTTGCTGACACAACTCAGGAACCCTGTGACACCAGCCCAGATGCGCTACAATGAGGCACATGGTCGGACGAGGAGGGTGATTGAGCGGACCTTTGGTCTCCTGAAGAGCCGCTTCCGCTGCCTGGACAAGACAGGAGGGGCCCTCCCATATGCCCCAGCAAAGGTGTGCAAGATTGTCATTGTCTGCTCCATGCTACACAACCTGGCAGTGCGGAAGGAGTTGCCTCTCATCCTGGATGACGATGACCAACGTCCGCCACCTGTGGAAGATCCTGGCCTGGGTCACGATGCCAGTGAAGATGATGATGATGATGGTGATGTCCGCACACAGCTCATCACCAACTTCTTCAGCTGAATGTGAGTCTCCAGAGGGTTGTAATGTCAATGATTTGAGTTTGCATGATATGTGTGTGTGGTGCTCTGGTGCTGTTTGAGTGTGGCCATGTGCTACTTGACTGGATGCGTGCAGCGATGTGTCCTTGCAGGTGGTCTGTACTGCCCAACAGTGTTGACATGCTAACTTGGTTTTGTGTAGTTATCTCGTGACATGTATTAGACATGAGTATTGCCGTTCTGTGCTGTTCTTCAGTGGTTTTGACTGTGTGTCATGTCTGTCCTTCACAGGGTGCTGCCGGAGTTGTTTGATCAACTTGGATCCCACGAATCCATGATTCAACTTCCAAGGTGGAAGCAGTCGTTTCCCTACAGGTGATGTGCCACATACCCCTGGACTTTCTATCTTCTGCACTTTTTGACTTTGTGGCCACAGCCAGGTTGGATTAACTAGCATTTGTAGTGGAAACAACATGTTGCAAATGTGTAATAAACCTGTTCTTCACTTTGGGATGTGCGTTGTCTGTAGTCACACATCTGACTGACATTTGCTTCCTGCACCTGTAGTCTAGTTGACACAGACTGTGAATAGGTGGCGTGTCTGTGCATTCCACTGTATTTAGTTGCAACATCAGTATAGGTGATGAGTCTGATGGCCCTGGTGTGTATGTGTTGTGTGGCCCTAGTGGTGTGTCTCCCTCATATGTGTCACGTCGCCATGACTGACATGACGGTGTTGGACTTGCTGTAGCAGTTAGCATGCACAGTGTCATTTTTCTGATCACCATCTCCATGACAGAGAGCACGTTGGAATCACAACAGAGGCAGATATGGTGTATTGGTGAGTTTATTTACATACAGGTGTGAGGATGGTGCACAGGATGGTGGGTGCTGTACATAGAAATTGGAATCCAAAGTTCCCATGTGATTCGGAAGTCTTGGTAGCTGAAATGTCCAGAGTAAAGTCCACAGTCATCTGATAAATTTGGTCAACTATAGCTCCCCATGTCATGTGGGAGAGTTGGGTTGGCTTCGACAGGGCGTGCAGTTTGCACACAGAGGAATAGTTCCAGAACAGGTGTTGGCTTCCTGGGGGATGTAGATGGCCATCGGCCTCTCAGCTTGGCCTCCTCGGACGGCCCCTCTTATTGGGGGGGGGACCCTCAGGTGCAGGCTGCGGCGGTGCAGGGGACTCTCTGCCAGAGTCCTCCTCCCTCCCTGTGGCATTTGCAGTTGTTTCAGCAGCAGATGTTGTGGGCACACGGGAAGGTGAGGCCATGTTGGTGCTGATCTGGCGGAGGCATGTCAGTATGTCCCTATGCACCGCTGTCAGTTGTTCCAATGTGTCCCACTTGGACTCCATGCCAGACATGTGTGTCTCGACATGTGACATGTGTGTCTCGACATGTGACATGTGTGTCTCGACACGGGACATGTGGGAGTCCAAGCGGGCATGATGGGCAGCCTGCTGCTGTTGTATGTCCTTGAGGATCCCCACTACCTGGCTGACCTCTCCGGTGCTAGTCTGGTACGCATCCACGATGCGTGCCAGTTGTGGGTCATCATGCAGTCCAGATCCCTCTGCAAAGAGCGACCTATGTCTACCACCCCTCCCACCACCCCTGGCGACACATGCAGGACCTGCGGTGGCACACACAGGTGACCGTGGGCCCACTTGGGTGTTGTTCCTGGGCTCGTTGTCACCAGCTCCAGTTTGGGTCTGGGTCCCTGCGCTGTTGTCATCTGTGGTCCTTGGTCTGTCCGTGTTGGCAGGGGTGGCCTGTGTGTTGGCAGTTGTTGGAGGGGTGGGTGCAGGGGGTGCAGATGTTGGTCCTGCTGGTGCTGCATGATGATTCACACCGGAGGGTCCAGCTGGTTCTTCGCCATCTGAGGAGTGCAGAGGCTGATCCACACCAGTGAGCTCAGTGTTCACCGGAGCCTGGGACAGGGACTCCTCCTCGTCTGCTGCTGTGTCCCCATCATCACCTGGTTTGGGGAGAGACACAGATTGTATGTTATGTTTCTACTGGCATCAATTGTTCAAACACCTGACAGTTGTGACTGTACCTCTGGATGTGGGCCTGGACATTGCATTCTCCTAAATTGTGACAGTCAGAGAGTGATATTGGTGTACCACATTGTCCTGCCAACCTGTGGCATGTCAATGTGAATGTTGAGGTGTGTGCATGACCAGCATTGGTGGTATTTGCTTGCCATCCGGGCCTCCTTCTCCCCCAGCCCAGTTATCCCACCATGAAGCGTGCTTCCATTGCAGGGAGTGCAAGTTGTCTTTCAGGATGTCAGTCAGTGGTGTCCTGCTGTTGGTTATTGCACAGTTCCCAGCAGGGCCTTGTGCTCCCCCAGCAGTACCCAGTGTCAGCCATCTTGTGAGTCCTTTTCCACTCCCTGTGATGTGAGCATGGTTCAGGGTGGTGTTGATGGGCCAATTGTGAGGCTGACCAATATCTGTGACTACCACTCCCATCATGCTATTGCCTCCACCCCCTTCCCAGCATGCCCATCCTTCCTTCCTTTTGACTCTGCTTCCCTGTGGGGTGGGGTGCCTGTGCTGACAGGATGGCTGGGAGTGTTGTCCTGGCAGTTGTTTGGCTACAAGTCCCAAGAGTATCCCTGTGCTTCACACAGCATAACCCAGGGTGGTGGTTCTTTGTGGGATCTTCAGTTAGGATGTGAGGCATTGCATTCTCCCAGGTGGGTTATGTGGAGTTAGTGTTGAGGGTGTGTGTGAGGGGAGGTGCTTGTAACTATGGTCAGTGCTGTGAGTCCTCCTTCCCACCCAGCCAGATATCCCACCATGGAACGTGCTTCCATTGCAGGGAGTGCAAGTTGTCTTTCAGGATGTCAGTCAGTGGTGTCCTGCTGTTGGTTGTTGCACAGTTCCCAGCAGGGCCTTGTGCTCCCCCCAGCAGTACCCAGTGTTTGCCATCTTGTGAGTCCTTTTCCACTCCCTGTGATGTGAGCATGGTTCAGGGTGGTGTTCATGGGCCAATTGTGAGGCTGACCAATATCTGTGACTACCACTCCCATCATGCTATTGCCTCCACCCCCCTTCCCAGCATGCCCATCCTTCCTTCCTTTTGACTCTGCTTCCCTGTGGGGTGGGGTGCCTGTGCTGACAGGATGGCTGGGAGTGTTGTCCTGGCAGTTGTTTGGCTACAAGTCCCAAGAGTGTCCCTGTGCTTCACACAGCATAACCCAGTGGTGGTTCTTTGTGGGATCTTCAGTTAGGATGTGAGGCATTGCATTCTCCCAGGTGGGTTATGTGGAGTTAGTGTTGAGGGTGTGTGTGAGGGGAGGTGCTTGTAACTATGGTCAGTGCTGTGTGTCCTCCTTCCCACCCAGCCAGATATCCCACCATGGAACGTGCTTCCATTGCAGGGAGTGCAAGTTGTCTTTCAGGATGTCAGTCAGTGGTATCCTGCTGTTGGTTGTTGCACAGTTCCCAGCAGGGCCTTGTGCTCCCCCCAGCAGTACCCAGTGTCAGCCATCTTGTCAGTTGTTTTCCACTCCCTGTGATGTGAGCATGGTTCAGAGTGGTGTTGATGGGCCAATTGTGAGGCTGACCAATATCTGTGCCTACAACTCCCATCATGCTATTGCCTATACCCCCCTTCCCAGCATGCCCATACTTCCTTCCTTTTGAGTGGACTTCACTGTGTGTGAGTGTGACAGCAATGGCAAGATGGCTGCCAGTGTGGTCCTGTTGTTTGTTGGTGCCCAGTTCCCATAAGGGCCTTGTGCTCCCCACAGCAGTACCCAGTGTCAGCCATCTTGTCAGTTGTTTTCCACTCCCTGTGATGTGAGCATGGTTCAGAGTGGTGTTGATGGGCCAATTGTGGGTGTGACCAATATCTGTGACTACCATTCCCATCATGCTATTGGCTACACTGACTTCACCAGCATACACAGAATTCCTTCCTTTCAGTGAGCTTCCCTGTGAGGTGGTGTTCTAGTGGTGGGTAAATATCTGGGAGTGTTTGTTGGTTCTATTTGTGCCACTGCCTTGCTGTATTTGTTGTTAGGTTTGTACATGTCATGACACAGTTACATATCACTATGAGATGGCAGGTATTGTGTTTGTCTGACTAGCATTCACATCTTGGGATGACTATCTTTTGGTTGCTGTGTATTTGCTAAGGGTGCATGGTTTGCCTATCCCCTTGACTGTGATGTGTGTGTGTTGTCACACCATATTGTGTATATTAGTTGTGTACTCACCAGGCTCTGGGATGTCTGTTAGTCCGTATACACTCACTGGTGGTAGGATGGCCCGCACCTTCTCCTCCCAGGGCCTGAGGTATACTGGTTTTGCAGGAGGGCCACTGTCGGTGTGCTGGCTGAGGAGGTAGTCCTTTTTGAGTAGGTCCCGGACCCTCCTGTGCACATCATCCCACCTGTTCTGGATGTCTTCCTTTGTGTGCAAACATGGTGATTGTGCGTTCACCCTGTCGACAATCCTCGCCCACATCTTGGTTTTCTGCGACATGGGGGTCTGTTGTACCAATGTACCAAACAACTGTGGCTCTACCCTGAGGATCTCATCTACCATGACTTCCAATTCACTGTCTAGGAACTTATGATTCTTCTTTGGGGGCATGGTGATGGGTGGTGGTGGTGATTGATGTGTGTGTGTGTGCAAGTGGGGGGGTGTGAGTGTAGGTTTAGCTGGGTTTGTGTGAGGGTGCTATTTGTAGGTGTGGTAATGGTGTGTGGCTTGTGTGATGTATGAGCTGTGAGTGTGTCTGTGGTTGCTGTGTGATGGTGTTCTGTGCTGGCAGGTCAGTGGAATTTGCAAAGGATCATGGTAGGGATTTGTGGCCTTTATGTAGGTGGAGTTGGAGGTGTGTCCTTGTTCCATTTTTTTTCCCCTCCCTGTATTTATTGGCTTTGTGGTTGCTTGTTTGGCCCTTTTTAAAAAAAAAAATTCCTTGGTGTTTTTGGTGCATGTAGGAGTCGTCCTTGTGTCCGAGTAGGACGCTGCAGTTGTCTGGTGCGATCTTGTCCGACTCGTTCCCGCTGTGTGTCAGCTAGGTTTCATATGCGGCGTACGAGTCGGTCGCGGAGTATTGGGTTGCTTCGGCTGGGTTTTGTATACGTGTCGGTCGTACGGCTTGTGCTCCGGGCGAGTCGGTCGTGTTTTGCACGCACAGCATCGTACTACGCGGGTCGGAGTTCGCGGTTACGTTTCGTTCGGGTTCAATCCGGGTGCGTGTCGGTCGGTTCGTTTCGCGTGATTTCCCGGCCCGATGGCTTGTTTACGTGCGGCTCGGTCGGTCGTTTTGTATTCCGTCCAAGTCGGTCGGATTTCACATGTATTTTATCGTACTACCCGGGTCGTACGGCGCCGGTCCGAGTCGGTCGGACTAAATTCCCGTACTGAGTCGGTCGGTATTTTTTCCGGCCCGAATCGGAATCGGCACCTAGGTGTCCCTATCGGGTCAGATACAAAAGCATTTATTGTTATTGATAGAGGTCTAGCTTAAGTCAGAAGCAAGTGCTTCAAATGACCTGCACCAAGCTGAGGGTGTAAAGCTTTAATATATGAATTGACATACATACTTTTTTCTATTTTTAACAGTTGTGCTTGCTTTCCATTGGATTAATTATTTTTTACAATGAGTCCAAATTACAGATTTCAATACATTTCTTGACTTTTTCCTAAAGTTTGTGATCACACCCTACTATCCATAGGAACTTGTATTCACTGGTGAGTACAGCAGAATTAAATAACATAATTTTGGTTGTGTATGTTTTGGTGAGGAATGTCTCATGTGCTTATTTTTGTACTCTTTCCTCTAGAGGCAAGCAGTGCTAGTGCAGCCTTGTGAAGAATTACATGCATCAAACTGAGAGAGATGTGGTTTATATAAATTTGCATGGTAAACAGTCTAAATATCGAGTTTTTTATGTCGACTTGCACTAATATCGAGTGCAGAATATCGTGATACAAAAATATCGACTGTCAGAATATCTTGGTCAAGAATATCGAGTCTATGGTAAGTAATATCGTTTTTAACAATATCGAAGTCATTAATATCGTTTTAAAAAATATCGGTCATTAATATCGCTTGCAAAAATATAGTTGTAAAAAATATCTTTTTTTTATTTAGTGTAATGTATTTTAGTATGTATTTTAAATATATGTGTTCTATTTTTTGTCTAAGAATTGCAATTGTTTTTTAATATATGTGTTAAATTTTTAGAAGTTATTAATTTTATTTTAATTAAATTTTGCGTTTTAGTTCCGTAGCGGGTTGTGGGTTTATAGGGGAATAGGGTGGGAAGTAATTTAATCATAATTAAATTATTAATATTTTTATTTATTAATATTTATGTATTTATTATTTTATATTGTTAATTATGGGAATTAATTTACTACTAAATATTTATTAATTGGTTGTTAATTATAAATAATTAATTGATAATTATGTTAATTGTGTCATTTTTTAGGAGTGGGTGGTGGGTTGATAGGGGAGTAGGGTGGGAAGTAATTTAATTATAATTAATTAATTAATATTTTTTATTAATTAATATTTATGTATTTAATATTTTGTATTGTTATTTGTGGGAGTTAATTTATTATTAATTATTTATTAATTGGTTGTTAATTATTAATAATTAATTGGCAATGTTGTTAATTGTGTAATTTTTTTAGGAGCGGGTTGTGGGTTGATAGGGGAGTAGTGTGGGAAGTAATTTAATTGTAATTAATTACATTTTTTTTATTAATTTATATTTATGTATTTAATATTTTATATTGTTAATTGTGGTAATTAATTTATTATTAATTATTTATTAATTTGTTGTTAATTATTATTTATTAATTGGTAATTATGTTAATTGTGTCATTTGTTTAGGAGTGCAATGTGGGTTGATAGGGGAGTAGGGTGGGAAGTAACTTAATTTTAATGCATTTTTTAATATTTATAATATAATATTTATTTAATGTTATTTTATAGTGTTATTTGTGTGAATTAATTTATTATTTTTTTTTTTTATTTTGCTTGTTAGTTGTTATTAATTAATTAATTAATTGTTAATAAATTATGTTAATTGTGTCATGTTTTACGACGTTGGTGGTGTCATTTATAGGGGAATATGGTGGGAGGTAAAATATTTATAATTAATTAATTATTTGTTAATTAATGCTTATTAATTAATTAAATATTAAATATGCTAATTGTGGAATAATTTTAATGTGTGAGTTGTGGTGTTTATAGTTGTAAATGTTGGGAAGATTTTTTTTTAAATTAATTAATGATTTGTTGTTAATTGTTATTAATTTATTAATGTAAAATTAGTAATGGAAATTGTGTAATTATTTTTAGGTGTGTGTTTTTGTGTTTATTGGGGTAGAGGGTTGAAAGTACTATACTTTAAATAAATTAATCATTAGTTGATCATTAATATTCATTTATTAATTGATAAATATTGTTAGTAATTGTTTTGTTTTTATTTTGTTTGGGGATTTAGGTTCAATAACTGTAATGTTTTGTTTTATCCCCTCCGCTATCCAACACTTTCCCTACTGTTGCACTCATTGGAGTGGGAATAGTAATTTATTCCCCTCCGCAATCCAACACTTTCCCTACTGTTGCAATCCCTGGAGTGGGAATAGTAATGTTTACCCCTACGCTATCCAACACTTTCTCTAACGTTGCATTCGTTGGAGTGGGAATAGTAATTTTTACCACTCTGCTATCCAACACTTTCCCTACTGTTGCACTCACTGGAGTGGGAATAGTAATTTTTACCCTTCCGCTATCCAACACTTTCCCTACTGTTGCACTCGCTAGAGTGGGAATAGTATTTTACCCCTACGCTATCCAACACTTTCCCTACTGTTGCACTCGCTGGAGTGGGAATAGTAATTTTTATGTCTCCACTATCCAACACTTTCCCTACTGTTGCACTTGCTGGAGTGGGAATAGTAATTTTTTCCCCTTCGCTATCCAACACTTTCCCTACTGTTGCACTCATTGGAGTGGGAATAGTAAATTATTTCCCTCCGCTATCCAACACTTTCCGTACTGTTGCAGTCGCTGGAGTGGGAATAGTAATTTTTTCTCCTACGCTATCCAACCCTTTCCCTACTGTTGCACTCGCTGGAGTGGGAATAGTCATTTTTACCCCTCTGTTATCCAACACTTTCCCTACTGTTGCATTCACTGGAGTGGGAATAGTAAATTATTCCCCTCCGCTATCCAATACTTTCCCTACTGTTGCATAAGCTGGAGTGGGAATAGTAATTTATTCACCTCCGCTATCCAACACTTTCTCTACTGTTGTACTCAATGTAGTTTTAAAAAATAATACATATTTTAATATTTTAATTTATAATATATATTTTTATTTTTTATTGTATGTTACAAGTGTATGTATATATATATATATGTATTTATAATTTTTATATATTTCTAACATTTTATAATTTATTAAAATAATTATTTCTTAATTATTATTAAGTAAATATATATATTGCATTTTATATATGTATGTTTAATTTATTTTTACATTACATTTATTACTTATAATTGTTAACATTTTCTAATAAATCTAAATATTTTTTTAAGTTATATGTATTATTTAATTTATTTTACTTTATTTTTATACATTTAAAAAAAACGATATTTTGTACTTCGATATTTTTAACAACGGGGAAGCCGCTCTCAGCAACCTTGCACCGGGGGCCACAGGGACTTCAGTCCCCAGTTTGCTTCGCGCCAGGAGGCGCTCCCGCTGATTTCCGCGCCCGGAGGCGCTATAAAATCACTGCGCGGCTCCCGCAGCGCGGGAAGCCGCTCTCAGCAACCTTGCACCGGGGGCCACAGGGACTTCAGTCCCCAGTCTGCTTCGCAGCAGGAGGCGCTCCCGCTGATTTCCGTACCCGGAGGCGCTATAAAATCACTGCGCGCCTCCCGCAGCACGGGAAGCCGCTCTCAGCAACCTTGCACTGGGGGCCAAAGGGACTTCAGTCCCCAGTTTGCTTCGCGCCAGGAGGCGCTCCCACTGATTTCCGCGCCCGAAGGTGCTATAAAATCACCGCGTGGCTCCCACAGCGCGGGAAGCCGCTCTCAGCAACATTGCACCGGGGGCCACAGGGACTTCAGTCCCCAGTCTGCTTCGCGCCAGGAGGCGCTCCCACTGATTTCCGCTCCCAGAGGCGCTATAAAATCACTGCACAGCTCCCGCAGCGCGGGAATCCGCTTTCAGCAACCTTGCACCGGGGCCACAGGGACTCCAGTCCCCAGTCTGCTTCACGCCAGGAGGCGCTCCTGCTGATTTCCGTGCCCGGAGGCGCTATAAAATCTCCGTGCGGCTCCCGCAGCGCGGGAAGCCGCTCTCAGCAACCTTGCACCGGGGGCCACAGGGACTTCAGTCCCCAGTCTGCTTCGCGCCAGGAGGCGCTCCCGCTGATTTCTGCACCCGGAGGCGCTATAAAATCACTGCGCAGCTCCCACAGCGCGGGATGCGCGCGGGCGTGCCCGGGCCGCGCCCGGGTGAAGCCCGGGCCAAGGGCGGGCCCATCTGCGCCCATCAGCGCCTGGAAGAGGCTGGGCTGGGCCACCCCCTTAACATCGGCAGTGTCAGAAGCGACAATGGGTAAGCGCAAAACCCCATGTTCCCAGGTCCAGGGATGTGATAGGGTAAAGGTCCCCAGGAACTCTGCATCAATAATTTCTGATCTGACTTCTGCTGTGGGGGCTTTGAACAAGGAAATACAAAATGCAGAGGTTGAATTGGGGTTGAGTCCAGATCCCGTGGAGAGCGATATTTTATCTGATAATACCTCCCAAATCCCACCGTCTATTGAACCTAATATACTGATATTGAAGCAAAGAATAGGGGGGGGAAGCAGCCCACTTATTGACATTTTGCCTAGTGCTGAAGGGGGTGATCATATGGTGGAAGTACCCAGAGAGCATTTCTCCCCACAAAAGGGGTATGTGAGCAAAAAAGGGAAAAAGAAACCGAAGAAAAGGGCAAGCAAATCTGGACACGGGCATGCAAATGTAACTGCTGAAACGACCCCGGTTCAAATGGAAGACCTGGTGCAACGTGCCCAAACGGCCGTCAGGCTCACAATGGAGGAATTTTTAAACTCATGTATGAATCCCATTTTAATGAACATTGTAAAAGAAATTACTGACATGATGAACACCTGTGTAGAGGGGATTATGTCGAAACTGGAACGTGTTGAATCCCTTTTGGGGTATCCAGAAATCAACATCTTAGCAAGTTCAAATAGTGGCTCCACCGAGGGTCAAAGACAGTCTAGTACCCAAAACAGGGAGAGGGGTTCTACTAGTTCTAACAAAATAACTATAAGGAGTAAGATAGGGCCCTTTGCCATAACTAAGTCCGATTTAGATCTGGGTAGACAGGTAGGGGCCCGTACCCATAGTCAAACAGCTTTAGTGCAAAACCCTTCACTTAACCCTGTGATCCCGATTGGGAATAGGGCCAATTGTCCTCAGAGGAACAATATTGAGCCGAATAGAGATAGACTTAATCTGCCTCCAGAAGCTACCCCCTTAGTTGCTATCCTCACAGGGGTTCCCCCACTCAGAAAGAATTGTGTGGAATCAACCATGGAGCTGCTCCGAAAAACTAAATTTTGGTGTGACCAGCAATGTAAAGATGGCTCCAAGGTCTCTTCTCACATTATAATGGCGAGACGCAGTGGGGAAAGTTGGCCATAAAATAAAACAGGGCACAGATGATTGTATTGTAATTAATTTTGACAGGGCAGACATAGCTGGGCAGGTATTCATGGATGACGATTGTGAGGGTCAGGGGAGTATTAGGGCTTTGCCGCTTGTTTTTTTTTATCCACCATTAAGGTGGCCACACTCATCTAGTGGCCACCCACGGGGATCAGATTCTGGCAAAACTAAGCGGGGCAGTTTTTTCCCTCACCCACTTATAAGGGAGAAGAATCATACCGCTAGTACAAATGGTAGATCAGCAAATGCTGTTCGACCACTACCCACGCCCTTAGAGAGAGTGGATGATGGGCCTGGGCTAGCATGCCAAAATAGATTTCACCCGTTGTCATTCTTGGATGAGAATGATTGACTGGAGCTGCCTTGCTGCCATCAGAATCAGAGTGAGGAACCTATCACAGTGCAGGTGGTACATGATGAAGTAGCCAGTTGTAAGATCATTAGCTGGAACATTGCAGGTTTAAGAAGCAAAAAGGAAGACCCTAGGTGGTGTGACTTTCTAAAAACCCATGATATAGTGAGCTTGCAAGAGACATGGGACATGGAAAATAATTTTTGGATTGATGGTTTCAAAACATATAGGGGCCGATTCCGATCTGGGTCGGAAAACACTCCGACCGAGCCGGATCCGGAGAGATTTCCGACCAAGCCGGACTCCTGCAGTCCGACCGAGCGAGTACGATGCGGCCGCATGCTGCCGGACTCGATTCGGTCGGACTCCCATTGAAGTCAATGGGAGCCGGTCGTACGACGCGTACATGGGCTCCCATAGACTCAATGGGTACGTTGCGCACAAGGGGGCCCCCTACAGTGTGTACGCATCGGTGCAACTCGCACCGTATATGCATGTTTAGGGGGGACCAAGGATCCCCCCTGTGTTCGACTCGTATGGCTACAGGTGCAGGGGGGTCCGACACGGACCCCCCAAGTCCGGCTCCGGGAGCTTTTTCGAGCCGGACGATCCGACTCGATCCGGCTGTCCGACGCGTCCATCGTACTCACTCGGTCGGAAAACGTCTCCATTGTGTGGTGCGATTTGTGTCCGTACGAGTCGGTCGGAGCGGTTCGGATCCGGAAACGGTTCGGTCGGAACACACGCGTGCATTTGCATCGTACTCGCTCGGTCGGACAGCTGTACGACTCGGTCAGAAACAAAGCCTCCGACTCGGATCCGGTAAAGCCGAATCCGATTCGGAGCCCTACCGACCGAGATCAGAATCGACCCCAATGTGTCCCAGCACGCCCTTCGGTGGCAGGCAGGCCAAAAGGGGGCTTACTAATGTTATTTTCACTTGAACTGGCAGGGGTCAATAGGGTGGTGGAGTCGGGGTCCCATAATCTTCAGATAATTGAATCTGTTGCCTCTAATCAAGCCAAAACTCTGTTTGTCAATTTTTATAACTCTGGGGAGAGTAGCTTTTTAAATGAATATCTATGTACATTGAAATGTTTTTTAGAGGATTATTGTTTAAAGCAAACCACTTCTTATGCAATTGTACTTATGGGCGATTTTAACATTCATGTTTGCGAGATGAGTTGCCAAGTAGCTGACCCCTAGGCCCGGCAATTTCCTCGACTCCCCACTTTGAGCATACACAACGTGGGGAATGCTTGGAGGAGCTTTTGGCCACGTCAGACCTCTGCGACCCTTGTCACATGGACATTAAGGAAAGGGTTCCCACTTTTAAAGGAAGAGGGAAGGATACTACTATAGATTTCATATTCATCTCCCCTCTTTTTTAATCCCATGTAGTCTTTTATAATGCTAGGTGGTCCCCTTATAGCGACCATAATCCAGTTATCCTGGTTTTGAATAGAGACTGTGGTTTAAAGAGGGACCTGGGCAAGATAGATAGCGTCCACTGTGTGAAAGTTACTGACCAGGGTCGCAGGTTAAAATGGGCAAAGGTAATCCCGGATCGCTTTTTTAAAGAACTGTGTGAGAGTGCGGAGGACGAGGTAGATATCTGCCTTGGTAACTTTAGCCATGGGGCGGAGGTATTAACAGCCTTTGAAGGGATATGTGCGCAGGTAGCATCAGAACTAACTGTGGAAACCACCTCTAGAACAAGTAGTGGCGAAAGGTGGTTTGACAAAAAATGTTCCATGGCACATTGCAAATTAATTGCAGCCTTGAAATCAACCCCACGAGATAAAACGCAAATAGCCATGCTAAGGAAGCAGTATAAGTTGGCAATGGCTAATCGCAAAAAGGAAATTCAGGAAGAGGCATGGGAGGCGCTTTCTCAGGGGCGGTTTTAAAAAATAGCTCGCGTTTTTGGGCTATTGTTAATAAACCATTCTTTTCAGGAATAGAGAATAGTCCATTAGATTGTAATATCACTGAGGCTCAGTGGCTCTCTCACTTTGAAACCATTTATGAGGCCACTCCAACACCAGTTTCGTTAGGCAATCACGAGCGAGGTTGGGATTCCCAAAGTACTGTCTTTAATGAAGGAGACGTACAACGGGCTTTAATGCAAATGACCAGCAATAAGGCCCCCGGCCCTGATGGTGTACCCGCCGATCTATATAAACAACACCCGGCTTTCTGGGCTAAACTCTTGACTAACGTCTTTAATGTAACCAGCGATCAGGGCTTCCCTCCATCGTGGTTGCTTTCTACGATCATTCCAATTTTTAAAAAAGGTTCGAGAGGGGATCCACGATGTTACAGGCCAATTTCCCTAATTGACTCAGCAGTAAAAGTCTTAGGGAGGGTTATTTTAACTAAATTAATGGATTGGCTGAATGAAAATGAGGTTTTAACTAATTTTCAATACAGTTTTAGAAAAGGTAGGAGCACCCTGGATCAGTGTTTAAATTTACACTTATTAGCTGGGAAATATACATTAGCCAAAACGGGGTCATTACACCTGGCGTTCATGGATCTCAGCTCGGCCTTTGACCTGGTCAATAGGTCGAAGCTATGGTGGATCTTGCTAGACATGGGAATTGAACCAAGTTTGGTTTACCTTCTGGCTGATTTGCACAAGGACCTCCATGCCAATATAAGGGTTAATCAAGAAGGAAAATGCAGAAGGCACTTTAAATCTAGCAGAGGGGTGCGACAGGGCTGCATTTTAGCGCCCCTACTTTTCACATTATATATTAATAACTTAGCCAAATCCCTTGAAACTGCCAGCCAGGATATTCCACGAATAGGGGGCATGGTAGTTCCCGTGCTCCTATACGCGGATGACGCTGTCTTATTAGCCCGCACACCAATAGGGCTTCAGAGGTTACTGGATTCATTTGGGGCTTACATGAAATCTCTGGATCTTGTAGTGAATATAGCAAAATCCCAAACGATGTCTATGGGTCAGAAAAACAAAAAAGTAAAATCCTTTTACTCTGAAGGTGTTGAGCTATCTAGGGTGCCCTTTTTTAACTCCCTGGGGGTTTTATTTGATGAGAAGGGGACATGGGCCAAAGAATTTGATGGCAAGATCAACGGCTGCTGTTCATGGCTTTGCTCAACGGCTGGGGGCCAAGCCAATCGAAGTCATGCTTAACATTTACAGGTCCAAATGTATGGCTATCGCTCTGTATGGTTCCGATCTCTGGGGCTATAAGTCAGGAGAAGGGGTACAGATAGTTGAAAATAAATTTTTACGCTCCCTCCTGTCTGTTCCACAGTCAACTTCCACATTTATAATACATCAAGAGATTGGGGCTAGTTACGTGGCAGATTTGTTGAGGTTGGCCCCAGTGAGTTGCTGGTTAAAGACCTGGCTTAACCCCGAGTTAACTCTTAATCATCAGATTATCAGGGACTGTGTGGCCCTGGACAATGCGAGCATCATCCCATGGTTACACTATATAAAGAACATTTTAAGCAAACTAGGGCGCCTTGACTTATTTACCCTCCCAGATCAAATAAGAAAAGAGGATGTGACATGGGTCAGAACACAATTTCTGAACTTGATGGTGGCTGAGAGGGAGGAGAAGGAGTTAAAGAAATCCTCAGTAAAAGCCTATTTCTTGCTAAGAACCTCACCCGTGATTGAACTATATTTGAAAATTGTCACTAAGCCCTACCACCGCCAGCTTTTAACAAGGTTTCGTTTTAACTTAATTCATATTCTTTTAGGAAATTCTCAAGGCTGGAGTAGGGCGTGTGATTTAGGTCCTTGTACATGCGACAATTTTTCAATCCAGGACACTATGCATTTTATAATGTTCTGTGAGCATTTTAGTGTCATTCGCAGGAGGTTCCTAGTTCCAATTCTGAGGGGAAAAGGTTTTATACAGGTCAGACCCGCTCTCTTTTATTTGCAACTGTTGAATGACCCATGGGAGATTTTTAACATTGCAAGTTTTTTAGTTGCAGCTGTACGCCCTAGGAAAACGTTATAGCACATCAAATATTGAATGAGTTATTAATATATTATTGATGTTTATAGATTTTACACTGCTATATATGAATTATTGCCGGTTAGTGTTTTTAAGTATTTTTAGGAAATTTGTTTTTGTGACTGTATATCTTTTATATCGCCCTATGTACTGAGTATTCGGATTTTAAATGTTTTTATATATTATATGGTGTTGTATAATGTGATATACGTTGTGTACTTTTATGGTTTTTATTAACCGAATAAAGTGGTTTGACTGACAAAACAACGATATTTTTTTCTCGATATTTTAGTACTTACCATTATGAAGATAGGATGTCAATGTTTTTGACATCGATATTTATGTCCCAATATTTTGGGAACACGATATTCTGTCACTCGATATTTTGTCAGTGATCCAATTTGCATACACACTTTTGCTCTTTTAGCCGGGTGTTCTTGTTTTCCAATGGGTTAATTATTTTCCAAAGCTGATTCATAATAAGGAGTTCAAATTACAGAATTCAATACATTTCTTGATTTTTTTTATGTTTGTGAACACACTCTACTATTTATAAGAACATTTATTCACTGGTAAGTGCAACACAATTAAATAGGTTATTTTGATTGTTTTTGTGTTTTGGTGTTAGAAAAGTCTCACGTCCTGCAAGCAGATGTTAGTGCAGCCTTGTGAAGCTTCCTCTAGAAGTGAGCAGTGTTAATGCAGCCTTACTGAAACTCTCTCTAGGGGTGAGTGGTGTTATTGCAGCTTTGTAAAGCTTTTTCACAAAGTAGATTTTTATTGTGAATTGTGTGATTACATCATACTAATAATTGGAACTTTTATTCACTGGTAAGTTACAGCATGATTAAATAGTGTATTTTGGCAATTTATGTTTTGGTGACAGGACAGTCTTGCACATGGGAGAAGTGGTGTTAGTGCAACCCACCTCCTAATGCCCTACCTGTTCTTTGAGGATTTATGATTACGTCCTTGAATTATGGGAAAAGTTTGGGGAGGAGGGCCTGCAGGATGTTGTCTTCCCTGTCTCAACTTTCTTACTGTTGACCTTTGGGGAGGGGAATCAATTAGTAGGGTACTCTAGTGTGCGATAGTGACGTTACCCCTACCCACCATGTTCCGTTACTTTCACCAAGGCGTACGAAGTCTTGTCAAGTGACACTGTTCCCTGTTACTGACGGTTAAATTCACTCTTATGGTGCACCGTTAACGAATGTTCATTCGTTCAAAACAACTATGGCAATAATTTGTAAAGTATTCCTTGTCTTGTAATACTTTTCCTATGTATAACCTAGGGTCATTCTTAAGATTTATATGGCCAAATAAGTAGGTTTTATATTGTCCTCAGTATGCTCCAAGCATTGATAAGCATTTACTTTAAATGCTGTTTTGTTATATTTTCTATAGGTTTCGTCACCATAGGATCCGAATGAGAGATGTTGCAGAAGTCAGGCTGCAACCAAAGTCAAGGGTCCTGATGCTGCAAGAAGAAGGGCTGGGCTGCGACCACATTACTAGTAGGTCTGCTCTCATGGGAACTCTTCAACACAAAGCATGTGTTGGAGCTTGGATGTGGTTTTAATAGACTGTGCCCAAGATCCTCACAAGATTTGCTGAAATCTCACAGGATTTCAGCAAATTTCACGGTAGCAACCATGGAGCGGTAGAAACTTCACGTGGTTACATGGAATATCAGAAACCAAGGTTCTTGTGCATGGGGACTGAAATTTGGGAGCATGACAACATAAATGGAACACACATTATAAGGTACAGTGCTGGGTGCTGAGATATGCCACAGAATTGCATATGCATATGTACAGTTCACACATTACCAATCACAGTGCCATCTCATTGTTAAAGTGGCACCACATTACAGTTCACAACTCGGATCACAGTGCAGGGCCTGAGATACAGTGCCGGGGGCTGAGATACATTCCACAATATTAACTCGAGTAGCAGTATACAGCAATGGAGCGTATGGGCAACCATGGGACCCCTGACACAATCACAATGCTGTGGGGGTGTGACTTCAATCAAAAAACTTACATGTATACTCTAGCCGCTCTAATGACTTATGATAATTTTCAGTAATACCAAAGGGTTGTATGACAGAACAACGCTGTGATATACTCAGCATGCCTTTGCCACGCATTTTTTACCCAGAATTTTTTTAGATCGCATATGCTCTTACAATGTATGCCTTTATCACGCATTCTTTATATATATATTTATATGTATATAAACAATGTATTTGTGGGGGGAGACCCCCCACACCCCTGAGCTTAACCTTAAATGCGTGGTAAAGGCATACATTATAAAAGCATATGCATTCTAAAAACATGCGTGGTAAAGGTACAACGTGGTAAAAACAACATTGTAAAGGCTGTTTCGACCTAAAAATAGCCAATATTTATCTGAATAAAACAAGACCAAAACAACAAAAATCCAACATACACAAGTCAAGATATTAGTTTTCAAGATCAAACAAAGCTCTGTTCTCAAAACTCAATGCTTTGCGATTGATCAGGACAAAGTACGTTGGGTGTGTCAAAATTCAAAGACGATGCGAGGCACACAGGAGCTGAGGAGCAGAAAAAAGCAGGTGATGCGTCGGTTCCTTATTGGCGCTGGGGAGGTGTTCCATCAGTTCATTATTGCTAGGCAGGGGAGGTGATATGTTGGTTCCTTTCTGTCACAGGGCAGTTAATGCATCGTTTTCTGACACACACCTTCAGTTCTTTACTGCGGTGCAGTGTTGATGAAGAGCTTTGTGCCCAGTGACAATGGGTCAAAAGTCAAGTTGCGCTGCATCAATTCCACAGCGATGAGGCAGGTGCTGCGTCGGAGCAGTGTGTCACGGACTTCGGAGCACAGTGCTCGAAACGCACGCAGGAGCGGTTCTTCTGATGTGCTGCAACAGAAAGCTGGGGCCTGCATTGTAAGCCACAATCGTTGCATCAAGTGAGGTCCACACTCCGGTGCAGGCAGCGGTGATGAGTAGAGTTTTGCAGTGATGCGTCGGTTTGGAATGGTGCTGGGAGTCAATACATTGATTTTTCTTCTTGTTTCACCAGAACTCACTTCCAGGGGCCCAGAAACTAGATTTGGCACCACTTGGCAAGACAGGACTCTCAGCAAGATAGCCCAGGTGCTAGTAGGTGAAGTCTTTGAAGGCCCTGAGACTTCTTAACAGATGCAAGCCCTTGGAGAACCTTGGAAGCAGGATGTAGAAAGCAAAGTCTAGTCCTTTCACTCCCAGGACAGAAGCAGCAGCAGCAAGCCAGCACAGCTAAGCAAACAGCAAAGAGGCAGTCTTTCCTGGCAGCAACCCAGCTCTTCTTCTTGGCAGAATGTCCTCAACCCTGAAGTGTTCTGAGCATGTGGTGTTACAGGTCCAGTACTTATACCCATTTCAGCCTTTGAAGTAGGCAAACTTCAAAGGAAAGTCTTTGTAGTGCACAAGACCCGGCCTTTCCCTGCCCTGGATCCAGACACACTACAGGGGTTGGAGACTTTTTTGTGTAAGGACAGGCACAGCCCTGTTCAGGTGACAGTGTCAACTCCTCCCACCACTCTAGCTCAGGAAGGCCCATCAGCCTGGTGATGGGCCATCAGGATATGTAGGACACACCTCAGCTCCCTTTGTGTGACTGTCTAGAATGAATGCACAAGCAGCCCAACTGTTATCCTGACCTAGACATGTATTCAGAGACAGGCAGAGGCACAGAATGGTTAAAGTAAGAAAATGTCAACTTTATAAAAGTGGCTTTTTCAGACCAGCAATTTAAAAAACAACTTCACTAAAATATGTATTTTTAAATTGTGAGTCCAGAGACACCAAACTCCAATGGTCTATCCACTCCCAATAGGAGGATACACTTGTAAAATTTTACAAGGCAGCTCCAATGCTAACCTATAGGAGAGATAGGCCTTGCTATAGTGAAAACTAATTTAGTATTTTTCACTACCAGGACATGTAAAACACAACAATTAATGTCCTACCTTTTAAATACACTGCACACTGCCCATGGGGCTACCTTTGGTCTACCTTATTGGTGCCTTACATGTAATAAAAGGGAAGGTTTGAGCCTGACAAGTGGGTGCACTTGCCAGGTCGAAATGACAGTATAAACAGCATGCACAGACACTGCAGTGGCAGGTCTGAAACATGTTTGCAGGGCTACTCATGTGGGTGGCACAATCAGTGCTGAAGGCCCACTAGTAGCCAATCGCGGCCCGTGCAGGTAAGCGCGGTGTAGCTGGGTGGGTGCGGGCGGGAGGAGTGACAAACGACAGAATAGGGAAATAAAATAAATAAATAAGTAAAACCACTTACCGTGGGCTTGCACATCGCCGACCCTGGAATGTGGCAAGCGCAAGGTAAGTGGTTTTATTTATTTATTTTATTTTCATTATTCCATCATTTGTTACTTCCCCCCTGCCCGCCCCCCCACCGCGCTTACCTGTACAGGCTGCCACTGCTAGTAGCATTTGACTTACAGGCCCTGGGCACACCTGGTGCACTCAACTAGGGACTTGTTAGTAAATCAAATAGGCCAGTCATGGAGAAACCAAATACCATTACAGTTTAAGGAGAGAGCATATGCACTTTAGCACTGATTAGCATTGGTAAAGTGCCCAGAGTCCTAAAACCAACAACAAGATGGTCAGAAAAACAGGAGGAAGGCTGCAAAACATGTTGGGGATATCCCTGCAAAAAGGGCTAGTTTCTTCTGGCAAACTGCCAGATAACATTTGTAAGTGCCTCCTGGCTAGTTTCCTAGTGGTCCTATATTTAACATCATGCCAACTCCCTAGTTACTCAGCACTGTACTTTTTGTTTGTGCGCCTGTTTATCTTAGTTTCTTGTGGACTTTTAAACAAGCCTACATTCCCTAATGGCAATTTGTACCTCCTCACTGAAATGCACCTCACCTCTACATGTCGAATGACATGTCTACCAAATGGTCTGGTCATCATTAGCTTTCAATAACTGTTGTTGTTGCCTAAAAATCTACAATTAGACTCAAAAGATACATTGTGAGGGACCTCCAATCCTGACTAAAAATAACTCATAGACTAATTTCTTAAACACCATAAACGGTATTGAATGTTTGTTGTTGAAAGGACTACATATACCATGGTGTCAGTGTAAAATTCTAACCCACTAGTTTGCGTCTCAAGACGAGTGACCTAAAGTCAATTGTCTTTGGATATGCACCTTCACCAAATACATCCACCACAATGGTATGATGAGCAATGAGTTGTCTCCAAATGGAACATCAGAGTGTAACAGCAAGGTGCAGTTACTTGACTGACACATAGTAAGAACATGCTTCTAATAACACCAATACTTACAACCCATAAATGGGATGTGTGAGGCATGTGAGGCCATATCACTGTTCTACTCATCCACATATATGTCACTCAGTGAACATGACAACTTTATCATCCTAATATGATAGCCTCAATGAAGAGATTCTACAGTACATATATCTGCATGGTTGTAATAGTAATAACCAGATACTCATGCACATCTTCCTCATGAATTAGCATCATACCTCTGCCACATAAGGATACACAGGGCCAATCCAATACCTTGAATGTCAGTAACCAAGAAATGCAAGGGTTCCTTGCCGAGGCCCTGTGTTAACTGATACATTGTGAATAATGCTACACTGGGATACATAGGGAAAATGTGTCCCTCTGCCCCTGAGAGGCCTCATATGTGTTGAGTGTGAGTGCAGCAACATATTACATTTATTGTACATTGTACATACATTTTTCCTTAAGTGCAAGACCATGGAGGAACCAGAAACAACACAACACTTCCTCAGGTGAAGAGCAAATGAGAGATATATGGGCATGAAACTTTGAGAGTAATTGACCAAAGTGAACTGCATGATGTGCCATACTTATCATGAAGTCAATGCCAATGATGATAGACATTCTCCAGGTAGATGTGACTAAAATCACAATTAGTATCCAGCCAACAACAATGATCCGAGTGCACAAGGGTGCAAGGGTGTGTGCGGTAGCGCAAGGCACCAGTGTGTGTCCCAGTACAGCCAGGGAGCAGCAATCTATAGTGACAAAACTATCCAACCTTTACTTGCCCTATCACTTTCACACAGGATGCTACCGTATGAGACTACCTGTGTTGTGCTGTGTGTAGAATCGCCAACTGAGCCCCACTTACACTGTCTTAAGTATGGAAAAGGCTCTATACATGACTCAAATGTAAGGTAGACTAACAGTTGTCCATAGGCCTCAAGCAAAGCTACATATACCTTCAAAGACCACAGATCAATTGCTACATCATGTACTCAACTCAACTTACACAATGGTACCAACTCTTAAATATTAAACGATAACAAACTAGTGAACATAGAAAATGCTTTAATGTATAATGCATCAATTATTAAAACTACCTACACAGACCAAACACTAACTAACCTTAACACTAGCTTATGCTATCTTAACTTATCTTAATCTATCTTAAACACTATACACACATGACAGGTTAAACATCAACCCTACACCCCCATTAATACACATAGCTCGGTTCAATACAAACAAAAACTACATCCTATACATATACTATCTACACATATAATCCTAAACAAATAAATATTTTTGGGGTATTTTGGGTTTTTTGTTTGTTGGTTTTTGTTTTTTTATATACACACTAAACATCAACCCTCCACCCACTAAAAACACACTACCATAAAATAACATACTCAAAAACAACTAGCTACAAAAAATACTATACACGTAACACACTAAACCTACACTTACACTAAACCCTAACTAACACTATGCCTACCAGTAGCGGCCCGTGGTGGGAGTGCTGCCGGGCGGTAACGTGGGGTGGGGGAGGGGCAGGGTGGGGGGTAGTAAACTACGGAATACGGCCAAATAGAGGTAAGTAAACATATAAATAAATAAAGCGAATTCCGTTGCGTGCACTGCATCGCATTTGGCACGATTTTTGCTCTATGGTAGTGGTGACGGAACCATTGATCTAGACTTACTCTTTTCCCATAAACACCATTTTTTCCATTAATATAGTGTTGGGATAGCAAAATGACTCTGTCTCGGGCCCCTTCACACACCATCCACTTATGTTTGCTTGCACGATATTTCATGTCATTGTGTATATAGATCTTATTAACTGATTGCACTAGTTGCTTTTTTTCCTTTGTCTTCGCCTTTAACTATGATACAGCTCTGCTGTTGAGGCATTTTCCCATGGTTTGAGAGTGGATAGTACCTCTCCAACCTTGGTAAGAGGACCCATTTTTTAACTGCCCAGGGCATCAATAGTTTTGGTGTCGAACACCTAATGCACTGAGTTACTACACAGCAAATGGTCACCTCGCCCAATAAATTCAGAGGTTATTTCGAACTTTTCTTGTAACCCCTTTTTTCTCTTTTGCTCTTTGTTTATAAAATGTCAGTGGACCCAAAAAATTGGTGGACCATCCACGTTCCTTAAAGCCTTACTTTTGTGAAGCTGGAATTTTGACAAGTTTTTTGAAAAATATATTTGTTTGAGGAGAATGACATACCATCTAGATCCTGACAAATGTTTTAGAACCCCTCTCGGGTTCGACTAATGGAAGAAACATGTTGACCATACAAAAGGGTTATATTTGTTGAGAACCCCTTAGTCCTCTCTTATTTTTATCCTGTCCCATAGGGCACCCCAATAAAGTTAGTCTAGCCCTTTGGAGATAGTTTTACTCTTATCTTTAGTACTTCTTGCACTTTGCCCCTCACTCTCCCTTAACATCGGCTCATCAGGTTGAAAACAACTCTGCTCCTCCCTTTAGGGGAGTTGTAGCCCAGACCAGGTACCTTGCAGTCCTGGTGTGAGGAGGGAACCCTATGATGAAGCATGTCACTCTTGGGTGAGTGAGGCTTCGTGTCCTTAAAGAAATGCTCTTCCTTGTTGACAGCTAGTTTTTCTGTTGTCTTCCCTGCTTTCTACTGTAAATACCGGACGTACTCTGTGTGAGTTACAATTGGCACAAGACAGGGACCGACCAGACACCGACTAGACCAAACAGTGCAAAAATCCAACAGACACTGTCCAAACACCACGAACAACCATCTCAAACTAATAGACAGTATGCAGCCTGCCACACCCATTGTGTCATTTCCTGGGTGTAACCAGCATGTTTTCGACATTTGTGTTGATTTTTATGACTCATTCCAATGCAAATGTACATTGCGTGATGAATAAGCAGCGCAGATGCACTTCTGCAGCCATAGTAAGTGCCACGCAATGGCAGCGACGCCCAAGTTTCGACCCACGCAACTGGTGCGAATCGCAGGTTCAGATCGGTGCAACAGGGGCAATGCGCAATAGAAGCGTGGCTTCTGCTGGTGCATATACCTTAGGCCCACTTCCATTGGTCCAGGACTGGGGTGGCACAACTTGACAGGTAAGAGTGGAAGATGAAAGTGTCCATATGCTGAAGCAAGATGGTTGGAAGTCTTTCATGTAACTTATACATCATGATAGGAGACCAGGAAGATTACCCTTGGAGTCACTCTGGGTACAAGGGATGCATGTGCAGTTCTTACCACCCAGCCACCGGAACAGAAGCTAGCATTGCAGCACTGCAAGGCAGGAATCAAGAGCTGTATTTTCACACATCAATTTTGACATGCCTTACCAGGGTGCACACTTGGATGTCCCCCACAGTCATATGTGCATGTTAAGATTGGACTTGGGGACTATGCCCCACGCTTTTTGATTCCCTAATTTTCCGAGCCTCACTCTTCCTGCAATGTACCTATACTCCTTGTGATGTGTCATGGATGCAACACACACTTAGGGAAGAACAGAGACAGGCTGGCTCTCCAAACTCCAGTGTATGTCCCACCCAGCGTGCAGCTGTGCTGGACTGTTAAACTGCAACCATGTCTTACACACAAAGGAAGCCAATGTCCTCCATGTAATCTAGCAGGGTAGCCACTTCTTCACTCAGGGGTATATGAATGACCCCAGTTGTGTGGCGCTTGCACCACGCAGGGTAGTACATGCACAACGAAACACAAATTTGAGATTCATGAAGCCATGCAGGGCCACCTTTTATAGCCCTGAGTGGCGTCATAAATCTTAAGTGAAGCAATGCAGCGCAAATTGCTGCATTGGCTCGCTCTGGGCTGGGAGGTGTTCTATGGCCATTGCATAAGTGTTCCCACGCAACTCTCATGGTTTTTGATACATTCCCAGATTTACCAGAACTGGTAAACCTGAGAATGGGCAAACAAATATAACACCTTCCCAGGAGATGGATAACAAATAGTAACATCTTTATTTTTCCTTGTTACTTCCTCTCACTCCTTCACTGTGTGCTGCAATCTGCAGCACACATAAATAGGGGACTATGCCTCTCATGATTGTTTTAGCACAGGAAAGTGCCCCTTCATGCACAAAATCAATCCTGCATGAAACGCAGGCCCCATTGCACCATAGTGCAAGGGTGCCTGCATGGACACTAGGCAGCCAAAACAGCACATGCACAGAGGAAAAGCAGGAGTGCGCTGTATTCTTTTACATAAGCACATTCCTGCTCCTGCCCTTTCCTTCTTATGCATTGCAGTGCAGCAGAGTGACTTGCTACGCTGCACTGCTTGACAATTCTCACAAATATGCCTTGCAGTGTGCAGTCACAGGACATTCAGTGACCAATGCTGTGATCCACATGTGTCATGCTACCATCAGCATACTGACATGCAGCACACACACTCAGTCTGTGCATACTGTTTCGTTCTACACTCCCTTTGAACTGTGCTAGAGTGTGTAATGTTGAACACACACTACTAGCACACACACATTAACCAAGTGCACACTGCTCCACATTTCAAACTATGTGTTGTGTATGTGTTGCACAGGCACATACATCATGTACATGGTCACATTTCCTGCTGAACCTGATGTTAGGCAGGAGTGAGTGTAACACACAGCAACAGAACCTTTAAAGAGGTGTGTGAGCCTCATTACAGAGAACCAGGGTTGAATGGTAATTGTCACTACTAATGTTCACTACACAGCATGCTGTCATCCCCACTTTAACTTTGCCTTACTCCGGGCTAAGGCAGTAGCATACATCTACTATGAGGGCAAGTGTTTGTGTGGCACTCCTGACTAAGTAGACTGCAATCCATGATGCAGGCCTATGCCATGGCACACACACATATTATATGTTCCCCTTTAGGTATATACCAGATTTAGTTGGGCACTCAGGGCAGGAGTATACTACTTTTACCATGCAGGGTAAATTTCATACCCAACACCTCCATTGCACCATGTTTAATGAGACTGTGGATGTACACATACACTTGTGCTTGACTTTTGACATGGACTCTTCACACATTGACTATCTCTGTATTCCTGATGTGATGTGATGATTGGCAAACATCTCCTTTGTCTTACTTCTCTGGAAAATGCCACATTGCAACTTCGTCAGTTTATTGTTTTGTTACAGGCCTTTGAGCCTCCTTGCATTGCTGTGCAAAGCATGGTAAATGTGAATTTTGTCAACTATGGCTAGATGTGGTATTTACATCAATCTGCCCAGGAAATGTGTCACATGTGTGTTGTTTTGTGGATCCCCACACATGCATGAATGCATTATTTACATTTGACATTTTAGCATCTATACCCTAGACTAGGCCTTTGTCCATGACAACTGTCTCCCATGGTCTGTGATGGTATGTGCTGCAACATTTGCTCATGCAAATTGCTGGCATTCTGCATGCTAGTCTGTATGTGAGACACTACAATGAGGAGTTTACCTCAAGGACTGAGTTTTTGATAGATTTGTGATCCATCTTACACTGAGTACAATATGTAACACACTTTGCCGCTGCAGAACACAGGAAGATGGCTTGCTCTGCTGCACTGCTTAAGGAAGTGAGGACAGGAATGGCAGGAATGTTGCAATCCTGCCTTGTCCCTTTCATGCAGTACACTATTGGTTTGCTGTGTTGATTTCTTATTGTATGGAGATATGGCCCCATGTTGATCAACAGCTCAGAAAACATGGGGCCATATTAGCAAAAACAGGCGATATTTATCGCTAACATTATTTAGCGCGATTTATTTTAACGCCACCGATCTCCAGATTTTATCGCCAGCTTAGCGACGTATTAGCAACACGTCGCTAAGCGTCGTTAGCAACAATCCCCAGCGGAAAGGGAGGGCGTTAAAATCACCGTGACGGCGATAAAAAAACGCACGCCAACGTGAAAAAACCAGCGATGAGCCAATCAGCGATAATTTCCGCCCGCTAATAGGCACCAGCCTTGATTTTAGCGCGCTGAACGCGAGAAAAGAAATAAAAAACGCCCGCAAAGCAGGAAAAAAAATAAATAAATCATGGATCAGCCTTGTGGAGACATGGAGCAAGCGGGGACCAGTGCAGAGGCCAGGAACAACAACACCAACACCCAGGAGGGCCAGGCAGAGACCCATGTCAAGGCCAAGAGGAAGAGGAACCCCAAGTTCAGTCCAATGGAGAACCAGGTCCTTGTTGAAGAGGTGACCAAACATCAACAGGAACTCTTTGTGAGTTCCACTGTGACAATGGCAAGGAAAAAAGAGATATGGCAGGGCATCGTGTCCAAGGTGAATGCTGGCGGAGAGAGGAGGAGGACAGTGGACGAGTGCAAGAAGCGTTGGCATGACACTAAGCAGAAGACCAAGAAGAAGCTGGCATCCAACCTCAATGCAGCAAGGCAGACTGGAGGTGGTGGCCCAGCTCCACAGCAGGACCTGGATGAGCTGGAGGAGCAGGAGTCTCATGTCATCAGTGAGGAGAGTGTTGTCGGAGTTGTGGGCCAGGATAGCGCAGAAGTGGAACAGACACAACAACACCAGGGTGAGCATCAAATGGGGACAGGGGGAAGGGGGTGGATGGGTACAGTGGCACCCATGTACCATGAACACAAAATTAGTGCGCATCCACATGTAGTGTGGAACATATTTTGGATACCCCTGTGCATGGTGGCATAGGGACACAACAACGGGCAACATTAGCAACACTGGCATGAACATTATTGGCACCTCAGCGGAAGGAAAATGCAGCTAAAGTGTTGACAATGGGCATGCAAATATGCCCCTGAGAATTCCAATTGAAGAAAATGTCCTGGCGTGAACATGGTCCTCCATTGGAAATCTCAAGAGCATAGTAGCAATCCCATTATCGCCACTTTAGCGACATCACACTGCCGCAAAAGAGCCGACAATGTTAACGCTGGTCTTGCCAGTATGCCCCGCCATTCAAAAATAGAACATCAGACAACACACAGGGGCATAGAATCAAGAACAGCTTTTCAAATACCGTCGCTTAAGCGGCTGGCAACTGTTGCAAAAGTGACGACAATGTGCAAGATAATATGCCTTGAGAATCCCAATACAAGACCATGTTCCGGTGTGAACCTGGTCATCCATCGGAATACCCAAGGGCATATTTGCAAGCCCATCATTGCCACTAAACAACAGTTCCCTGCTGCCAAAGTGCCGGTAATCATAACGCCATCCCTGATAATCTGCCCCCAGGGCCATAGGAACAGTAAGGACGCCAATATCATTGGCCCTGTAGTGGCAGGAACCTGATGACAAAGCAGTATTAAGTGTCATGACAATATGAGCCAAAAGAACCATGAACAAGACCAGGTGCACAACAGCACCTTGCATGCCATGACGTTACAACAGGGCAGATCATCATGGCCCCTGTGCCGCTGAAGCAGCTGTCCCCTGCCACAAAAGCTACAGCATTGTCGGCCACATAACACATGAAAATGACCATAGGGGCATATCAGCAAGAAGCATGTAGAAGTTATCACTGTGTAAGTGGCAGGAAAGTGCCGCTAAAGCGGCGATAATGTGCTTACGAATATGCGCCATGGAATACCAATTGAAGTCCCGGTCAGATGTCCTGCACATCTAACCTGGCCTTCCATTGGAATGCCATAAGACATATTAGTAAGCCCATTATCGCCCCTCTTAGCGGCACTTCCCTGCTGCTAACATGGTGATGAATTCAACAAGCTATTTGCCAATATGCCCCATAGTGTGAGGCAGCCAGATCAAAATGTGCACAGAAAATCTCACACAAACCTAGTCCAAGTACAATGTCAGAGCACCCCATATGTGCAGTTGTAAACCACCCAGTCGCACAACTACTTGACATGTGGCTGAGTACCCAAATGGCCCCCTTGCCACAACACCACACACATATGAATAGCCTGCACAAGTACACATGTCACTCGGATGCCATGTTGTGGATGTGCTGTGAATGTCTGTGCTCATGTGCATGAACAGGCATGCTTCCACCAACGTCAGTACACTGCCAGCATTGCCCACATGTGTCTGAGTAGTGTCCAAGCTGGTGCCTGCTTTGCCAGCTTGACACATGCACACAAGCACATACCTGCAGAGCACACAAGCAAATATGGCCAATGCTGCTGGTGTGCTGGTGGAGGATGTGGCATGCCCAAGTGTGCACATGAGCATTAACATCAACACTGCATCCACATTGTGGTGTCAGAGTTGCATGTGTCTGTGTGCAGCCAAATACAATATGTGTGTGGTGATGTCCACAATATTCAAATTACACAACACCTGCATTCCCATGCAATGTGCCTCCTTGCCTGTCCATAAGATGTGGTGAAAGATTAGCAAGAACGCTGACCTAATCATCCCCGCCTGGCCAGCTGGAAACTGTTTGTGCAATGGTGGCAAGAGGTGCCATGAAATCCCACAGAAAAGAACATCCTAAGTCGAGTCCCCTGTGTGACCCCAGGCACATGTGAGAGTTACACCGTGGCACATTATCTAGCCCCTCATAGTTGCCTATGACCCCAAGGGGTCATAAGTACATCGCAGTTCAAGACAAAATGGCCCACACTGCACACATCTGCCACACAGGATACAGCATCCAACATCACCCACAAAGTCACTTGACAGTCACACCCTCATGTGCCATACAACATCATCACACGGCAAGCAAACTGTGTCACTTAAGTAAAATGCAGGGGCACATCAGCATGAATGGCATTTAACTTATCGCAGGGTCAGCGTAAGCAAACTTGCACTAAAGCTGCTAAAATGGGTTCACACACATACCCGTGAGAATTCCAATAGAAGCCCAGGGTCTGGTGTAAAGCTGGGCTCACATTGGAATTTTCAAGGGCACATTGGCAAGTCCATCATCGCTGCATCAGTGCAAGTTTCCATCCGCGAAAAGGGGAATATTGTAACGCCGTACTTGCCAATATGCAACATCATTCTCAATCCACAGAACTCAAAGGCCCAACAAGGCAAATGCGATACGGGCTGACAAACCAAGCAGTGTGTGCCACCAGCATGCAATGCAGTGCATATACAGACAGATCAGGGCCCACCAACAATGACTACTCCGTGTGGAAAAGTGCAGAACTCACAGAAATGAACAGAACACACATATTGGGAGGCCTCAATGAAAACACTGTCCCACTACTCCTGTCACAATAGTAAACTGTAGCACATAGTAGCAAGAAGCAACACAAAACAACTGCTGCGTATGTGGCCGGAATCGCCAATAAACAAGTCATGAGGGGCAGCATTACATGCGCAATAGGATAGAAATAGCAGACCAGGGACACATTAGCAAGAACAGCGTTAGAATTGTCGCTGCGTCAGCAGCAGGAAACAGCCTCTAATTCAGCAATAATGGGCTTGTCAATATGTGCATGAGAGTTCCAATGGAAGCCCAAGGTGCATAACAACATGAACGGCGTTAAATCTATCACTGCTTTGGCAGCAGCAATCTGACGCAAAAGAAGCAATGATGGTCTTGATAATATGCCCTTCAGAATTCCAATAGAAGGCTGGGTTCTGGTGTGAACCTTGCCTGACATTGGAATCCTCAAGCGCACATTTGCAAGAACACCATAGTCACTGCTGCATCAGTACCATGCCACTAAAGTGGTGACAAATCTAACACCGTTCCAGCCAACATGCACCCAGGCCCCCATTGGAATTCTGAAGGACACATCGTCATGCCCATCATTGCTGCTCCCGCTCCAGTACCATGCAGCAAAATTGGCAAAACCAATTACCTCTCACATGCCAATATCCCCACTGTTGAGATGTACATCTAACCTGGCCTCACATAGGAAGTCTATTGCACATATCATGATGCACCATATCGCCGTGGTCGTTGCCATATGCTGTGGCCAAAGCTGTGACATGATCATTGTGCGTCTTGCCAATATGGCCCTGTGAGACCATCATGTACCACTACATCTTCACAGAAGCAACCCCATCTAAATCAAAACCATCTTGCAATTAAAAGGACTCCCCTCAAACACAGTATGACTGTACACTGTTCTGCTGTTTGCTAGTCAATTCATTCAATGCTACATTGTGCATGACAAACACTGTTAAACACTTTCTCCTCTATCACATTGCAGAGGGAGAGACAGCACCCCCTGGACAGCAGCCTGGCCCAAACCCCACTGATGACGAGGACGGGTATAACACCATAGATGAGGAAGCCCTGCAATGCCTGCTTGACGCCATCACCACCGCAACTCCAGGAGCAGGGCAACCCAGCAGCATTGCGCCAACCCCACCCCCTGCACAAACCAACATGCAGCATGCACCTCCTGCCACAGCTACCACCCAGGAGCCTGATGCCACTACCCTGGCCTTCCAACGCCAGGTAGTAGAGATCCAGCGGGAGGTGGCGGAACAGGTGCGGGTGGGGTTTGAGCACCTGGCAAACACACTTGAGGCCATACGTGGGTGTCTCAGTCCCATTCGGGACTGCATGCAGAAGCTCGCAGACACCCACAGCCCCTTCAATGCTCTCCAACGGTCCATGGCTGACATCGCTGGAGTCATGCTCCTGAGACAACAAGCACTGTCAACTCAGAGTGGCTCCAGCAGTGCCAGCGAGGATCTGGCCAACATCTGCAGGTTCATGGAGAGCATGGAGCGGATGCAGGCCCAAGACATAGCTGCCAGGGCTACCCACAGGCGCGAGGTTGCTGGGATCTACCATGCCCTGCACCAGCTCATCGCCTCCTCACTGCCGCAAGGTTTGGCGCAGATGGCTGCTGCTGCTGCCTCCACATCCTCATCTCCACCACCTGATGTGTCAGTGCCTCACAGTGCTGCACCCACAGTACCATCACAAACATGTGAGGCACATGACACATCAGATGATGAAGATGAGGATGACAGTGCATGTTTGCAGAGGAGAAAGCGGTAGCATCCATCTGTGTCAAGAGGGCAGTTTCTTCCTTGGTGCTGTGCACAGTCTCATGCCACGCTTCAACTCTTCCCACCTACTTCCACTGTCCCCCAGTACCACCTTGGACGCCCCCATGGACTGCCATATCTCTTCGTTCCTTGCCGATGCCACTTCAAACAGCCTGTGGACTGAACAATACCTCCTCTCTTGGACCTCTTACCACCATTTGTCTCTGTCTGGCCCTCCAATGGGCACACATGAAATGTGTGAATGTCTGGCCATGCACTGGTCCTGTTCCCCAACACCATTATAAATAAACCTTACAAGTTACACGTTTGTGTGTTATGTTTTTAAATGCTAACATCAAAGTAATGGGAAAGTCTTGGACAATGAGTCACCTAGAAGGGACACCAAGGTAATTACTAGCAGTGTACATGTTTGAACAGGTACAGAAATGATGAGATATGGGGCTGCATGTGTGAACTGGTGGTGCCCCAAGTGGACGTACACAACGACGTAGCAATTTACCCATCTAGGAGCATGTCACATCAGCCCAAATCCTGTAGCCGTACATGTCCAAATCAGTTGCTGTCCACGGGTTGTGTCACCCTTAACACCAGTAAAGTGACATGTCTTGTCACACATAATCACACATTACCTACTGGACTCACCCTGTTGGTATTGTGCAAATTGCACGTCACATTCCAATAGCCGGGACAGCACATCCACATTGATGGAGAAACGGAAGGGCACATTTCCACCACACACATATGTCAAAACATTGTCTGCTGCAATGCAGTAGAGTGGCACATGGGGACATAAAATAAGCTGCAAGCCGTCAGCCAGCCCCCCCCTTACCCATACAATTGCAACACATACTTCACCTCTCTCATGCAGTGACCACTCCCACTGTATTGGGCAATGTGTCTAGTGCTGTATTTGCCACTGCAACCAGCACATGGTCCAATGCACGACAACATTTCAAGGGTGGCATCTGCATTTCTCATAGGCCAGAGTCACGGCAGGTACAAGTTGCCATTACACTGTCACCACAGGGAGCAATGCTAAATTTCCCCCTAGTGTGCATCAGAACAGTGTGCCACAAGCCAAACGACATGTAGGAGAACGTCAAAACATCACTAGTCCAGTGATTCACCGTAGTGATGTTGGAGATGTAAACACTGTGAAGCAGAAAGCACCACTCCCATATCCACTGTGTCATTGACGACAATTGTGAACACCTCATTTAGTAGCTGAATAAATCTGTAAAGCAGGATACTGCAGTGCCATGTCCTGTACACAATGCACACAGATGACAAACAAATCATTGATGGTCCTGGGAGTGAGAAGACAATCAATGTCAATTACCTAGTTCAGGAACCGGCCACACTGGCACCATGCGGTAAGTGTGGCCATGTCAGTGCAATGTAGATGGACTCTGTGCCAGGAGTCTCCGACATGCGGGTATGTGATGGAATCCCCTGAACTATGCACAGCCTTCAATCTCTGTCATGGATGATAGTAGCTAACTGAATTCACCTGCCATGGAATAACATCAGGAGAATTAAAAAAATACCCACATGTGCAGTTGCAAGAAGTGCGTCACACAGTCAATGTTGCACGTCACAGATTACTGGCCCTACATGAGGAATCAATTTCACATGTACTCCCTGGCATCCAAGCAAGCTCAGTGAGCTCACATCTAAGGCATGTATCACTAATCCTCACTGACAGATGACATGTCATGTGCATACTCTGCAATTTGGGTACATAGTCCAGTGATGGCAAAAGGTATCATACAATGGCCTGAGCCACACTGTACAGCCCCATCCCTGACACAAGTCCAAGCAGCTCTTAAAATAATGCAAAGTATTTATTAAAACAGTATGAAAAATTCTTATTCCTATAAAACAGACTAATTCCAAAGAACACCCTACTCACATCTAAAATAAATAATTTAACTTAACTTCCCTAAACTACCTACCCTAACTAATCCTAAACACGCAACAACACATCGTAGACATCAACCCCCCTCCCACCCTTAAGGCACATCACGAGACGGGACAAAGACATCTAACCTATACATAGACTAACTAAACATGTATCCTACACAACCATATATAAACTTTTGTATTCTTGTAAATAAGAACACTAAAAACATCAACCCCACACACAAAGGAAAAGGAAACTTATCCCCAAATACAGAAGAACATTTAAAATAACTATCCTAACTACAACACTAACACTAGCTAAATCCTACTCTAAACCTACACTAATCGTAAATTTGACAAACACAGCAACAGAAGGGGAACTAGGAAGTGAACGGGGTGGAGTAGGAAGAGTGGGATGGAGTCCTGCAGGCACACCCATCATGGCAGTCCAAGGTGCTGCTGAATGGCTGCCACCGTGTGATCAGATCGTCCACCTTTCCTGCTATCACGTCCAGCTTTAGCGCAATGTCCTCTAGTGTCTGCTGGTTGCGCAGGGTGAAATGGACAACATGGTCCCCAGTTGATGATGTTGCGATGGCAGGTGCTGTGGGTGGAGCATTAGGAGGGGGTGCCACCTGTGAGGTCTGAGACACGCCACTGACGCTAGATGATGGTCCAGCTGTGGGCTGTGGGGCCTCGGCAGCAGATTCGGGCAATGCCTTCCAGGTCCCCTTTTGCCGGTCCTCGCGGTACCGCCGGCCCATATTCCGGTAGCCTCTGGCCACCTTCCTCACATGCAGGTACCGCTCCAGACGCACCTCGTAGGCGTGTTTCTGGCCGGGTGTCATGTTGTCTGTAAAACACACACAAAGCCAAATGTGAGTAGAGTACACATCTCCAACATTAACTGTGCACATTTGCCATACACAAACTATGTCACACGTAGCTCACACCACAGCGCCACCAAATTGAGGCAGCAAGTGACCTGGACAATGATCTGTAGAAACATGGATCAGTGGCTACATGCTGGGGTCACTGACATGACAGTGCATGACACGGTACATGCAGTGACAGACAAAATCCTGGTTGACACTGTGCAATCATATGGACTTAACATACAGAGGCAATAGGAGACAAGTACAAGCAAAGTTAGTACGCAGGCATCGTACCCGTGTGTGTAGCACCATCATCGTCATCATCCTCAAACAATCAGGGGTGCATGCAGCACACTACCAACCTGCGAGGCTCACAAGGCACTGGGGTGGTGGGAACAGCACAAACTAGGTAGGATATGTGGGACTTGAGGTCCCACTTGAACATGTCCGGGTCTTTAGAGTGAATGTGCTCCACTGGGAGAATGTTCCATGCCCTGCCTGTGGTGTTGGAGAATGGCCACCCTCCAGTTCTGTGTCTGCAGCAGCGAAGCACCTCTGCCAGGACAAGTTTGTGGTAGCCAAGGTGGCACGTGTGCATGTGGAAGGGTACTCACTTGTCAGAGGAGTGTGTGTTCAAGGTTGGCTAGGGTATTGTAGGTGTGGGTGAGGTGTGTGAAGGTGACCCGCATCCACCCAGTGAGCCAATGGAGGACTTGTAGTTGTTCCTTACTGTGCTCGTGATGCAGTGACCCAAGGCTAAGTCTGGCTGTGGCGTGCAGGGTGCTTCCTAGCTTTTGCAGATGGGTCATGTACTCCCAAGCGTGTCGTGCCATTACATCTGCTGGACTGCAGGTCAGGAGTGTGTGCATGGTGGTCCTTCCACAGTTGTGTGGGTTCCATTACTATTGAGATTGGACGAAGCTACGGTTGTTGAGGCTTGTGGAGGCTACAGCATAGCTCGTATGAAGAAGGAGGAGTGGAGGATTATGCTCATGTGTGCTGTGTGGTCATTTGGGGGGGGCTACAAGGGCAGGGGGCCACCGTGTGTAGTTCTGGCGGAGGTGCAGGTGTCAAGGATGAGGGACATGCTTCCCTCCAATTTGAGTACAAACTGCTGTCTCACATCCAGACTGCAACAGTCCCCAGTTCTCCTTGGTAACAGGGTGTGTTGTGTTTGGCCACCTCAATTATGTAGAGGATGTGCTGGGGGTCATCTGCCTAGGCCACAATGCAGAGTCCATGCTGTGTGACAATGGTGTAGAGGTTGGCCATGTCGATGTTGTGGGAAGTTGGCCTGGCATATGCTGTCCACTAGTGATAGTGGGCACCTTGCACCAGTCCAAACTAACCCTCATTGATGATTGGTGAAAGACAACCTATATGAAAGCTATCCTAGTGGTAGCTATGGAGAGCGGCCTTCAGGGTAAGTCTTGATGGAGTGTCAAGCAACTTGCTTTACCGGTCTATGATCTCCTGAATGACCAAATGAAGGGAGATCCACCCAAGGTATATGTACAAAATAGATAATTACGTTCAGAAATATTCCCTACCAGTCTCCCTATGAGGCTAGAGGTAAAAGCACATAATTGACACACATGCAAATGACAGTAAAGAGCACAATGTACAGTTTGCCACCGGGGCGTACCAAACCATATACTGAGTAAGTGGCAAAAGAACCACGACTTGACTAGACACAAGGCCTATAGCCTGTAGAATTGCTGGGACCACAAGGAACCACCCAAGGTAGTGACACAGGGGTCCGATGGGGGACATGTGCAGTGAAGTACTGGTTGGTAATCCTAAGTTGAAGGACACTAAGGAGTGTACAAGGAGCAAACCATTTTGGACTTAGAGGTGTCCAGGGCCAACACCCATGGGAGCACCGGAGTACTTGTGTTACCTCACCCAGGGAAGCCGGGTGCAAAGGTGCCAAATGGGGTTTGCTTGCGTTGTAGTTTTCAGTGGCGGCTTGCGAAGAAGTGCTGCTGCCACCTGGAAGATGCGAAGTTCCCAAAGATATCAAGCCTGGATCGGAGTCGAGAAGAACCTGACAGCAGAGGGGACAGACTCTGGGTCACTGGCCAGTGAGTAGGGGGCACAATAGGAGATTGCCCAGCAATGTAGGGTGCAACAGGTGAAAGAGGTGAAGCTTGGCTCTTCAGCCAAGAGGACCAGGAGCCGTGGACGATGACCAGGAGCTGGATTCGAGCTGTCCCACAAAGGCTGTTGAGTGCTGCGGCGTCAGTATCCGGATTGGACCCAACAAGCCTTGGCAAGTGACACCCACGCAGAAAAGAGAAAGAGGCTTCGGTGCAGAGCAGCAAGGTCTGTGGGACTCAACACTTGGTGGGGAGTCAGGGCACGTCGTGAGCAACCAGGTAAGGCAAGGAAAATCAGAGTTGCATACACAGGGGCCCACCTGTCAACGGACCAGGGACCGTGAAGGTGCCTTCAGCGGAAAAGCAAGACGCAGGCTCACTGAACACCCGTGGACTGTGGGCCCACAAGCTTTGGTGCAGATGGTGCTCTGGGTGTGGGCTACAAGTAACACAAAGCAGGACTTTGAGAGACGTCAGAAAGTCAAGGCACCTGCAAATGTGCACGGTGACCAGGACTTCTGGTTCAATGCTACTCACTAAGGGTGTGGGTCACAGCTTTGCTGGTGACTCAGCTCGAGCACAGAGATGTCTGTACATCCTTTCCCTGGGCTGCAGTTACTTCGGAATCTGGCAGGAGCTTCAGAGATGCCAACCAGCGTTTAGCTTTGTAGGTGCCTGCCTAGCAGGGGAGTCACTCCTTGACCCCAAGGGAGATAGCTTCAGTCCTGTTCTCCTGAGTGAAGAGTCGAAGTTCCATGATTCAGCTTCAGAGTGTTGTCCAGGGTACCCTCAAGTTCTGTTAACAGGGTTCCCTTACTCATACTGTAGAAAGGGGTTGTACATACTCTGGGGACCCACCTATGGGAGGGCCAGGAAAGAGGGGTGGCTACACCCATTTCTGTTGTCCAGTTTGGTGCCAGAGCTGGGGCAGGCAGCCTCGGTAACCAGTTAGTCCTGGGGTTTGCACAGGGACACCAAATGTGCCTCCAGTGCAGGCTTCCAAGCATTCTTGGTGTGCACCCACCCAGCCCCCAATACACCAAGACCTGTCTGGGAGGTGGTCACACCTCCCAGCAACTGGCAACCTATTGACCCGCACTACCCTGCTGGAGTTTAGGTCAGCAGCCAGAGGCCAGACTTGTGTCAGTGGTGGCAGCATTCATTTTGGGAGGCTAGGGCTCCGTTAAGTTTCAACCATGTACTACAGTGCAGTCATGTCTCCCACTCTAAAAGGGTGGGATCATACTCCCATACCAGCAACTGGTGTGGGGATATGATTCAAAGGTGTTTGACACCAAACAATACATGTTTCCGTGCAGCCAGTCCAAAGCTAGCACTTACCGTTGGGTCATAATGCATTTAAGAGTATATGGGCAGTCTGTACCACTGACAACCCCGGAGGATAGATTTGGAATGCTGCAGGGGTGCCTTGGTCATGCAGGGGTACCCTCACACATATGACCAAGCACCCTGCCTTCAGGATTGATAAGGCCTGCCATAGGGGTGACTCATAGGTGTTCGTGTGCAGTGATAGGTTAGATATAGTGAACCTACATCTGTGCAAGGGGTGCATGCACCACCTTACCCAGGCTGCAGTAGCAGACCTGTGGTGTCATTTCGGATAGCCTCCCAGGGGTGGCACAATACATGCGTCAGACCCTGCTAGGGCACGGGGGAACCTATGCCCCAGGTACCTAGTGTAACATATACTAGGGAATCATTAGGGCGTCACAGGACCCAATCTGGAGTGTACCCAAAGTACATGGCACCAATTTAGAAGAGGGAGCAGATAGGCTGGGTTCCTGTTTAGCAGCAGCCCAGGCAGACTCGGTCAAAAACAGTGTTCATCTGATGAAAAAGTGGGGTTAACCATAAGAGGCAGATCCCACTCTCCCACAGATGTTGTAGGGCGAGGGTCTGAGCACGGTACATAACTGTTAAGCAAAATTCTGCATGAGCCGTGATCAGTTTCCGGGATGTTGCACATGTGTTCTGGGAAAATGTCAGTGAAGGTGGGCCTTTTGATGTGCTACATGCGCCGGAGACATCCCTACAGGGCACATTTTTTGTTGATCCTACTCTCCACAGTCAACTGGTCTGGCAAGTTGTCCCTAGTCAACTACATGAACGTCTGGCCTCTTGTACTCCTGTGTTGAACCTGCTGGCCACCAGAGGCCTTTTACGGACAAGGTTTTGGGAGGTAGCAAGCTTCTCAGGGCAGCTGCTGATCCTGCTGTCCAAATCCTTGGCAGTGGAGGTGGTGTTAGTTGTGTCATTGATGGTTTCCTCTGTGCGGGTGGCGTTGAGGAGTCACTCAGTCAGTTTGCCCATGTGCCTTTGTGGTGGGAGTGGTGTGAGCTTGTGTGCAGTGGAGGGGTACAGAGTGCAACGTACGCAGTTGGGTCCTGACTATGTGGCCTGGGGATAGTGGCTGACAATGGATGTCTGTCCCGCCTGCAGGTATTGCCTGGATGGTGTCTCCAGCCATGTGAGTGGGCGTGTTGAGCAGCAGTCCCTGTCCAACGTTGCAGTGGCCATCTAGGGGAGTGGTGGTGTTGGTGTGGGCCCGGTAGGCAGGGGTTGACGGTCTGTTGGAGATGGCGAGGCCCATCGAGGTCCTGGGCCTGGCCTGGAAATGGCAGTGGATGTGCCCTGTGTTCCAGTGGTGGACATACGTGCTGGATGTTGATGGACAGAGGGTGGTCTGGTTCACAATGGTGAGTCCTCGTCCTGGCTGGTGTGTGTTGTCCTGTTCCTGGATCTAGTAGCCTTGGGTATGGGCAGTGGAGTTTTTGTTTCCAGAGGTGGTGTTGCACCACCTTCCGGGAACCAAAGTGACGTTAACCAGGAAGTTTACGAACCAGGGCCAGACCTCTGCGGTGTGCCGTAGCAGGGAGCACAGGTTGTGGTAACAGTTGGTCTGGTATTAGGCTGCATATGCGTAGGCATTGTTCTAGGTGACAGATCTGTGGCCGAGTCTGCACGTGAACTCTCCATGTGTCGTGTCTGCCCATGATCAGCGGCAGCAGGTGTGTGTCACCCTACCTGGAGTGCCTGTAGTGCGGGGGAGTCATATCTGCCCTATCACACATGTCCTGGGTTCCTGCTGCTGCCCACGTGCTGATCACAGATGTGTGCAGAAAGGGCCTGCCCCCGTCGTGCGCTGGGCATTACTGATGTCAAACTGCACTGCGACACCTTACAGTGGGGTATGGGGCATGGACAAGTGGCTTGGAGGCGGGACGTGGTCAGTGATGGCAGTGTTCACAGGTGTGTGTTTCTACGGGTAGTGATGTCTTACGCATGGAAAAACGTACTGTACCAAAGGTTGGTTGGGCAACTACAGTGAGGCAGGTAGAAGGAGAACACAGACGTGTGAGGCACGGTACAGATACCAAGACAGCACACATTGGAGTCACATGATTAGCAGTCAGGCAAATGAATGGACATCACATTCCAGTGACACATGCCTGCATGGCAGGTGTACTGCCCTGTGGCAGCATGTGTGGTGTCAGACATGTGTGTGCTTATTCACAACTATGCCAACACAGGCAATCTAGCTGCACAGTGCAAGCCCGTCTGCGAGCAGGGAGATCAGATCATGTGTATGGAGGACTTAGGGGCATGATAGCAAGTTAATATTGGAATCAATTGAACATTCTGCATGTGGTACATGCTGCTGAAGTGGGGATGATGGACTTGATACCATGCCCTAGACATTTCCTATGGTTGCACATGTACTGGTGTGGCCCTCGGCAGCTTTGGTGACACCCAAGGCCATATCATCTAGGCCTTCATCACACTGTAATTGCAGTATGCTGCCGCATGAGTTGCCATTACTACGACACATTCCATCCTGACCTGGCCCTTGCTCCTGGCCTACAAATTGACCTGACCTGACAAATTCAGACTCACGTGTGTTATGCGAACTGATGCACAACAGAGGGATACATTGGGGAAGAATCACCGGCCATATTAGCAAGTGTGGAGATAAAATTATCGTTGCTTTGGTGGCAGGACACTGCCACTAAAGGTGCAAGGATCGGCTTGATGATATGCGTCTGTGAATACCCAGAGGAGGCCAGGTTAGCTGTGCAGGATATCACACCTGGGCTTCAATAGGAATCCTATAACGCATATCATCAAGCCCATTTTCGCAGCTTCAGCTGCTGTTTCCTGCCGCTAAAGGGGCGAGAAGTTCATCTCCATTCTTGCTAATATGTCCCCACGTATGTGAAGATATGTGCAGTGACAGCAACTTTGCTGTGCACAGACACACCATGTGTCGTCATGCATGCCATGTAGGCAGCACAGGGCAGGTCACAGTTACATGTCACGCATGTGGGGCATTAAACATGTCAGCTCATCAATCACAACAACCCCAGGGATGCGAATGTTGGAGATACATGCCCAGTAAGATTAGATTCCTACAGTAGCACCTCAAGTACAGGCTACGTGGGAATGGGTGTTGCTGTGTCACACCAATCACAGGCCAGAATGCACACCCCATACACAACCCAAAAGCGTGACTGTGTACCTCATCGACATGTATGGTACAGCTTCAGACTTGAAGCCATACCACCATTGACAACGCAACAATGATGACAGTCACGTAGGAACAAGGTCTTAGATGGAGGATGTGCACATCACTCCTACAGGGTATCATTGCATGGTGACGGAGAGGTCACAACAGTGAGCCTGATGCATTTGTCCAGAGTCACTTGCCGAATGGTGCACACTGCTGCATTCAACACAACATTGTCACACTGTAGGCATGCCAGCCGTGAGACACACCCATACTTCAGTCTACACCGTACATCATGTGTGCCAGTCATCCATGCCACTGCAACATGCCAGTGAACAAAGTTCAAACTCACCAGTGGCGTGTGGGTCCTCAAAGCTGTCGATGTCCCCCTGCGTAATTGGTGGGCGTCCATCTGTGGGAGGAGTGAGGAAAAAAATGTGTATCAGCCTGCAATGCATATGACTCAGATTCCACATTCATATCATCTACACAACAAGATACGCAACATTACTGTGGTGTGGCATTCCCTGTTGGTAACACAGTACATGAATGTGCCAACTTCGAATGCCATTGACACCATACATGTGACAGCTGATCTTTGGACTAACTGGCCTGCTATGCTTGCTTCCATGGGCATGACGGTTGGGGCAATGAGCCACAAGGCACCATCACTACAAGCATCATGATGGTTAACATGCACTGTCTACATATGAGTTGATGCCGATTGCACTACACCATTGCACAGGTGTCATTTGGATTAGACTATGTGGAGATGGGCACTTTACTTGGACCATTCAGCGCATTTACACGAGTCTCCACACAGTGATCAAGTCCAAGGGGCAGTGTAGCTGACACGACACAATAAATGTTGCCTGCATAACTTCCTTGATTTCTGAACATCACACCTTGCATATGGCCTAATTTATGTGAGGTACATGCACTATTACACATGTCCTTTACGAAACATTGGGGCATAATACCAAGCCAGAATGGCGGGATGTTGGCTGACTATCATTGCACTAGCAAGGCCGGCCTTTCTTCACCTGATTGACAATGCAGCGTTAACATGCTATGGCGCTTCTGTGCTTGTGATTTTTGTGCAGCCCCACTTTGCACCGCTAATGTGATGCACAGTCGGTGTTCCTTTCATCAGACAACATGGAGATATTGTCCAATTGCACTTTGCAGCATCACCATGCTGGCACAGTACTTGCGTAGGGAAGGAGACCAGCATCCAAAAGGCTAATATTTCTGGAAACTGACATCTGCAAATTGTCTGACTTAGCCATGTGCTCAGTGGAAGGCCCATTGTTAGGTCACAACCCCCTCTCCCCATGAACGACCCAGCCCTCAGCCCAGTTGTATCAATGCTGGTGCCAACGCGGTATTGATGCACATCGATGCATATGGTTGCATTCCACATTACCAGTCAGGTATGCGTAGCAAAGACCCTGCTGACACCACGATGTGCACCGGCAAGGTACAGTGATGTCCTACAACACGCAACAACAAATGGGCAATCTAAAACGCATTTCCTACTCAATATGCGCCATCATACTGCCTGCAGGCACTTCAATTCACAGTGTGCATGCAATGCCAGGCCTAGGTGTGGCAACAGCGCAGTTGGTGACACAGACAAGCAATAGGTTGCTAGACATCGTGATGCATCTCACACCTCAGACAACATCCATAACACACATTGTAGGCGGGGGAACACACTTAGTGCCCTTCAGTCCTCACACTCAATGCAAATAAATGTTGTATGTGTACTTACCACACCGTAGGCCTGGCATCACTCCCACGTAGTCCAGGAGGTCGGCCTCACGTGCCAGCATGTCCTGCCACCGGTGTTTCCATTGACGCACACTGCGGTCTACTCCGAAACACCTCAGCATCTGTGCCTGCAGCCGCTCCCATTTCATTCTCCTGGCCGTGAGATTGTATCCCAGCAGGATACGCCCTCCCTCTCCAACATCAGTGGCAGGTAAAACTTAACCAGCCACAGAAACCCCCAGCGTCGCCTCCGACAACCTGCCCTCCCTGCCCACAGCCGGCATCTCCTCCACAACCTCTGACCACCCACTACCAAAAGGTAAGTACCCTCTAAATTAACCCCAACAACTATTAATATTAACTACCCCAGGACAGACACCCGACAAAAAATGGCACAGGACACAATTACACACACTTGCAAACTACACAAACACACAACAGACACTAGACAGGGGACACAGCAACACTCAAAAACTCTACTCTGCAGCACACACCAACAATACACCTCCTTCACTCTCCACAGTCAAAGCATTGTGCTCAAAAGTGAAAGTGAAAGAGCAGAACACTACTCCAGTAGACAGGAAGCATGCAGACATCACTTCCTGTCTGTTTGCGGCCCGTTTTTTCTATTGCGACGATTTTCTGCACGCTAAGGCTCGCAATGGTGTCGCTAAAGCCTTAGCGTCTGAAATCGTGACGCGAGGAGTCGCAAACGTTTACCTTGAATGTGTGGAAGTGTCGCGCGTTGTTTTGGGACGTTGTGCGTGAACATGCGAGAATAATTTATGTCGCTGAGTCTGTTTAGCGGTAAACTTTTCACGCTAACATAAATTCAGTACATTGATTTTTATTTATTTTTTGTAAACAAATTTTATTAGGCATTTATAATACAACAATCACTATGGCATAGTCTCTTGGTCTAGGCATGTAGGGCAATACCTAGTCATTTGTAGCAGTTATGTAGATGGGCCCTGCTGCGCAGTTCTTTATACCCAGGCATCAGGTTCCCATTAGGTTCAATTATAATCAAATTCAAAGCCCTCATTGATATGTCATACAAGTTACAAACAAATAATCCCCCTCCTCAACTTTAGGAAACACCCCACCCACCCTGCCACCCCTTCCGTTAGCCAGAACGTACCCTTCCCTTCCCCTCCCCCTATACAACTCCCCCACCCTCCAGGCATGTCGCTCGGTCATCAATAGCTCTGCGAAGAATCGTACCCAGTCATATAAGACAACAGATACAGTAATTCCAATAGAGAGGCATCTAGCAAGGGGATGCCTCTACGTATTATATGGTTTCATTCCCCCATAGATCACAACCCAATAGGACAACACTGCAGCTCTCGCTCACAGATCCACTCACTCAGGGGGGGTTTGGGATCGTCCGCCGGGCGCCTGAGCAGCTCAAATAGTGCCTTCCATGCTCTCGCCGCATCTAGCATTTGTCCATTATCTATTCTCCGGGCCATTTGCAGCCTAAGAATCCCCTCGCAATCTGCCCATTTTATAAATTCCCTCCGCCACCTCGAGCCACTAGGAGCACCGGTCGCCTTCCAGTGGCTGGTGATTTCTCGTTTAGCCAGGACTAACCCCAGGTCTATAAATTTGCTGGTAACCTTATTCCGGGCAGTGTGGGGAAACCAATGCAGCAGGCAATATCCCGGGGTCAGTGTAGTGTCTCTTTCCGTTATGTCGCCCAGTATAGTCAGTATCTCCCTCCAGAACCCCTCTAGTAGTGGGCACTCCCAAAACATATGTAAAAATGCAGCGTTTTCTAATTTACATCGCGGACAAACTGATCGGGCCCCAAAATACTCATTAATCTTGTGCGGGGTGAGGTATGCTCTGTGGAGGACAAAAAACTGGATTAGCTGGAATCGTGCATTTCTAGAACTTTTCCATGCCCTCTCTACTAATGCCTCCCACGGCTTCTCAGCTATGGGCATCCCAAGGTCTGTTTCCCATTTGAGCCGCAGGTTCTCTAAGGGTCGCCTCATCTCCTGGGTGAGCCGCCCATAGAGGCAAGTGACTGCCTTGATCGTCCCAGCCGCTGATACTACATATTGGCATGGTGTCGAGATCGGCGGTTCCACCATTCCTTTCTTCCAATGTTTACGGATAGCCATCGTCAGGGAGGCATGTAACAAGAAGTCTCTCCTGGGAAGCCCGTGCCGCTCCATTAAGTCGTCAAAGGGTAACAGGGTATTGTCTTCGTAGAGGTCTCCAATAGTGGAGATCCCCGCCCCCTCCCAGGTCCGCAATCCCTGCCAATCTCCCCCATGGGGTAGTGCCTTGATAAATTCAGTCAGTACATTGATGCTGTGTCATTGCAATATTAATGTACATGATTGCAAAATTGATGTCCAAGTACAGTGGGTATATGTGGTTGTTGCTTGTCACTCCAATGACACCATAAGCATTTATGTTACGCACAAATATCAATTTTTTCCAAGTTTGCAGGCTAGTATTCCAAAATTAGCCCCATTTTTACCCCTCATTACATAATTTGGCACTTTTTACACCCTATTCCTGAACGCTGACCTTGTTAGGTTGGTTGCTCACCCTCCGCACAGCACCGCCTGTGTGTCCGGACCCTGCCGCAGCTGCCGCTGCTGAGGTGAGTTGACGGCCTCCTACACCCGCAGGCTACCACCAGTGCCTCATCCCTGTTGGCCAGTGGTAGGCCTTAGGTTTGTATTCGTGTCAGTGTCACGCATAGTATTGCCCTTACTGTTTAGTTTTGTGTCTGCAACTGCTGTTATCTGGCTAACCCCTGTGCCTGTACTCCCTCTCTGTACCCTTTTACCTTCTGTCACCATTGTTGCTCCCGTGATTCGGTGCCCTTGCCTTCCTTTCACTTAGCCGCTCCAGTTCCCACCGCTGCGTCCCCTACGGCGCTGCACCCCTGACCGCACATTTGCTGCCCCCGCCTCCCGCCTCCCAGCTGTCCCTCCCTCCCACCACCCCATGTCTGGCAGACGCTGCGCAACCGTGCTCAGTGGGCACACCGCTCGCCAGCCAAAGTTGCGCATGAGGCAGGCCCGTAGGCACACGTACACGCCAGGACCGTGGCCAGTGCCAGAACGCATGGTCCCCGTACCCACCACGACGACCGCCGCCGCTACAATGCCAGCACACTCCACGCTCTCAACTCCGGACGGAGCCACACCTGCTTCTGTGCGGCCCCGAAACTCACACATGGTCCCATCACCTGCCGGGACTGCAGCTACACCTGCCTCAGCACTACCAAACCACCCACCAGGTGAGACCTCAAGCACCTCCATAGCATCCTACTGAACTCCCACTCCGCACCCGAACACTCCGTCAAGATCTGGGACCTGCTCGATACATCATCCCCAGACGTCGCCTTCCTGACGGAAACCTGGATGAACGACTCCTCTGCACCCGACATCGCCATAGCCGTCCCTGATGGCTACCGGATCACCCGCAGAGACCACAACTACAGAGTCGGAGGAGGAATCGCCATCATCCACAAGAACAGCATCAGGGCCTCGAGCAGCACAGATGACACCCTCAGCACCGCCACACACATGCCTTCCCAGATCCACACAGACCCCAACACCACCCTCAGAGGCACCCTCGTGTACACCCCCCCCAGACCACAAAACCAGTTCAGCCACTCCGTCGCAAACTTCATCAGCACGCACGCCCTGTCCACCACCGACTACGTCCTCCTCGGAGACCTGATCTTTCACCTTGAGTACAACGACAACTGCTACTCCACCACCCTGATTGTCAACCTCACTAACCTCGGACTGAGGCAGCTCGTCACAACCCCTACCCAATCCGCCAGTCACACGCTCAGCCCCGGATTATCCTCAGGCCCACACGTCTCCTTCAGCCACACCACCGTACTCCTCTGGGACAGCTACCGCTGCATCCACTTCACCTTCCAGTAACCTAGCACACACCACCGCACACAACAGATCCCCCGCCACTGCTGGAGCAAAACCACAGAGGACCAACTCCATGCACACCTCTTTCTCAACACACCCACCGACCCCTCCGACACTGACGACGCTGCACGCTACCTCAGACGCTGGATCGACGACTGTGCAAAAAGCCTCGCCCCACTGAAGAAACACTCCTACAGAAACACCAGCAAGTGAGGCAGCTGGTTCACCCCAGGACTCAGAGCCTCCAAGCAAACCAGCCGGAAATTTGATGAGGAATGGCACAGTGAACAGACACCGGACAGCCACGCAGCCCACAAAGACGCCATCCACAAACACCATCAACTCATCATGTCTGCCAGGTGTACCTCCCTCAAAGAACCCCTCAACAACAACACACACTACAACAAGGAGCTCCTCAACACCATGAAGGAACTCTCCAACCCCTGCTCCAACACCATCGACATCCCGCCGTCGCAACCCCTGTGCAATTCCCTCGGCACCTTCTTCCACTGCAAGATCGCAGACATCCACGACAGGTTCAACACCCAGACAGTGCCGCCTGACAACAGCACACCAGGATCTCCGCACTACATCAACCACGACACCCTGCTAGCTTGGGCCAACGTGAACATCGGTTACACCATCAAGTGCAGGTGCACATTCCACTCCAGCTCCCACTCACACACATTCATGCACAACATCTTCAACACAGTCAGCAGCTCCATTACACCCCACCTGCGCAACGCCATCTATTTCTCCTTCAAGACCCCGACCTTCCCAGAGAGCTGGTAACACGCAAAGTTCAACGCCCTACACCAAAAACCCAAGGTGGACCCAAGAGACCTTAGACAGTTCCGGCCCATCTCCCTGCTTCTGTTCCCAGCCCAGCTCATCGTGAAGATCATGAACAGACAGCTGACCTGATACCTCAAAGTGTACAGCATCCTGGACCCATCCCAGTCGGGGTTCAACAGCACCGAGACTGCCCTCATTGCCGCCACCTACCACATCAGGACCCTGCTGGACAAGGGTGAGACGGCGGCCCTCATCCTACTGGACCTCTCCGCTGCCTTTGGGCCTGTCTGCCAACGCACACTACGCACACGCATACACGATGCTGGGATCCAAGACATGGCCCTGGAATGGACCACCTCCTTCCTCCCCGGCAGGACCAAGACCATCCACCTCCCCCATTTCCGGTCCATGGCCTCCTAGATCATCTGCGGCGTACCCCAGGGATCATCCCTCAGCCCTACACAGTTCAACATCTACATGGCCCTGGTCGCACACGTCGCACAAGTGCACAACCTCAACATGATCCCCAACGCCAACAACCCCCAACTGATCCTCTCCCTCACCAAGGACCCCCTCACCACCACATCCAACCTCCACGAAGGAATGCAGGCCGTCGGCAACTGGAAGAGCTTCAACCGACAGAAGCTGTACACGGACAACACGGAGGTCCTCATCTTCGGCTCACGACCTTCAGGCTGGGACAACTCATGGTGGCCTACAGCACTGGGGGCAGCCACACCATCCACCGACCACGCACGCAACCTGGGAGTCATCCTCCACTCAACACTCTCCATGACCAAGCAAGTCAACACAGTCTCCTCCTCCTGCTTCGACAAACTCCGCATGCTCCGCATGATCTACAGGTGGATACCGACAGTTACAAGTAGTACAGTCACCGTGCCCCTCCTCAGTAGATGACTCGACCATGGAGACGCCCTCTACGTGGGAGCCCCAGCCATGCTCATCTGATTTACCTGCACTAGCTCCCCATCACCAAGGGGATTTCCTTCAAGCTCCTCATTCACACACACAAGGCACTCCACGACCCCAGCCCAGCCTAACTCCACAGACGACTCTCCTTCTACATCCCCAAACGCCAAATCTGCTCCACCGACCTTGCCACCGTCTCTTGTGTCCGCAGTACGACCACCGGCAGCAGCTCCTTCTCCCACCTCACAAACAAGACCTGGAACATCCTCCCACTAAGCCTACGGCAGACCCAAGACCTGCTGACCTTCGTGAGGCTACTCAGGACCTGGCAATTAGACCAGTGGCGCCCCCCTTTTTCCCCCCCAGAGCCTTGAGACCCTCGCAGGTATGCAGTGCACTCTACGAGTTATTTCTTGATAGATTGTTTGATTTTCGTCTGTAGCCCCGTTGTACCCCCTATTTCCATCGTTAGCCCCTTTTTCTGCATTTTTATCATCTTTTGCCCCATTGCAAACCCTACTGTCATATTTAGCCACCTTTTACGGCCTAATTTCATGCCTAACCAACTTTTACAAGCTATTTTCATGTGTTGCCCCATTTCAACACCATGTCTGGATATTTTGAGCCATCGCACACACTTCTTCTTGATCATCTACATTTTGCACCCTATTTGAATTTTGTATAGCTTACATGCCCTCTTTGGTGCTCTGGCCCCATTCCACACCTACACCGTCATCCTTTGCCAGATTCCACACACTCTCTGCATGTCTACTACCATTTCAGACGCCACTTGTCTGGAATGGTCACAGTACGCACACACAAAACCGGACTTTTCTTTTGGCAATGACTGCAGACTGTCATTCACATTATCTTCACACACAACAGCCTAGTTTTCATGATTTGTAGTCACAAGTAACAACATATTTGCATTGGCTAGCTGATGTAGCACCATGTAGACTACCATCTTATATATTTTACACACCGCAAAGCATCTCTGGACTGTGGACACATTCCCATGTACAATGGAGTAGTGTACTTTTCTTAGCACATGTTGGGCAACGTACACCTTATATTATGGAAGAGCCCATGCCAGACAGTGAGAGGCAGACAGGGTATATGTGTTTGACATTTTATTGACACACTCCAGGTTTGTTGTTATTCAGCTATGACATACATTTGAGGGAGACGCTCACAATGTTCTGTACTCAGTTGAAGAAATTATTGATGATTCTGGTCCTTCGGGCAGTCCCAGCTGCATTCATTGACGGGTGTGCTGGACCTGCCTCTTCATCATCATCATCATCCTCTTCTTCTGGTGGTGCGGGCACTTGAATCCATGGTGTTCTGGTACGCACACATATCTTGTGCAACACACAACATGCCATGATTATTTTGTTGACCATTGCTGGGCTGTACAGCAGTCTGCCACCTGAGATGTCCAGGCAACGGAAACGTGACTTTAGCACACCAAACGTGCGCTCCACAATGGACCTGGTGCGTATATGTGCCGCATTGTACTGCCTCTGTGCTTGGGTGTTGGGGTTTCGGAGGGGTGTCATCATCCATGGGCTTAGTGCATAACCTCTGTCCCCTGTGACATGTGAGGGCAAAAAGAATACTTCATTAGCTGTGCTGGATGTGTTGTTGATGTAGATGGTTTTATGTCATGTCATTGGTGTTATGTTTTGTCTCATGTTGGCCATGTTTTGCTTCAGGATGCTTACATAAATGTTTGGTTAATATTTCGGCTCTTGGTTGTGACTGCCTCCACCACGCTAAAACTATTGAGTGCACTGCTAGGTAACATGAGTGGCTCGACTCCCATCTGACAGTAATGGTCCATCCGCACAGTAATTGACATTGGCATGATATGGTGCAATGGGGCACACAAAACACAGTAGACATTCTGTGCAGCTGCTGCTGGCTGGCCTTCGGCGACACACATCACATGCTGTTTCCAGTCACATGCTAACAAAGAATATGAACAGTTAGCAGCCCCCTCACATGCCAGCACCATTGGGTTCAGGGACGCTTCACCAACCACATCAACAGGATCGGACACAACAACATCTACTCCCTGGACTACGTGCTCATTCCGGGCTTGGCGTCCATATCATGTGCCCTGACCACTCAACATACATTGCACATGGTGCCTTCACATGCTTCCCAACATTGTCGTGTGCAACTGTGTCCCACACAGTCCTTGCCGTCCAGCCGGGATACATATACTCACTTTGTGGCAACATATTCACATCTGATGTGTACTTCATCCCACCTGTCCAGCACGACACATGCACAGTGGGACTTGTGTTCCTACTTTCATTATGAGTCATCTGTCTCTGTCGCACATGCATGTTTCCCACATGTCCCCTCATTTGCTTGGGGGGTTCAGGGATATTGACCCTTTAATTGGGTTCATTGACATGTCATGCTATGGTTACCCCTTTTTCTGGTGTTGGTGTGTCTGGTATGTGCAGATGTTGTTTGACATGTTGTATGTGAATTTGGGATGTGGACTTTAGCACATTTCTTAATTGCATGTGTGAAATGTTTAGGCTACGGATAAGTTGTATTGGTACTTACCAACTAGGACTGCATTTCCGTATGTCCCATCCTGGAAGCGCTGGTTTATGATGGACTGTTGGAAGATGTATGAATCATGCACACTGCCTGGGAACTTGGCAACGACATTGGTGAACAGTCCACGATGATCCACTATTGCCTGCACATTCATGGAGTGGCTGTGCTTTCTGTTGCGGTATATGTGTGCAGTGTCCGCAGGGGGCGCTAATGTGACATGTGTACAGTCTATTGCACCCAACACTTGTGGGAATCCGGCTATGGCATAGAATCCTTGCTTGGTCTCAAGCTGTTCCTGCATGGTGTTGGGGAAGTGGAGTTCCTGGGGTATCAGGCTGATTATGGCATCCAAGACAGTTGGGAGGAATATTGAGAAAGATGCCTGGGAAACTCCTCCGACTCTAGCCGTTGTTGGTTGAAATGTCCCTGAGGCCAACATATGCAGCACAGCCAGCAGCTTGGTCTGTGGTGGGATATTGGTTCTCCGCTGTGTTTGTGCCATCAGCCTGTGAGCTATCTGGTTCAGGATGTGCTCAATGGAGGTCCTTTTGAGCCTGTAGTGGGCAATGACATCTTCTGGGGTCAGGTCACCAAGGATGAGACGTCTGCGCTGTGGCCGCTGTCGTCTTCGGCGCTGCCTCGGTGGTGGTCCTGGGGGAGGTGGCTGTTGCCTTCGTGGGACTCCGAGCTGTATGATGAGTGCCTCCATGGCGTCTGTGGGCCCTCAGCTGTGTGTATGGGCTAGTCTCCCTTTTATGCCTCCTTTTAACTCCAGTTTTCAGTTTTTAGAACTGGTTTGAGCAGTTCTTATTTATCCCCAGCTAAGGGGCTTTAGCGTGCTTTTTTATCGCTTCGCGGGTCGCAGCCTTCATTGCTAATATCGCGATGCAGGATTAGCGACGTTTTTCCAGTTATTTTGGTAGGGAACGCCTACTTGGCATATCATTAGCGATATTTTTGCAGCAATGCCCGGCGATATTTTAGACGGTTGTTAACGCATGGGAATCGTCGCTAACAGCGATTAGCGACACCTTGGTAATCAGGCGATAAAGATATCGCCGCTTTAGCGGCAAAAAGTGCCGCTAAAGCGGCGATAAGGCCCTTGCTAATATGCCCCATGATTCTTACATGTTGAGGCCTTCATCTAGTTAAGAAGATGTGAGTGACTAGATTTTTACATTGACATCCACAAATACACAACACAATGAAAGAGTTCCCAAAAATATTTCTTGGTTGATAAGTTTACATATTTTCTGTCAGTATTACCATCAGGTGATGTTGATCAAATAAAAAAATTGGCTATGATTTGGTCACTTCTTCGCCGCCATGCCATTGTGTGCTGGATATCTCTATCATTGTCTTCATCCTCTTTCAGTCCCTCTGGATTTTGTGGCTCATAATTCCACAGGACATTTATTTTTAAATAGATATTGTGCAATATTGCACATACGAGGATGATTTTACACACGATAGGGGGTGAGTACAATAGCCTTCCACCTGACATATCCAGGCATCAGAACCTAGACTTTATGACCCCAAAGCTCCTCTCAACAACTTTCATTGTCATGGTGAGTGCTGTGTTAAATAATTTTTCAGCCTCTATCTGAGGACTGTTGAATGGGTCAATCCATATCCTCGGTGACCTGAAAAGTACAAAAAGACACTAAATGAATTTGCACTTTGCTGCTCAGACATAACTGACCATGTGTGTAATGTATGCGTATGACTGGGCGAAGACCGGGCCAAGATGGGCCTGTCTTCGCCCGTAAGAGGCTGGGCTGCCCACCCCCCTTGGCTCACTTGCTTGTTGCACCACAACTATCCTGGTGAGTCCATTTTGATTGTACTCTTTGGTTTATATAACAGCTGTTAGTTATGGGCAAGCGCAAATTGGCTGGAGGGAAGGATAATGCCACTGTCAATCCTAAAAATTGGTACAAAGTTGGACACTTTCCTGGTTCGAGCAGTACGTGTAGTGTAGGAGAGTAGGATCTGCTTCACTTGGGTACCCCCACTTTTTGCTGATGCTTCACTGTTTTTCGACCTTAGTCTGGCTGGGGCCCTGCTAATCAGAACCCCAGCCTAGCTGCTTCCTCTCTAAAATGGTTTCCATGTGCCTTAGGCACATCTCTGATTGGAATCTGGAGTGCCCTTATAAGTCCCTAGTATATGGTATACTATGTACCCAGGGCATAGGTACCTCAGAGGCCTACCAGGGGCTGCAGCATGTATTGTGCCACCCCTGGAAGGCCATCCAAACTGACACCACAGGTCTGCTACTGCAGCCTGGGTAAGGTGGTGCATGCACCCCTTACTGTGATATAGGATACCTATATCACTTTATACATACACACATATAAACCTATAAGTCACTCCTGAGGCAGGCCTTATCAATCCTGAAGGCAGAGTGCGTGGTTCCTATGTGAGAGGGTGCCCCTGCATGAGCATGGCCCCTCTGCAGTGTTCGGAGACCCTTCTCTGATGCTGTTTGTAGTGCAGCCTGACCATATACTCTTAAGCGCATTATAACCTCGCGTTAAATGCTAACTTTGGGATGGCTGCACGGAAACATGTCGTGTTTGGTGTCAAACATCTTGGAATACTACCCCCCACCAGTTCTGGCGGCGGGGGTAGCATTCCACCCTTCTAGAGGGAAAGACATGTACACACCGGTATGCCCGGTACTGACTTTCCAAGCCCTGGCATCACAAAATGGATGCCGCTGCCACAGACACGAGTCTGGCCTCCTGCTGCTGACCAAAACTCCGGCAGGGGAGGCCTGGACAATAGGTTTCCTGTCCCAGGGAGGTGTGACCACCTCCCCAGACAGGATAGTGTGTATTGGGGCTGGGCGGGAGCACTCTCGGGTGCTTTGAAGTCCTGCACTGGGGGCACATTTGGTGTCCCTGTGCATACCCCAGTTCAAACCGGATCAGGGGCTTCCAGCCCCTGCTTTGGCGCGAACTGGACAAAGGGAAAGGGTGTAGCCACCCCTCTGCCCTGACCCACCCATAGGTGGGACCACAGAGTAAGTCCAACCCCTAAACTTAGTATAAGTATGGGACCCTAGTCCTTAGGACTTTAGATTATCCCTGGACGAAACTCTGACACAGAATCCTGGACCTTCGACGCTCTACTAAAGATTAGAGGACAGAAGAATCTCCCTTGGGGTCAAGGAGTGACTCCCCTGCTTGGCAGGCACCAAAGAAGCAATTGTCCGGTCTGCATCGCCTAAGCTCCCGTCGGACGCCGAAGTCCTTGCATCACCAGAGGTAGATTTCCAGACTTCCCCGAGGCTGCCCTGAGTCTCCAGCAAAGCTGAGGCCCGTAGCTGTCGTGGGTAACGTGGAACCATGACCCCTGGACACCACATGCATTTGCAAGTGCATCCTCTTCTGGGTCTCCCACGAAGTCGTGCTTTGGGCTCCGAGTAACTGCAGCCTCCAGCACCAACTGCACCGAAGATCACTGGCCTCCACTCCACGAGTGTCCTGTGAGCCAGCTCCACGTGCACTGTCTTGAGGCTCCTTCGCGGTCGCTAGCCCGTTGGCTAGTAGCCCTTCACGAAGGCCAATCTTTTTCTACTTGGGCTCCCTGGTTGCTCCAGGCTTGCTCTCATTTACCCTTGCTGGGTGAGTTCCTCAGACCTTGCTGGTCTGCACAATCGTCAATCTTCATCTTCATCGAGACTTGCCGTTGCCAAGGCTTGTTGGGTCCAATCCGGTCGCTGACACCTCAGCACTCGACAGACATCGTGTACCAGCCCGAATCCTGCTCCTGGTTGCCGACAACGCCTCCTGGACCTCATGGCTGAAGAGTCAAGACAACCGTCAACCCACCTGAAGCACTCGACATCGGTGGGCATCTGCTCATCGCCTTCCTGGTCACTGGCTAGTGACCCAGACTCTGTCCGCTCTGCTTTCAGGTTCTTCAGATCTCCGATCCACCTTTGGATCCACCCGGACACTTTTCACTTGGTCGCCAGCAGCACTTTGCAGCAGATCGCCATTCAAATCGACGACGAAACCCGACCCCGAAAGGCACCTATGCACCCGGCTTCCCTGGGTGAGGTAACAAGAGTACTCCGGTGCTCCCGTGGGTAGAGACTCTAGAACGAACTAGTTCTCAAAGGGTTTGCTCCAAGTCCTTCCTTAAGTGTCCCTTTTCTTTAAATTCCAAACCGCGACTTTCTCCATAGAAGTTAACGGCGATTCGCGGCTGTGTTACTACACTGCACGCGTCCCCCGTGGGTCCCCTGGGTCACTACCTTGGGTGGTTCCTTGTGGTCCAAGCACTTCTAGAGGCTCTAGGCCTAGTGTCTAGCTCAGTCGTGGTTCTTATACCACTTTATTGGTATATGGTTTGGTACGCCCCTAGGGCCCAAACGTGTATTTGTGCTATTACTGTGTTTAAATAACTTATAACTTATGTACTTCGAACTCTAGCCTCATAAAGAGACTAGAGGGGTGTGTTTAGTAATAAATACATATATTTTGAATATATACCTGGTGTGGTGCTCTTTCATTTGGTCACTCAAGAGATTATAGACTGATAAAACAAGCTGCTTTACATTCCTTCAAGACTTAGCCTGAAGGCTGCTCTCCATAGCTACCACTAGGATACCTTTCAATAAAGGTTGTCTTTAACCTATCTCCAATAAGGGGTTGTTTGGACTGGTGCAAGGTGCCCACTATAATTAGTGGACAGCATATGCCAGGCCAACTTCTCACATTGGTGTGCAGCGTGTGGGATTCCAGCTTGCTATTGTTTTACCAGATAATCTCAATTGAATTGATCAACTGAAAACCACTAAAGGTACCTAAGGTACATATAAATTAAGCTTAGTATACAGTAAGTTCTACTGAACTTAGAGTTGTGTGTTAAGGGACAGCACACCCTTTCTACAACTCAAGAGAGTTTAGTAGGCCACACTAGAGTAGGTAGTGCATACACCACACCTCACTAGTAATGTCTTCAAAGCCAGGACCCAGTGAGTCCTTGCCAGAAGCCAGTGGGCTTCTTCCCTCCAAGTATGATAAACTCCCATTCTTGGAATTGAGAGCATTATGCAATACTAGGAAGTTGAAGGCAGGCAAAAGTGCCAGCACCCAACACCTCAGGGAGGTGTTACTAGCTGATGATCTCAGCAGGCCCCTAGGGTCTGAAGGGGTAGGCAAAGAGGGTGGGGCAGAAGATGAGGGAGGGGCCAGGGGTGAAGAAACCCAGGACCCCCTCTGAAACTGGCCAGGAAGGTGAAAATGACCTTGTCCTGGAGAATCCAATTCCTCCTGTGGAGGAGGAGGAGGGAGAGGATCAGACTGACCTCCCCTTTGTCCCCCAGGAAGAGTTCTGAGTGTGCCCAGAAGGTCTAGGTCTCCTTCTCAGGAGTCTAACCACTCTGACACCTCAATAGGGTCCTCTGTCTCCTCTCATAGGAGGGAATCCTCTCATGAGAGAAGAAAGAGACTGATTCAATATGAGCAAACTCAGCTTGAACTCAGGAAACAGCAATTGGCTATAGACAGGGAGTCCCTAGATCTCTATAGAGAGAGACAAAAGTTGGGACTAGAGTCCCATGGTGGCAGCAGTTTCTCCCAAAGATAGGGAAAGGTCTTATGACCATAGAAACCTGAGCAAGATTGTCCCTCCCTACCAGAGTGGGGATGACATCCACAAATGGATAACTGCTCTAGAGAGGGCCTGTAAAGTACAGAGGGTCCCTCAGGAGCAGTGGGCAGCAATCTTGTGGCTCTCCTTTGCAGACAAAGGTAGAGACAAGCTCCTCACTGTTAGAGAGGAGGATGCTGATAATTACAAAGTCTTGAAGAGTGCTCTAATTGATGGGTTTGGCCTAACCACTGAACAATACAGGTTAAAGTTCAGGGATACCCAAAAAGCATAGACTCAAGACTGGGTAGACTTTGTTGATTGTTCTGCCAAGGCTCTGGAAGGTTGGTTATTGGGCAGTAAGGTATGTGACTTCACAGGATTGTACAATCTGATAATGAGGGAGCAGATTCTTAATAACTGTCAAAATCAGCTGTTGCATCAGCACCTGGTAGACTCTGATCTGACCTCTCCCCAAGAATTGGGAAAGAAGGCAGACAAATGGGTCAGAACCAGGGTGAAGCAGAAGGTACAGAACCAATGTGGTGACCCTAAGAAGCAAGATTCGAAAACCTCTGATAAGGGTGGGGAGAAGGGTAAAGATCAAAAGTCTTCACAAGGCCCCCAAAAATCTTCTTCAGGTGGGGATTCACAGTCTACCAAAGGGAAAGGCCAAAGAAAACCATGGTGCAAGGTCTGTAAGCAAAATACCCACTGGACCAGTGATTGCACCAAGTCCAAAGACTCGACTCCAGCCCCCACCAATACCCCTAAGGCACCTGCTCCCCCTAGTGCAGTTACAGTTGGTGGTGGGATTACTACAGCCAAGGGTTTAGTAGGGTTGACCCTGGGTACTGAGATGGGCTCTGACCTAGTCAGAGAACTCACTCAGGCTGTCCTAGTCTGTGATGGAGGCATGGATATGACCTCCTCTATGAGTCCCAGTAATCTGGGCAAGTACAGACAACAGCCTTTAATCAATGGACGAGAGGCTTTGGCATTTAGGGACACAGGGGCAAGTGTCACCATGGTGACACAAGACCTTGTGAATCCTGGGCAAGTTATACTTGGTGAGATGTACCAAGTGACCAATGCTAGCAATGTCAGAACAGACCATACTCTGGCAGTTGTTAACTTCTCCTGGGGAGGGGTAACTGGCCTTAAGAAGGTTGTGGTAAGTGCAGACCTACCAGTTGAATGCTTGCTTGGCAATGACTTAGAAACTTCAGCTTGGGCAGAAGTGGAGCTCAGGACCCATGCAGAAATGCTGGGGATCCCTGCAGATGTGTTTGCTGTGACCAGGTCACAAGCCAAAATGTCTAGCACTGAACAGGCCTTGGATTCTGGAATAATGGACCAAGTGCCTTCCAAGAGGAGGAGTAGTAGGGTAAAGGCAGTGCCTTCCCCCTTGGCTCAGAAGGAAGATCAGTCCCTTGAGGGGGATGATCTCAGTCCTGAGGAAGGAACTGTCCCAGAGGAGCTTGAACCTGAACAGGTTGAGTTCTTGGGGACAGGGGGACCTTCCAGGGCAGATCTGAGCCAGGAGCAGCAGAGCTGCCCCTCTCTTGAACCCCTCAGACAGCAAGCTGCTGCTGAGGCTGCTGGGAAAGCTAGTGGTCCCCATACTGTGTATTGGGATGATGGACTCTTGTACTCAGAGTGTAGAGACCCCAAGCCTGGTGCTACCAGGAGGTTGGTTATACCTCTGAAGTTCAGGGGCTTCTTATTGACCCTAGCCCATGATATTACCTTAGCAGGTCACCTGGGCCAGAACAAGACTTGGGACAGAATTGTCCCTCACTTTCACTGGCCCCACATGTCTGAAGACACCAAGGAGTTTTGTCGCTCCTGTGTAACCTGCCAGGCCAGTGGCAAGGCAGGTGGCACTACAAAGGCCCCCCTGATACCACTACCTGTGGTGGGGGTTCCCTTTGAAAGGGTGGGGATTGACATTGTCGGTCCCATGGATCCCCAAACAGCATCTGGGCACAGGTTTATCCTGGTGGTAGTGGATCATGCCACCAGGTACCCAGAGGCTATTCCCCTTAGGACCACTACAGCACCTGTGGTGGCAAGGGCCCTCCTGGGAATTTTCTCAAGAGTGGGCTTCCCTAAGGAGGTTGTATCAGACAGGGGTGCTAACTTTATGTCTGGATACTTAAAAGCAATGTGGAAGGAGTGTGGAGTGACTTACAAGTTCACCACACCCTATCACCCACAATGCAATGGTTTAGTTGAGAGATTCAACAAAACCTTGAAGGGCATGATTAAAGGGCTCCGAGAAAAGCTTAGGCGAAGATGGGACATACTCTTGCCCTGCCTTTTATTTGCGTACAGGGAGGTGCCTCAAAAGGGGGTTGGCTACAGCCCTTTTGAACTTTTGTTTGGTCACCCTGTCAGGGGTCCACTGTGCTTGGTGAAGGAAGGATGGGAGTTACCTCTCAAGCCCCCAAAGCAAGACATAGTGGACTACGTACTTGGTCTCCGCTCCCGGATGGCTGAGTATATGAAAAAGGCAACTAAAAACCTTGAGGCTAGCCAGGAACTTCAAAAGGCCTGGCATGACCAAAAGGCTGTACTGACTGTTTATCATCCAGGACAGAAGGTGTGGGTGTTGGAGCCAGTGGCCCCAGCAGCTCTCCAAGACAAATGGAGTGGACCCCACACCATTGTTGAGCAGAAGGGTGAGGTTACCTACTTAGTAGACCTAGGAACACCCAGGAGTCCCCACAGGGTTCTCCATGTCAACAGGTTAAAACCATATGTGGACAGGGCAGACATGGGCTTGCTCATGGCTACTGATGAGGGACAGGAGGAAGAGAGTGACCCACTCCCTGACCTGCTCTCACAGAACCCTGATGATGGGTCAGTGGATGGTGTAGCCTTGGCAGGCAGCCTCACTACCCAGCAGCAAACTGATTGTAGACAGGTGCTCAATCAGTTCAGACACATGTTCTCACTGACTCCAAGTCAGACCACCTGGTGCACTCATGAAGTGAACACTGGGGACAGTCTGCCTATTAAAAATAAGATTTATAGGCAACCTGACCATGTCAGGGACTGTATCAGGACAGAAGTCCAGAAAATGTTGGATTTGGGAGTTATTGAACCCTCAGATAGCCCTTGGGCTAGTCCAGTGGTCCTTGTACCAAAACCTCACACCAGTGGTGGGAAAAGAGAGATGAGGTTTTGTGTGGACTACAGGGGTCTCAATGCAGTCACTAGGACTGATGCCCATCCAATACCTAGGGCAGATGAGCTAATAGACACTTTGGCATCAGCCAAGTATCTAAGCACATTTGACCTGACAGCTGGCTACTGGCAGATCAGACTAGCTGATGATGCAAAGCCAAAAACAGCATTCTCAACCCCTAGAGGGCATTATCAATTTGTGGTGATGCCCTTTGGTCTGAAGAATGCACCTGCCACTTTTCAGAGGTTGGTGAATACAGTCCTTACAGGTCTGGAAGCCTATAGTGCAGCATATCTAGATGATATTGCTGTCTTTAGCTCCACCTGGGAGAATCACCTGGTCCACCTCAGAAATGTTTTACAGGCCCTGCAAAAGCAGGCCTGACTATCAAGGCCACCAAGTGCCAGATAGGGCAGAGTCAGGTTGTGTACCTGGGCCACCTTGTGGGTGGAGGCCAGGTTCAACCACTGCAGAGCAAGATCCAGACCATCATGGACTGGACTGCTCCAACTACCCAGACTCAGGTGAGAGCCTTCTTAGGCCTGACTGGGTACTATAGGAGATTTGTCAAGGGGTATGGATCAATAGTGACACCCCTGAATGACTTAACTTCCAAGAAAATGCCCAAAAAGGTTCAGTGGACAGTTAGCTGTCAAAAGGCATTTGATGACCTGAAGCAGGCCATGTGCACTGCTCCCATTCTACAGAGTCCTGATTACTCCAAGAAGTTCATTGTTCAAGCTGATGCATCTGAATTGGGGGTAGGGGATGTACTGTCACAATTGAATGAAGAAGGTCAGGATCAGCCAGTAGCTTTCATTAGCAGAAGTCTGACCCCTAGAGAGAAACGTTGGTCAGCCATTGAGAGGGAGGCCTTTGCTGTGGTCTGGGCTCTGAAGAAGTTGAGGCCATACTTGTTTGGTACTCACTTCCTTGTTCAAACAGACCATAAGCCCCTCTTATGGCTAAAACAAATGAAGGGTGAAAACCCCAAACTGCTTAGGTGGTCCATTTCCCTACAGGGGATGGACTTCACAGTGGAACATAGACCTGGGAGTAACCATGCCAATGCAGATGGACTCTCTAGGTACTTCCACTTGGAACATGAAGACTTAACTGGGCAAGGTTAGTTTAATGTCCCTACGTTTGGGGGGGTTGTGTAGGAGAGTAGGATCTGCTTCACATGGGTACCCCCACTTTTTGCTGATGCTTCACTGTTTTTCGACCTTAGTCTGGCTGGGGCCCTGCTAATCAGAACCCCAGCCTAGCTGCTTCCTCTCTAAAATGGTTTCCATGTGCCTTAGGCACATCTCTGATTGGAATCTGGAGTGCCCTTATAAGTCCCTAGTATATGGTATACTATGTACCCAGGGCATAGGTACCTCAGAGGCCTACCAGGGGCTGCAGCATGTATGGTACCACCCCTGGAAGGCCATCCAAACTGACACCACAGGTCTGCTACTGCAGCCTGGGTAAGGTGGTGCATGCACTCCTTACTGTGATATAGGATACCTATATCACTATATACATACACACATATAAACCTATAAGTCACTCCTATGGCAGGCCTTATCAATCCTGAAGGCAGAGTGCGTGGTTCCTATGTGAGAGGGTGCCCCTGCATGAGCAGGGCCCCTCTGCAGCGTTCGGAGACCCTTCTCTGATGCTGTTTGTAGTGCAGCCTGACCATATACTCTTAAGCGCATTATAACCTCGCGTTAAATGCTAACTTTGGGATGGCTGCACGGAAACATGTCGTGTTTGGTGTCAAACATCTTGGAATACTACCACCCCGCCAGTTCTGGCGGTGGGGGTAGCATTCCACCCTTCTAGAGGGAAAGACATGTACACATCGGTATGCCCGGTACTGACTTTCCAAGCCCTGGCATCACAAAATGGATGCCGCTGCCACAGACACGAGTCTGGCCTCCTGCTGCTGACCGAAACTCCGGCAGGGGAGGCCTGGACAATAGGTTTCCTGTCCCAGGGAGGTGTGACCACCTCCCCAGACAGAATAGTGTGTATTGGGGCTGGGCGGGAGCACTCTCGGGTGCTTTGAAGTCCTGCACTGGGGGCACATTTGGTGTCCCTGTGCATACCCCAGTTCAAACCGGATCAGGGGCTTCCAGCCCCTGCTTTGGCACGAACTGGACAAAGGGAAAGGGGTGTAGCCACCCCTCTGCCCTGACCCACCCATAGGTGGGACCACAGAGTAAGTCCAACCCCTAAACTTAGTATAAGTATGGGACCCCAGTCCTTAGGACTTTAGATTATCCCTGGATGAAACTCTGACACAGAATCCTGGACCTTCGACGCTCTACTAAAGATTAGAGGACAGAAGAATCTCCCTTGGGGTCAAGGAGTGACTCCCCTGCTTGGCAGGCACCAAAGAAGCAATTGTCCGGTCTGCATCGCCTAAGCTCCCGTCGGACGCCGAAGTCTTTGCATCACCAGAGGTGGATTTCCAGACTTCCCCGAGGCTGCCCTGAGTCCCCAGCAAAGCTGAGGCCCGTAGCTGTCGTGGGTAACGTGGAACCGTGACCCCTGGACACCGCACACATTTGCAAGTGCATCCTCTTCTGGGTCTCCCACGAAGTCGTGCTTTGGGCTCCGAGTAGCCCCAGCCTCCGGCACTAACTGCATCGAAGCTCTCTGGCCTCCACTCCACGAGTGTTCTGTGAGCCAGATCCACGTGCACTGTCTTGAGGCTCCTTCACGGTCGCTAGCCCGTTGGCTAGTAGCCCTTCACGAAGGCCAATCTTTTTCTAGTTGGGCTCCCTGGTTACTCCAGACTTGCCCTCACTTACCTTTGCTGGGTGAGTTCCTCAGACCTTGCTGGTCTGCACAATCGTCAATCTTCATCTTCATCGAGACTTGCCGTTGCCAAGGCTTGTTGGGTCCAATCCGGTCGCCGACACCTCAGCACTCGACAGACATCGTGTACCAGCCCGAATCCTGCTCCTGGTTGCCGACAACGCCTCCTGGACCTCGTGGCTGAAGAGTCAAGGTGACTGTCAACCCACCTGAAGCACTCGACATCGGTGGGCATCTGCTCATCGCCTTCCTGGTCACTGGCTAGTGACCCAGACTCTGTCCCCTCTGCTTTCAGGTTCTTCAGATCTCCGATCCACCTTTGGATCCACCCGGACACTTTTCACTTGGTCGCCAGCAGCACTTTGCAGCAGATCGCCATTCAAATCGACGACGAAACCCGACCCCGAAAGGCACCTATGCACCCGGCTTCCCTGGGTGAGGTAACAAGAGTACTCCGGTGCTCCCGTGGGTAGAGACTCTAGAACGACCTAGTTCTCAAAGGGTTTGCTCCAAGTCCTTCCTTAAGTGTCCCATTTCTTTAAATTCCAAACCGCGACTTTCTCCATAGAAGTTAACGGCGATTCGCGGCTGTGTTACTACACTGCACGCGTCCCCCGTGGGTCCCCTGGGTCACTACCTTGGGTGGTTCCTTGTGGTCCAAGCACTTCTAGAGGCTCTAGGCCTAGTGTCTAGCTCAGTCGTGGTTCTTATACCACTTTATTGGTATATGGTTTGGTACGCCCCTAGGGCCCAAACGTGTATTTGTGCTATTACTGTGTTTAAATAACTTATAACTTATGTACTTCGAACTCTAGCCTCATAAAGAGACTAGAGGGGTGTGTTTAGTAATAAATACATATATTTTGAATATATACCTGGTGTGGTGCTCTTTCATTTGGTCACTCAAGAGATTATAGACTGGTAAAACAAGCTGCTTTACATTCCTTCAAGACTTAGCCTGAAGGCTGCTCTCCATAGCTACCACTAGGATAGCTTCAATAAAGGTTGTCTTTAACCTATCTCCAATAAGGGGTTGTTTGGACTGGTGCAAGGTGCCCACTATAATTAGTGGACAGCATATGCCAGGCCAACTTCTCACATGTAGTTTCTAAGAAAATAGAACAAGTGGAGAGATGTTTGTCCCTTGAAATCGGGAAGGGGCTCAGTTTTGTTTCATTGAGTAGGGACCTATTACAGTGTGGAACCTCTGGTACCTCTGAGGTAGCTCCTGTAAGTTTCTGCAGTGTACCCTCTCGCGAGACCACTAGCCATGCTTCCCCAATGATCTTAGATAAGGTGCCCCCTATGGATTTGCCTGTAAACACTAGCTTTTGCAAGCCATACACTAGAAAAAGAGAAAAACCAGACAAGGGCCTATCCCTGGGTACCCAAAAGAAGCCGAGGTCTATAGCCTGTTCTCCAGTTTACGGAAATGCACAGGCCCTTGTCTTCCGCAGGTAGAACTGGCACTAATCACTAATTTTGATGTGAGAGGAGAGGGGCCAAAATCAACTTGGAAAGTGTCCAGGATGTAGTTAAATCTATTGTAACATCTGTGATTGCTCCCCTTGCGGACAGGTTATGTATCCTGGAAGGAGCAATTTGGGAATTATCCTCTAAACTGAACCATCTATCATCAGTCACAGTCCCCATGCAACCACAGGGCTGAGCACCTCCCAACAAAGGGGCTAGCTCTAATCACTCCAATTATAATGCAGAGCAGAAGCTCCTGTCCCCAACGAAGCTGTCCAGTCCAACTGTAAAAAATGCCTATTTCAGCATCAGGGAAAAAAGGGGGGGTTATCGTCCAAACAAGCGACGCCAGGTATGGACGTATAATTGTAATTGTGGAAAAAAGAGAGCAACCTGGCTGTCAGTTTGTGTACCGCTATTTATTTAGGCGGTCCAAAGCTAAGACTAAAAAGTTCTTATACTCTGAATGTCATTAATCACATTTGTTTGAGCAAAGTAATTATCGATTGAAATGAACGGCGAGTACACTTGAATTCTTTTCCCTTCAGTTTCATTCACCAGAAACAGCCCGTAAGTGAAACGACCATAAATCTTAACACTCGTGGGACATGAAGCATTAAACATAGTCATGCTTACACTCAAATGTCCTGGTTTTTCAGTTCCTGGATACAAGACATTTTACATATTCGAGAAGCACAACAAACCACCCTTAAGACTTCAGGTAACATCAGTTTCATGCAAATGTTGCCAATAAAACATAGAGAAGAGATAGGGGATGTTAGAACTGGGGGTCTCTAGTTGGCAGAGGTAGGTACCTTTGTCCACAATAGGGACCCTTGCTTCTAGTCAGGGTAAGGGGGTACACTCCTGAAATAACCCCTGCTCACCCTCTTGGTAGCTTGGCACGAGCAGACAGGCTTAGTTCAGAGGCAGTGTGTAAAGCATTTGTGAACACATACAGTAATCCAGTGACAACACTACAAATGGACACCACACAGGTTGTATTATAAAAATAAGTATCTTTTATATAGATTTACCACAAGACCATAAATGACATAAATAATCCACAATACTGTACTTTAAGGATGGTAGAATTAGCTTGAGTCTCTTAAAATGAAAATGCGACACTTTGAGTTCAATGTACCTTAAGATGCGTAACGCAGGGCAACGGAAAGTGTTGCAGGGAAGGTGATGCGATAGTCCCTTACACGCAAGGACAGTGATGCGTTGAAAATCTGGTGCAAAAGGAATAAAGTGGCGTCTTCTTGAGGTTGCGACAACGAAGAGGTGATGCGTGCACGCCCGACGGCCGTGCGGCGATTGGGATGAGTCTTTGGAGCCGCGACAGGCCCTGCGACACGCTTCCCTGGTGATGCGACGGCGTCTGATGCGAAGTCGACGATCTTCTCCTGGGATGCGGGGCGCGCCTCGTGTTGCGATGCGTCGGCGTCTGATGCGAGGTCGATGCTCTGCCCCGGGGATGCGACGGCGTCTGATGCGACGGCGACACTCTTCTCCGGTGCTGCGAGGCGCTTCGAAGGATGCGGCGCGCTTCTTCGGGGGTGCGCCAGCGTCTGCTGCGACGTCGACACTCTTCTCCGGCGATGCGATACTCAGCGGCTGCGGCGACACGCTTCTTCGTGTTGAGTCGCACTTCCAGCTCCCAGAGACACACAAGTGTGTCAGAAAGTCCAATTTCCCAGCAAGGGAACACAGGGGGAGCTGGTGGGTGAAGTCTGTTGTCCCGGAGACTTCAGCAGGAGGCAAGCTCTAAAATCAAGCCCTTGGAGATCCTTCACAAGTTGAGGAAAGTCACAGCAAAGCAAAAGTTCCTTTCTCCTTTCTTTGGCAGTCAGGCAAACCACTGCAGGCCAATCCCCCAAGCAGCACTTCAGGCTTAGGGATAGTCTCTCCTCAGTTTCTTCTTGGTTCCGCTCCTCAGCAAAGGTTTCTTCTTGTTTCCCAAAAGTGATATAATTTCCTAGGGGTCTGGGTCCCCTTTTTATACACCTTTTCTCTTTGTTCTCTGGAGGCAGAGAGGCCTCTGCCTAGCCCAAAACCAGTTCTGGTCAGTCCTGGAGCACTTTGTTTTTCTGACTCCTTCTTTCCTTTCAGAATGTGGGGCAGAGTGCTCAGCCGCCCGGCAGGAGGTGGAGCCAGCATTGTGGAAGGCCGGCACAGCCCTATTCAGACCCAGGTGCAACTCCTCCCTCCACTCTGGATGCAGATCTTTCTATTCAGCCCTGTGCTGACTTACCCTGTCTCCTGTAGCCACCCCCAGCCCCTGTCACTCAATCTCCAGACAAGGAATACACAACCTAGCAGAGGCAGGCTTGGAAGTTTAGGCAAGAAAATACCCACTTTCTAAAAGTGGTATTTTCCAACACAGAATGTTAAAACCAACTTCACTAAAAGATGTATTTTATCATTCTGAGTTCAGGCATACTAAATTCGTTTTTCTACCATGTTCCCTGGGTCAGTTCTGACTATAAGGTGTAATAGTCAGTCTGCCCATTCTGGCCTATGGGGAGCAGGTAGCCTTGCAATAGTGAAAAACGAAAATGGCTGTAATTCACTATTAGGACATGCCACACACACCAGGGCATGTCCCACCTTGTACTTACAATGCACCCTGCCCTAGGGCCTACTTTAGGCGTGACCAACATGCAGTAAAGGGAAGGTTTAGGGACTAGTAAGTGGGTGTACTCACCAAGTCGACATGGCAGCCCTAGGCTGCACACAGGCTCTGCAATGGCAGGCCTGAGACACACTTTACAAGCTGCTTCTGTGGGTGGCACAACCAGTGCTGCAAGCCCACCAGCAGCATTGGATTTACAAGCCCTGGGCACACTCAGTGCTCTGTACTAGGGACTGACAAGTAAACCAATCATCCAATCATGGAGCCACTAATACATACATCAATTTACAATAGGGAGCACTTGCACTGTGGCACTGAATAGCAGTGGCACAGTACCCAAAGCATCTAAACCAGCAAAAACAGATCAATAACATTGGAGGCATCATAGAAAAATGGAAGGGAGACCCACGCCAAGGATGCCAGGTCTAACACGTGTCCCCTCCAGCTGAAATGTGGGGAGAACTATCCTTCCTCTGGGGAGTTCTCTTCACAAAGGCGGAAAAATCTGGACAGACCATCAGCATTGGCGTGTTCTGTACCAGGGCGGTGTTCCACCGTGAAGTCCATCCCCTGTAGGGAAATGGACCACCTCAACAGCTTTGGATTCTCACCCCTCATCTGCATCAACCATCTGAGGGGCCTGTGGTCTGTCTGAACCCGGAAGTGAGCCCCAAACAGGTATGGTCTCAGTTTCTTCAGCGCCCAGACCACAGCATATGCCTCACGCTCAATAGCACTCCACCTCTGTTCCCGTGGAAGTAACCTCCTGCTAAGGAAGGCTACAGGTTGGTCTAGGCCCTCCTCATTCATCTGTGACAAAACAGCCCCCACACCATGCTCTGAAGCGTCTGTCTGAACGATAAACTCTTTGGAGAAGTTGGGGGCCAGGAGCACGGGCGCCGTGCACATGGCTGTCTTCAAGGTGTCAAAAGCTTGTTGACAGGTGTCAGTCCAAATCACTCTCTTGGGCTGCTTCCTGGAAGTCAGCTCTGTCAAGGGTGCAACCATGCTGCCATACCCCTTGACAAATCTCCTGTAACACCCGGTGAGTCCTAGGAAGGCTCTCACTGCTGTCTGGGTCTTGGGGGGCTCCCAAGCCAGAATGGTATCTATCTTGGGCTGTAGGGGCGCCACCTGGCCGCTCCCAACCTGGTGTCCCAAGTACACCACAGAACCCTGCCCGATCTGGCACTTACTCGCCTTGATCGTGAGGCCTGCCCTCCGCAGCGCCATCAACACTTCCCAGAGGTGGCGCAGATGTTCTTCCCAACTGGCGCTGAACACTGCGATGTCATCCAGGTAGGCGGCACTGAACTCTTCCAGTCCAACCAACACCTGGTTGACCAACCTCTGAAAGGTGGCAGGGGCATTCTTCATCCCAAAGGGCATCACCCGGAATTGGTAGTGCCCATCTGGTGTGGAGAATGCTGACCTCTCCTTTGCCCCATCAGTCAAGGTGATCTGCCAGTACCCAGACGTTAGGTCAAACGTACTGAGGTACCGGGCAGCCCCTAACCGATCTATGAGCTCATCAGCTCTGGGGATGGGGTGTGCGTCAGTCCTGGTGACGGAATTGAGTCCTCGGTAGTCCACACAGAACCGGAGTTCGGGTGTGGCACCAGGCGCGGCAGCCTTTGGGACCAAGACCACTGGGCTGGCCCAAGGGCTGTGAGAGGACTCAATTACCCCCAATGCAAACATCTTGGAGACCTCCTCCTTGATGCAAGCTCTAACCCTGTCAGTCACCCTGTAAGCCTTGTGCTTGACAGGAAGACTGTCCCCAGTGTCCACATCATGGACACACCAGTCAGTGACACTAGGAACCAGGGAGAACAGGTCAGGAAACTGCCCCAACAGTTGGCGACAGTCACCTTGCTGCCCAGGTGTCAGGGAGGTAGAGAGGTTCACACCCTCCACTGATCCATCTTGCTCTTGGGCTGACAGGAGGTCAGGAAGAGGCTCAGTCTCCTCCTCCATCCCAGCATCTGTAGCTAAGAGCATGCCCACTTGGGACCTCTCCAAGTGGGGCTTCAGGCGGTTGACGTGCAGGACTCGCAAGGGGTTCCTGGGAGACCGCATGTTCACCAAGTAGGTAACAGGACTCTTGCGCTCCACCACCTCAAAGGGTCCGGTCCACTTATCCTGGAGCGCACAGGGCTCCACTGGGGCCATGACCCAAACTTTCTGACCAGGTTGAAGCTCAACCAGAGTGGCATTCTGGTCGTACCACCGCTTCATTTCCTCCTGGCTGGCTTCCAGATTTGCCTCAGCAAGTTGCCTGAAATGCCTAGTTTGGTTCCTGAAGGCCAGCATGTAGCTATATACATCCTGGGGAGGTTTCCTGGGAGATTGCTCCCAGCCTTCCTTGACCAAACTCAGAGGTCCTCTCACTGGGTGACCATACAGAAGCTCAAAGGGGCTGAACCCTAGAGACTTCTGTGGCACCTCCCGGTATGCAAAAAGAAGGCATGGCAAGAGGACGTCCCACTTACGCCTCATGGGTTCTTCCAGACCCATAATCATGCCCTTCAGGGTTCGGTTGAATCTCTCAACCAACCCATTTCCTTGGGGGTGGTAAGGAGTGGTGAACTTGTACGTTACACCGCACTCCTGCCACAGGGACTTCATATACTTGGATATAAAGTTAGTACCTCTGTCAGACATCACCTCTTGAGGGAACCCCACACGGGAGAAAATTCCCATCAGTGCCCGTCCCACCACGGGGGCCGTCACTGTCCTCAGAGGGATGGCTTCAGGATACCGGGTGGCATGGTCCACCAAGACCAGGATGAACCTGTTGCCCGTGGCTGTCTTGGGGTCCAGTGGCCCCACAATGTCAATACCCACCCGTTCAAAGGGGGTGCTGACCACAGGGAATGTCTGGAGAGGAGCCTTGTGCTTCCTCCCACTCTTTCCACTTGCCTGGCAAGTCTGACAAGTCCTGCAGTGAGTGGCGGCACTCCTGCGCATCTGGGGCCAAAAGAAATGGGTGACAAGCCTTTCAAAGGTCTTGTCCTGCCCCAGATGTCCTGCTAAAGGCACATCATGAGCCAAACCCAGTAGGAAGGCTCTGAAGCGCTGGGGTACCACCAGCACACGGGCTGACCCAGGCTCAGCAACCTTAGGCTCGCTATACAGGAGACCATTCTCCCAGTAGATCCAATGTGATCCAGACTGATCACCTGCTGCCTGGTCTGTGGCCTGTTGCCTCAGACCCACGAGAGAAGGGCACTTGTTCTGCTCCTCGCAGAACTCCTCCCTGGAGGGTCCTCCATCTTGCTGCCAATGGGTCAGCTCAGGCAGGTCCCCCAGTTCAGCTACCTGTACCCCTGTAGGCTCCAGGGCATCCCCCTCAGGGTCTGCCTCCTCCTGGACCGTGGGAACTTTGGGGGCTGGTTTCCCGCGCCCCCTGCCTCTTCTCTCTCCGGCAGGCACCTGGGCCTCCCTCTCAGGCTCCAAGTCCTCTTGAACACCTCTGGCTGCCATGGACCGGGTGGTCACACACGCCCAATCAGGCAAGCCCAACATCTCCAAATGAGCACTCCGCTCCACCTTAGCCCAAGGGGAGCTCTCCAAATCGTTCCCTAACAAACAGTCAACAGGCATGGCTGGCCTCACAGCTACTTGAAGAGTACCAGAGGCCCCCCCCCCCACTCAAAGGGAACCTGAGCCACCTTGCAGTGGCTCTCTGTGTTATCAGCGGCAACAACTGGATAGAATGCATCAGGGACCACCTGCTCTTTAGACACCAGGTGACCCTTGACAGCTGTCACACTGGCTCCTGTGTCTCTCAGAGCCTCCACCCTTTGGCCATTGATGGTCACCCACTGCCTGTATTTCTTAGTGTTCTCAGGCAGTTGGGTCCTAGGGACCATCTCATAGTCTCCTAAAGAGACAAGGGACAATACTACAGGATCCCACCCATCTTGGGCACCCACCTCCTCCCCCAGGGCTACACTAGCCAACTGCCGGGGACTGCACCAGGTGGTGCTGGCTTTCCAAACAAAGGGCAATGGGGATCATTGGCCTTGTGGCCTAGGGCGCCACACTTGTAGCACATCAGGGGTCCCCTATGAACAGGTGGACCTGTCGGGGCCCCGTGCTTATTATCAGGGGGAGGCTGGGAAGCTTTCCCTTGGTTCCCTTGGGGTTTACTTTCGGGCCCTCTCTGGAACTCCCTCTGTTTACCCTTGTCCCCCCCACTCTTCTGCTGGGGACCCTGCCCACCCTTGGCGGAGTCTCCCACGTGACCCTTGTGGACCCGGGTGCTCACCCAGTGGTCCGCCTCCTAAGCAAGCTGCCTAGGGTTAGTCAGCCTACTGTCAATCAGATGCTGGCATAGCTCAGGAAAACAATTACTGGAAAAGTGCTCCCATGCAATCAAATCAAAGAGCGCCTGAAAATCATTTGCTTTGCTACCCTTTACCCAACCATCCAAGGCTCTGCAAAAAAAGGTCACATATTCAACCCAGGTACTGTTTTCAATCTTCTTACAGTTCCTGAACCTCTGCCTATAGAGTTCAGGAGTCAACCCACACCTGGTCATCAATGCATTTTTCATGTGGCTGTAGGAATTATAGACTTCAGAGGGCAAGTCCAACAAGGTATCCCGTCCCTCACTAAGGAACCGACCCCACAACCCCGCTCCCCAATCCTTCTCAGGGACTCGGTGGGAAGTCATGGCTACCACATAGGCCTTGAACCATTGCCCAATATCATCATTTTAAAAAAAACTCCTTAACCACATCCTTAGGAATATACACCCTAGCCTCAACAGGCATTGACGGTGTGCTGCCACCAGGGGAGTAATCTCTAACTTCTTGGCTCTAAACTCCATATCCCTCAAACTTTTTTCATGCTCATGATCCATTCTTTTCTCTTCTAAGGCCAACTTTCTAGATTGCAATTCAAATTCCAACTGCCCCTTGAATTTGAGCTTGGTCAGCTCCATTTCATGCATCCTACTCTTTTCTCTGTCCTCCAGCTCTTCTGGGGACAGACCTCTGGAGGAAACACTGCTACCCACGGGGGAAGATTCTCTCCTCTCCCCTGGACCCACTGGCCCATCCAGCTGCTCATTTTCATTCTCAGCCCCCTCCTCATTTTCAGGGGTATTCCTTGCTTCGACCCAGGCCCTCAGCGCCTTTTGGATCTCATCCTTCTTGGAGAGACCGGTCATTGAAACTTTGAATCTTCTGCAGAAATGCTTGAGCTGTTTCAAGTTGTAGCATTCTAGTTTCTCCTCTTCCCAATCATTATCAACGGATGCTATGGATTCTGCTGTATCCATGGTGATTAAACTTGGCAGTTTTTAGCGAAAATAGAAAGTCCCAGAAAAGAATATCTCCCAAAAGTATGTGGTTGCGTTATGGTCTGCACTCACTAGGTAGTGTTCACCAATCACTGTACATGAGTCACAAATGCAAGTCCAGAATCCTCACCGCTGACCACCAATGTTAGAACTGGGGGTCTCTAGTTGGCAGAGGTAGGTACCTTTGTCCAAATAGGGACCCTTGCTTCTAGTCAGGGTAAGGGGTACACTCCTGAAATAACCCCTGCTCACCCTCTTGGTAGCTTGGCACGAGCAGATAGGCTTAGTTCAGAGGCAGTGTGTAAAGCATTTGTGAACACATACAGTAATCCAGTGACAACACTACAAATGGACACCACACAGGTTGTATTATAAAAATAAGTATCTTTTATATAGATTTACCACAAGACCATAAATGACATAAATAATCCACAATACTGTACTTTAAGGATGGTAGAATTAGCTTGAGTCTCTTAAAATGAAAATGCGACACTTTGAGTTCAATGTACCTTAAGATTCGTAACGCAGGGCAACGGAAAGTGTTGCAGGGAAGGTGATGCGATAGTCCCTTACACGCAAGGACAGTGATGCGTTGAAGATCTGGTGCAAAAGAAACAAAGTGGCGTCTTCTTGAGGTTGCGACAACGAAGAGGTGATGCGTGCACGCCCGACGGCCGTGCGGCGATTGCGATGAGTCTTTGGAGCCGCGACAGGCCCTGCGACACGCTTCCCTGGCGATGCGACGGCGTCTGATGCAAAGTCGACGATCTTCTCCTGGGATGCGGGGCGCGCCTCGTGTTGCGATGCGTCGGCGTCTGATGCGAGGTCGATGCTCTGCCCCGGGGATGCGACGGCGTCTGATGCGACGGCGACACTCTTCTCCGGTGCTGCGAGGCACTTCGAAGGATGCGGCGCGCTTCTTCGGGGGTGCGCCGGCGTCTGCTGCGACGTCGACACTCTTCTCCGGCGATGCGATACTCAGCGGCTGCGGCGACACGCTTCTTCGTGTTGAGTCGCGCTTCCAGCTCCCAGAGACACGCAAGTGTGTCAGAAGGTCCAATTTCCCAGCAAGGGAACACAGGGGGAGCTGGTGGGTGAAGTCTGTTGTCCCTGAGACTTCAGCAGGAGGCAAGCTCTAAAATCAAGCCCTTGGAGATCCTTCACAAGTTGATGAAAGTCACAGCAAAGCAAAAGTTCCTTTCTCCTTTCTTTGGCAGTCAGGCAAACCACTGCAGGCCAATCCCCCAAGCAGCACTTCAGGCTTAGGGATAGTCTCTCCTCAGTTTCTTCTTGGTTCTGCTCCTCAGCAAAGGTTTCTTCTTGTTTCCCAAAAGTGATCTAATTTCCTAGGGGTCTGGGTCCCCTTTTTATACACCTTTTCTCATTGTTCTCTGGAGGCAGAGAGGCCTCTGCCTAGCCCAAAACCAGTTCTGGCCAGTCCTGGAGCACTTTGTTTTTCTGACTCCTTCTTTCCTTTCAGAATGTGGGGCAGAGTGCTCAGCCGCCCGGCAGGAGGTGGAGCCAGCATTGTGGAAGGCAGGCACAGCCCTATTCAGACCCAGGTGCAACTCCTCCCTCCACTCTGGATGAAGATCTTTCTATTCAGCCCTGTGCTGACTCACCCTGTCTCCTGTAGCCACCCCCAGCCCCTGTCACTCAATCTCCAGACAAGGAATACACAACCTAGCAGAGGCAGGCTTGGAAGTTTAGGCAAGAAAATACCCACTTTCTAAAAGTGGTATTTTCCAAAACAGAATGTTAAAACCAACTTTACTAAAAGATTTATTTTATCATTCTGAGTTCAGGCATACTAAATTCGTTTTTCCACCATGTTCCCTGGGTCAGTTCTGACTATAAGGTGTAATAGTCAGTCTGCCCATTCTGGCCTATGGGGAGCAGGTAGCCTTGCAATAGTGAAAAACGAAAATGGCTGTAATTCACTATTAGGACATGCCACACACACCAGGGCATGTCCCACCTTGTACTTACAATGCACCCTGCCCTAGGGCCTACTTTAGGGGTGACCAACATGCAGTAAAGGGAAGGTTTAGGGACTGGTAAGTGGGTATACTCACCAAGTCGACATGGCAGCCCTAGGCTGCACACAGGCTCTGCAATGGCAGGCCTGAGACACACTTTACAAGCTGCTTCTGTGGGTGGCACAACCAGTGCTGCAAGCCCACCAGCAGCATTGGATTTACAAGCCCTGGGCACACTCAGTGCTCTGTACTAGGAACTGACAAGTAAACCAATCATCCAATCATGGAGCCACTAATACATACATCAATTTACAATAGGGAGCACTTGCACTGTGGCACTGAATAGCAGTGGCACAGTGCCCAAAGCATCTAAACCAGCAAAAACGGATCAATAACATTGGAGGCATCATAGAAAAATGGAAGGGAGACCCACGCCAAGGATGCCAGGTCTAAAAGGGGACAATTTATTTTAGGTAATTCTTTTTCATTTAATTTTAACCTGCAGGTTACACCGTGCTTTTAGCCCTGATGAAAATCCCTCGATTGGTTATTGGGATTGGAAACACGTCGGCAATTTCCACTTCTTATGCCACAAAGGATATATAGAGAAGTTCCTGATCTCTGAAGAGGGTTTTCAAAATTAATGCACCCCACAGAGTGATATTAATCCAGTGTGGCAGCAGTTCCCTGACATAGGCCAAGCTGTAGGGCAGTTTAGGAATTGCCTTGTATAATTATCAGTATTAATATTCTGCTGGTGTAATTGTTGTTAAAGTTTTGTCTAATGTTTACATTTTTTGTATGTCACTTTTGATTTCACATGTTTTGTTCACAGTGTTTGTGCATTGAAATGTATTTGACTCAGACATGATTTAAAATGTCTTTACAAATGTCTCTAAAATGTTTAAACGAATGTGATTAATGACATTCAGAGTATAAGAACTTTTCAGTCTTAGCTTTGGACCGCCTAAATAAATAGCGGTACACAAACTGACAGCCAGGTTGCTCTCTTTTTTCCACTATTTCAGCATCAGGGCAGGGCCTGTGCCCACAGCAAGCTGCGACTCACTTGGGACAAAAAAGGCTATGGGGGTTATAGTGCAAACAGACCTTCTCCCCAGTCATATTCCACTTGCATTTAGCCATGTTTGAATTTGCTGCTTGAATGTTGTCCGTAGGTGGTGGTATTGGCTGGAGTACCGTCACTTCCATCTAATAGGAAGGAACCATATTTGGAACTGAAAAATAAAGTTTGCCATTGGCTTTCAAGGAATACTGCCTTTGACATTTCCGAGTATGATGACATACTACTGGTGAAGAAGATCGGGAGGATTGGCTAACCAGCTAAAACAATTGAAGCGGATTGTGTAGTACTAAACAGTAGGTACCCGGGCTTAGCGCTTCACCTGGTTAAAACTGGGTGTAGGTCTGGCAATGTAGGTGCAGCCACAAATATTGTTCCATGGGTGACTCCTACAGACCTAGTCCACCTAGTCAGCCAGGAGCGGATGCACTTGGTGCTTCTATTGTCCCCACCCACAATACATATCTCCCACTTTCAGAACTGGATGCTAATGACTGGCTCCCTCAATGTCCGGACCAACAGAAGGCCTCTGGTATATTAAGAAGAATGGAAGCAGGAACTAGTTCTGATGCATTACCGTTCTTTGAAGTCGATGATTTCCAGCTCTTGATGCCCATACTCCCCCCATTGACAATACATTGAAATCTTTACAGTTGACGGCCCCAATCCCTTGAAATTGATGCTCCTAGTTTGTCCACCAGTAGTGACACCTTGCCCCTTGTTGAACCTCTTACTAATCCTGTCTCCTAGAACCTTGCTGGCATCAAGAATAAAATGGCTTTATCAGATTGGTGTAACTTTGTGAACCAATTTGACATATGTATGTTTCAAGAGACCTGGGCTGTTACCCCTCATTTTTGATCTGGGTTTGCTAGCTTTGAACGACCTGCCTCCTTTTCTGGGAAAGGCCGACCATAGGGGGACCTTGCAATTTGGATCAAAACCACCTTGGTCTGTACATCTAAGGTACTTGATCTAAGCTCCCCTGATGTGTTGTGTGTAATCTAACAATTCCTGCTGGGGTTTCGTTGTGTTTGTTTATTGTCTATTGTTGGTACAAAAGCAAAAAGACCAACTTAGCCTCTGTTGATATAGTTAATGCCCACCTACCATTCCTCCCAGCTGTTTTTTTTTAGAACCTCTTGGCATTGCTATTGGCATACTTAGTGGAGAAGAGGACGAAGCATGGGCGGTCCCTGGGCTTTCCCTTAAAAAATGTTCTGCCACTGCCCTGCAATGAAATGCTTTTACCCTCAACAATGGTCTAAGAGCTTGCAACAGGAGAACACTATCAGATAAGGAAGGGAAGGATACCTTCAATCGACAAGGAGGCACTAGCCGTATCGATCACATACTGATGGATATTAGGCTTTGGCCACAAGTAGAAGATAGGGAGGTGATTCCGCGGCAGAATAGCGACCATAATGCTCTGGATCTCTCACTGAGATCACTGGGATCTAGTATTCCATTCTATGAGTACGAACCATTTGACAGGAGGCTTCTTACTACCAGTAACCATTGCAGGCTGTATGAGGTACTCGTCATCTGGAAACTGTGTTGGCCCTGGGAGGGAACTCTCCGGTCTAAGAGCTTGCAACAGGAGAACACTATCAGATAAGTAAGGGAAGGATACCTTCAATCGACAAGGAGGCACTAGCCGTATCGATCACATACTGATGGATATTAGGCTATGGCCACAAGTAGAAGATAGGGAGGTGATTCCGCGGCAGAATAGCGACCATAATGCTCTGGATCTCTCACTGAGATCACTGGGATCTAGTATTCCATTCTATGAGTATGAACCATTTGACAGGAGGCTTCTTACTACCAGTAACCATCGCAGGCTGTATGAGGTACTCGTCATCTGGAAACTGTGTTGGCCCTGGGAGGGAACTCTCCGGTTCTTGTCTCATGGAAGGAAAGTAATGCCATTCATAACACCATGTTACACTCCCTAAAGGTGATTTTTATGGTGGAGTCGAGGGGGCACATGCATCAAGCTATTTACCGGTCGCAAACGGCCCGATTCACAGAATCGGCCCCTTTGCGACCGGTAAATAGCCTTTTGGGATGCATCAACCCCAAAGGCATTTGCAAAATAGGTAATCGCAATTTTTGCGATTACCTATTTTGCGAATGCAGTTAGGGAATCGCAATTTGCGATTCCCTAAATGCAATGCAAGAAGCATTCTCAGAATGCGACTTTGCATTCACGAATCGCAAATTACCATCAACTTCAAGTTGCCATGTGGCGCATACACATGCCCTCAGGGCTTGTGTGTGCGCCACATGTGCGCAAATACCATTTTTGGGGGTGCATCAGGGTGGCCTTTTGGCCCCCTTGCACCCTTGAATTGCATTCGCAATTTACGATTACCTATTTGGTAATCGCAAATCGGTTACCTATTTGGTAATGGGTAAGGCCCATAGGAATGAATAGGAAAGCATTCCCTAATAGCGAATCGCAATTTGCGATTCGCTAATAGGGAATGTGTAGGAATCGCTATTTTTTCTGCGAAACCTACATGCATAAGGAATTGTGATTCCTTAATACCGATTCCTTAATAATCGCTATTAAGGAATCGCAATTCCTTTGCATGATGCATGTGCCCTTAGGTCTTTTCCCCAAACGGGCCAAAGCGGCTCCATGGTACACCAAGGCTTGCAGGTTAGCAACGCGCGCCTTGGTGGTTGCTATTAAAGGTAGGATCAGAACCTTAAAGTCAGGGCCTCTTACAAAGCCACAATAGACAAGGCCAAATGAGAGCATGTAATGGCCAAATGGGATTCACTATTGTCAGCAGTAAGAGGGAAAGACTATCTCTCCTTTTGGCAAATTGTGGCTGATAGGGGAGCAGAATCTGCTGCTTCGTTGACTAGCAATATAACGGCTGCTACTTGGGTTGATCAGTTTACGAGTCTATATGTTTGCAATTTAGGGTCACATTCGATGGACAATCTGCCAGCCTCAGGAACTGCTGTGAGTTCATCTAGTGGGGTGTCTGAAGCTTTGATTGTTCCCTGTTATGAATGTGGTACGGTTGTGCCAGTAGAACCAGTAGTTGAAGGTTGTTTATTCAGCGTTTCATCTGGGACAGTTCTGGACAGACAGGATGATTGTATAATCTGCCCTATTACTGTGAGTAAAGTTGTCAACGCAATAGATTGGATCACCCCAGGGAAAGCCCCAGGGCTGGTCAAGGTACCGGGGGATTTGTTCAAAACCAAGAAGGAGATATGGGGGCCCCTACTTTGCCCTGTATTTTAATAGCATTATAAACAGGTTAACAATGCCCCATATGTGGGCAGGGGCTGAGATTATCCCAATCTACAAAAATGGTCTAAGATCCCTTCCATCCATTTATCAACCAATTAGTTTAATCGATAGCTCACAGAAGCTTTTTAGCCAAATCCTGTTGAATAGAATACACGATTGGATGGAGGACGTCGACTTGTTGATACTGTTGCAAGCCGGGTTCAGAGCAGGGACCAGCAATAGTGATCAAGTACTTTAATTGCAATTAATATTCTAGCAACATGTCACATTGGGGTGTGGTTGTCTCTATGTAATCTTTATCAAGCTTTGGTCGGCATTTAACCTTGTCCCAAAGGAGGCCCTATGAAAAGTCCTGACTGACCTGGGTGTTCCGAAATACCATGTAGATGTCATCAGTAGGCTCCACCTGAACAACTATGTGCAGGTGAGATGTGACTCCTTTGGGGAGTTGACAGAACATTTCCCAGTTACCTGGGGAGTATGACAGGGGTGTGTTCTTGCCCTGGCCCTGTTTTTGCTATATATTAATGACCTGGTGGCCCAGCTGAAGCTATGCAACAATGATGCCCTTCATTTGGTCAATAGGAAGGTCCCAGCGCTCCTGTTTGCGTACAATACCTATCTGGTCTCGAAGTCCCCATGTAGAGTACCAAACTCAAGAAGATTTATTGGAGACATGTTGGATGGCAGGTCCCATATAACCTGGAGGGTGGGCTCTCTGACCTTAGGCTTCCTAGAGTTTAAAGATGCTTACTCTTTGGTAGGGTACATGGATGCGATTGAGCCACCGCTCGCTAAAACTTTGTATATTAAGTTTAGGATTGGGACCCTGCTGCTATGATCATTCACTGCTAAATGGCATTGCCCCTGTACTGAACTAGATATGAGTTGCCCTTTCTGTCTTGAAGCAAAAGAATGTATTGAGCATGTCCTTTTCTTCTGCCCATATTATTATGTCCACAGGGGTAAATGGATCCTGCTGCTGTTTTGCAACATGGGGGCTAGGGACTACAGTATGGCCCAAGGGTCTCCAACCTGTCATTCACGAGCTAGCGGTATCTCGCTGACCCACTGGACATAGTTCACACTTGACATCTCATTATTAAGGCTTTATTCTGAGCTCCGGCATTTATTTATTATCCCTTCGGTGTCATTTTAGGCTTAATATCAGCACTTTCCTGCCCTCACCGAAACCAGCTGCTCAGATTGGCTGACCTGAGCTTAGCTGAGGCAGGCTGAAGAACATGATGTTCTTCCTGAACTCCGGCGCATTCAGGAACCGCGCCATCTGCCTTTTCCAGGCTTGCACCATGCTCTATATCTAATTTTTTATCCTGTGCGGAGAGAAGTTACAGATCGGTAAACAAGCCTCTGGCATATAATAATAATAATAATAATAATAATAATAATAATAATAAATCATTTATAAAGTGCCTGGTTACTCCAACTGGTGTGTCCCCATGCTAGAAGCAGCTGCATACATGGCTAAGAAGGGCACAACGGAACTCACAACTTGTGAAGCCAGGTTTTCAACCCTTACTGGAAAGCGTTTTCTGATGATTCAGCACGAAGAGAAGGAAGTAGTGTGTTCCAATTTTTGGCTGCCAGATAGCCGAATGAGCGCGAGCCCATTCTCGCTTTTTGGATTTTTGGGACTTTGAGCCAGTGCTCTCCTGTTGACCTAAGATGACGTATCGGGTTGTAGGGGGTCAGGAGATCATGCAGGTAACTAGGTCCCTTGGCCTGCAGACTCCGGTGACAAAAGCATAAGGCTTTAAAGAGGATTCTTTTGTCAACAAGCTGGCAATGCAGGGAATTAAGGGCTTTCTCCGAGGAAGCTCTCTTTGGTAGATTGAGAACTAGGCATGCTGCCACATTCTGAATGCGTTGTAGCCTCTGGAAACTTTTTTTTGTTGCTCCCAAGTAGAGGACATTTCCATAGGCCAGTTGAGATGTAACAAGAGTGTGGACCAGGGTTTTCCTGGCTGAGATGGGGAGGATATCCAGAGTTTTTTTTTTTTACATTTTGAGGATTCCAAAGCATTTCCCTGTAACCTTCCTGGTGTGGGTCTCAAAGGATAATTTGGAGGTGAGCCAGTATAAAGCATATTCGCATATTAAGTAAAAGCGGCTCAGTGCATGCAAGGCACTTTGATTTTTAACTTCGGCATAGACCGCGCTTTACACCACACTTTATACCTGCCTTGTTATGTTATGTTATGTTAAAAGATTTATACAGTTCATAACTGCCCCAGCACTGGGACGTCCCAGCGCTTGTCCTAAAAGAGCATATTGCAAAAAGCGACCTATCGCAACGAGCTGCAGGATGCAACTAAGAGGAGAATCACCATGTCTTCAGAATTTTCCTGAAATACTAGTGGTTCTGGACACTCCTAATGGACAGAGGGAGCACATTCCAAAGGGCTGGGCCTGTAGCACAAAAAAAACAGCTCCCGCTCGGAATCTCTTAGCACGTGGAACAGAAGCCAAATTACCGTCGGCTAATTCCGTGCCCGAAAGGGCATGTACAGGGACAATGAACTGGGCAGGATGCGAGGCCCCTGGGAAAAAAAGATCTTATGTGTGGTGCACAAGGTTTTTTTAAAATGCACATGTTTCTCAACAGGGAGCCAATTCAATTTGCCATTAAGACCAGAGACAGGACAACACTTTGGAAGCAAGAACAGCAGCCTAGCCGTGGCGTTTTGACCCAGTTGGAGTCTGCAAATCACAGCCTTGTTGGTTCCCAAGTAGCTGATGTTGCAGTAATCTACCCGGGAAAGGGTAGATGCCTGAATAATTACTTGTTGGGTGGGAGGGTAAAAAAATCAGAGAATAGGTTTAAGCCCACCCATAAGACCAAAGCACGGGCCTACTATTGATTTCACCTGTGCTTCAAAAGTTAATGCATTGTCTACCCAGACACCTAGGTTTTTGACCACAGACATAGGACACAGAGGGAGACCGAGTGAGGGAGGCCACCAGTTGTCGCCCCAGGAGTAGGTCTCTTTCCCTAGAAGGAGAATCTCAGTTTTGCTTGTATTCAATTGTAAACAATTAGCCTCCGTCCACTCTGCAACAGCCAACATATCCCTTTGGAAATTAGCCATATCTGACAAGGGGTTGTTAGAGAAGGAGAGCTTGAGCTGGGTGTCATTCCCATAGGACACCAGCGTGAGCCCCAGGGATTTCACAACCTGAGCCAAAGGTTGAATGTAGATATTAAACAGAGTGGTACTCAGAGAGGAACCCTGGGCAAGGCCGTGGTGCAGAGTGTGCAAATGAGAGCTATGCAGGGGCAGGGGAAATAACCTGAAAAGAGCAGTCAGAGAGATAGGAGGAAAACTATGCTAAGGCAGGTCCACCTATGCCAATCTCCTGAAGGTGGCGGAGCAAAGGTTTGTGAGACACAGTGTCAAAAGCGGCACTTACGTCAAGCAAGGTCAAGGTCGAACACCTGCCTCCATCTAAAATACTGGGGAGTTGTTCATTAACCGCTAGAAGAGAAAACTCCTTACTGTGTAGTGGACTGAAACCATTCTGAGAGATGTCCAGAATCTCTGTGACCTTGGCAAGAAAAGGCAGAAGAGAGATAGGGCGGAAATTCTCTGGTTAGCAAGCATTCAGGGCAGGTTTATTCAAAAGGGGGATAAACTTGGCATGCTTCCAGGGACCCCGTACAAGAACCGATGACAAGGAGAGATAATCAGTTCCAAGCAAGGTGGGAGGAGACAATCTTGGAGTTTGAAAAACTCAGCGGGTGAGCCCGATTTGACTTTGTTACATAAAGTATGTGGCTCATTAAGGTGTACCTGGGGTAGAAGGTAGAGCAAGGGCAGGGTAGTACTGGTGTGACTATCAGGACTGGAATCAGTAGTATTAGTGGCATCTTTAGTATAAATGGCTTGTATTTTGCCAGTAAAGTACTCCACCAACTTCTAGCAATGGCTATTAAATGCATCTGTGGAGTCTCCTGCAAGTACAGGTTTGATAAGGCTTTTTAGGAGTGAAAAAAATCACTTTTGCCAGGTTTTTGCTGCACTTTATTTCATTTGCAAAGAACGCAGCCCTAGATTTCTGGATCAACTTGTGGTAGGACTTGATTTCAACTCTATACTGATTTTTTGGGGAGGATTGTAGGAATTCCTACAATGCATTCAAGAACCTTACAATGCTTTCTAGCAGAGCTCAAAGTTTCATTAAATCAGGGGGCAGCATGCTCTTTCCTACTGCGAACTGGCCTAGCAGGGATAAACGTATCTAGGGCAGAAATTAGCGTGGAATTTAGAGTACTGTTTGCATCCTCTGCATTGGTGGCTGGCTTAGGGTGATGTTTCGGAAGGATATCTTAAAAAAATTTAAGATCGAGTTCATGCCAAGGGCGTATGAGAGTAGGATCCCGACAAAGTGTCGGTTTTTGGCCTTCCAGGCAGATGGACGAAGGGATTGAAAAGTGATCCGTCCATGACAAAGGGAGGGCTGTTAATACCTTCATAAAACAGAGATTTGAAGAAACTGGATCAAGGAAGTGGCCAGCTGAGTGTGTAGGACCAGCAACTAGTTGTGTTAGCTGACATGCAGCAAGGTCACTAGAAAATTGGTGATATCACAATCCTGGTTAGCTTGTAGATGAAGTTAAAGATCATCCAAGATGTGAAAATAAGCTGACTTAATGGTAAGTGAGGCAGTCAGATTGATCAATGCATCCCTAAAGGCTTTGGAAGGGTTAGGAGGGCAGTACATTTGGACCGCTTTTACAGTCTAGGATGGTGCCCAGGGTCATGCGACATGTGTAGGTATCTCTATAGATCAGTGCAATTCCACCTCCTCTGCTGCTGGCTCTATTAAATTCCTCCAAGTGGTAGCCATGTGGAAGTAAGAGGGCTGGTTCCACCATGGAGTCCTGGGTCAGCCAGGTCTCCATAAGGAACAGAATATCGGGAGTGTGGTCTTGAATAAGGTCAAAGACCTCTGTGTGGAGTTTAAACAAAGAGTGTCAGTTGAGAATAAGAAATGTATACTCTATCGCCTGGGGGGCAACTTAGTCGAGAACCCCACAGAGAGGATCTTAAAATGACACAGCCTACAGCGAAAAGATGGCCCATCTTGGATCTAGCCATGCTCATTACAAAGAGCAGAAGATGTTCTCAGTGCATAGAGTTCCATCAGATAATAAACCAACCTGTGGGAGCCATGAGAGGCAGAGTGTCTGGCTCCTGGTGACATCCAGGTGTGGACCGGCGCAGACGGGCTTGGCTTTGGCACACCCGCTGCTCGCATCCACTCTATGGACTGCATGAAATACCCGGGGGCTCTGACAGGCTCCTCCTGGGCTTGCTTCTGATTAGTTGCCCTAGACCAATTAGAGCGCAGCAGTGCCATCAGAAACAGGAACATAAAACAGGTGAGGCAGCACGTGGCAAACCCCCCTTAAAGTGCACAGTGAAAGCTAAAACACTTTTTAAAAACACACAGAAAAGGTGACAATTAAAAAAGCAATAGAACGCAATAATCAGCTGCAGTCATTAATAGACAAGTGCATTCACACTATGGACTGCATGAAATACTCGGGAGGCTCTGACAGGCTCCTCCCGGGCTTGCCTCTGATTGGTTGCCTTAGACCAATCAGAGCACAGCACTGCTGTCAGAAACAGGAACACAAAACAGGTGAGGCAGAGCGCTGCAAACACCGCTTCCATAGTAAATCATGGTGGAAGCCAAAGTTAAAATCAAAGGGCCTTGAATGCACTTAGCCACTTTCACTGACTACACCGCGCTTTATATCTGGGTTCGCTTAGTAGCCAGTGAAAGAGGCTCAGTCCATGCAAGGCCCTTTGATTTTAGCTTCAGCAGGCACCCCGCTTTATATCTACCTTTTGGATAGTAGTCACTTGCTGCCCCTTCTCTGCAGCCGTGGCCACTGCAAGTAAGAGCGGTGGGGCCGTGGGGTTGGCCAAGGGGATTTCGAGAGACGACCACGAAGGAAAATTCATTATTTATTTAATTTTCCCTTGTGGTCGTCTCTCGAAATCTGTCCCCAACCGGCCCCACCGACCCAGCGCTCTTACTTGCAGCGGCCGCGGCTGCTTCTCTGAAGTGATATTTTCAATGGTTCCTTTGAAGGGCAAGAGGCTTCCAGTTCCTTTCTAGTTTCCAAGTGCTTGCAACCCGAGAACCACAGCCCCATGCCCCTTACGCACCTAAGTGCACCCAGTATGTCTACAGGGCCCGCTTCACTCTGCCCTCACAAAGCCTCTGGTGCAATCCAGGCACCATTCTGCACACTTGTAGACAGCCCCTCAGTGGAAAACATCCTGAGAACACCGTGGGTACAGGGATTTAAAGGTATTTTGGGAGGACTAGCATGTATGGAGTAAACACCTTCTCTTCACCGGAAATGCTAGAGTAGGGAAGACAATTAAGTGGGCCAATGTTAAAGTCATTTGTAGGCAAAAGTGGCCGTGAAAAAAACAACATCTTTCTAAAAGTGTGGTCTAAAGGTGAGCCTCTCCCCCAACCATTCTTTGTGTAAGACATTCTCCTTGGCAGGAAGCGGGGGCGTATTGCTGAGGCTGCTGCAGCCAAGCAGAAGGCCTCCATGATTTAGGTCTCTGTCGGGCCTGCACACAGGCCTCTATCAGCAGGCCAATATTTTGTACTTGTGCTGGTGCTGACCTCAACCATTTCTGCCCCCACAGAGGCTGCCGGGCACGGCTACCAAAGATATACCTTCCCTACCCACCAAAAGTTGGAGAAAGGCTAGGAAGTTTGCTCTTTGACACCTGGGTCAGACCCAAATATAGAAGTCTGATAGGGGTCAGACAGAAAAAAACAGGTATATCAGTGCATTGCTGATAAGCACACCCACGACATATGACACCTTCAACCCACCATGATTTGTTTTCCAACAGTTCTTTACAAGTTACTATATTTAGCAGAGACAAGCAGTTTGAAAGGAGAACCTATAAGTTCTGGAATTCAACATGTTGTTTGCTAAAAAGTCGCAACAGGCTAAAAGTAGGGCCACTGGAATCATGCAATTGTGCGACTGCAGCGGTTTTCATATGATTATAGATTTGCTGCATTTGCCACATAATCGATCATCTACCGCACAATCGCAGATTTTAACAAAAAAAATTGTTTCCACATCAAACGGTTCAAAAGTTACTAAAACACTACAACAAGTGTTTCTGCACAATGGAAGTCCCTTTGCAAAGCTGGGCTGGTCACCTTTCTGTTGCTTACTCCTCTATTTGGTTGCTAGACTGGTACTAATGAGGTGCAACAACTGCCCAGAGAGTGTTACCAAGTTTAAAAATGTTGAAATAATGAATTACTACTACTACAAAATGTGCCACACCTGCCGCATAATTTGCCTTTGCTTGTTGCATAATTTCCTCAACCCTGCCGCATAATTTGGCCCTTTCCTGCTGCATAATTCCAGTGGCTCTGGCTAAAAGTCATGACAGACATAGTTTTCCCTGGCAATTAAATCTAAAAGTCCCAAATTTGCCCATTTACCTAAAATGGCAGTCTACTCAATAATGACTTCTTCAGAATTGCACTCCCAGGCTTTCAGATTACACAGTATTCAAGGACATTGAAGGTAAGATTGATATCTTTTATGCTTGTTAATTGAACTGCATTATAATGATTATTTCAGTGATAGCTATTAATTGAAATGTCTTGACGCATGGTGACAACACAAATCCAAAGGCATTCCTATCATTGTTTCTAGGCAACCCTACGTATTGTATTCAGACCACAGTATGGGCTCCAAAGAAATTAGTCTTAAAGTCAATGAAGCTGGGCATTAGGGGCTCATGGAAAAATGTGTGAGTTGCTTGGCCTTTAGTAGCTCACAACAATTTTCAATGATCAGAAGTAGCTCTCACAACAGAAAAGGTTGGAGACCCCTGGAATAGCCCCTAGGATTTTAAGCTTTAACACAGCACATCCAATTGTATTTTCTGTCTCTTGCTTAATACTACATATGTGGAGATATAGACAGAAAAAGGTAGCTCTTATGCTATTAGATTGGGTTTGGGGGCTTTGTACACAGTCTTTGCCTGCATTGTGCTACTGATTGTTATCACATTAATTATATGTCTATATTTTATATTGATCTTAGAACTTTAGTAAAGTACATGTGTTTTATGTATTTTTAAAGAAGAATTTAGCTAGCATCATGGATGACTGCTTTTTCCACAAGCTGCTATCTTTTAGATTTTACCTCTAACATTAGCAATTTAAATGATTATACATGAATTTATTGTACTGATGTTTTATATTTTATGTGCTTTGCTTTTATGGTAATTTGCTGAATAAAGGAATTGATTGACTGGTATGCTGGCAAACTCATACACATTTCTCACACTTTTAACAGATAGGTGTTAGATACTGTTGACCATTGCTTTACACATGTATCTTCAAGTTCTATGTGTCATTGCTCATATTGTCCATGTCATGAGACACAGGACACTTCTACATGCTGACTGCCATGTTTATACAACAAGTAACAATGTCTAAACAGGCAATACTTAAAGGCAATTATGTAAAAACATGCACAACAGTTGCTTAAGGAAGGAAACAGGAAGGCATCGATGATTTTTGCAATAATTGCTAAGAGCAGTCTGTATTCAAAATGGATTAGGAACAAAGGAAAAAAGCACTATCTTACATTGAATGTACATGTAACCTGCACAGACTTGTGCACAATTGTGCTTGTGAGAGAAGTGAATGGTGCAAAGTGGCAAGTGAAACTAGCGAGAGACGGTGCAAGAGAGCAGTGAAGTCAATATTTACAAAAGAACATTTTTGGTGGTTCAGATTCATTTAACAAAAACTTAAAGTGAGTCAATTAATTTATGAACAAAAAGATAAATGCGCCAGGTAATTATGCTTGGAGGTCGACGGTGTTTTGACCTGATATCAATTCAGGTCATCATCAGGACCAGGTTACAGATTTTGAAGTGCTACGTAATATCGGGACCACAACTTCCGAAGGGAACAGCAAAGAGGGCACCCAATTGGCGCGCAAGGAGAGGCGAGTAAAACGCCTAATAGGTTGACTTGGAGACCCAATTGGTTGAAAAGGTAAATTAGTTAGATCGACCATGAGGAGGCAGGGTGAATGTTTAGTTAGTCTGTGTCAAGTAAGGACCGGCTGATGAGGGTCGAATCAGGACAATGGAGGCCGGCTTCTGGAATGATATGCATCCGGTAGAGGCGTCTTAGTGAACGGTCAATCTGGTATGGAATATTAAAAATATGATCAACTGGATCCTCTGTATACCTCCGTGGCAACAGCTTGAATCCGTGCTAGCTCGGGAAACTTGTGCTGAGTTGGCTAAGGACGAGCGAGTTTAAATCAATCAATCAGTCATTTGTAGAGCGCACTAATCACCCGTGAGGGTCTCAAGGCGCTGGAGGGGGGGGGGGTGCAGCTACTGCTCGAACAGCCAGGTTTTGAGAAGTCTCCTGAAGGTCAGCAGGTCCTGGGTCTGACGCAGCTGTGTGGGTAGGGTGTTCCATGTCTTGGCGGCAAGGTAGTAGAAGGATCTGCCGCCGGTGGTGGTCCTGTGAATGCGTGGGACAGTGGCAAGGTCGGTGAGGTCGGCGGAGCGAAGCTGGCGGTTCGGGGTGTAGAAGGTAACACGTTTGTTGAGGTACGCTGGTCCGGCGTTGTGGAGTGCTTTGTGAGCGTGGGTGAGGAGCTTGAAGGTGATCCTCTTGTTGACTGGGAGCCAGTGGAGGTCTTTCAGGTGGGCGGTGATGGGGGTGTGGCTGGGTATGTCGAGGATGAGGCGTGCGGAGGCGTTCTGTATGCGTTGGAGTCTTTTCTGGAGTTTGGCCATGGCTCCTGCGTAGAGGGCGTTGCCGCAGTCCAGTCTGCTGCTGACGAGGGCCTGGGTGACCGTCCTTCTAGTTCGGGTGGGGATCCATCTGTAGATCTTGCGGAGCATGCGGAGGGTGTTGAAGCAGGAGGAGGAGACAGCATTGACTTGCTGGGTCATTGAGAGCGATGACTCCAGGATGAACCCCAGGTTGCGTGCGTGGTTGGAGGGTGTGGGTGCAGCTCCCAGGGCGGTAGGCCACCAAGAGTCGTCCCAGGCGGAGGGGGTGGAGCCGAGGATGAGGACCTCTGTCTTGTCTGAGTTAAGTTTCAGGCAGCTGTTCTGCATCCAGTAGGTGACGGCCTTCATTCCTTCCTGGAGGTTGGTTTTGGCGATGGCGGGGTTCCTGGTGAGTGAGAGGATCAGCTGAGTGTCGTCGGCGTAGGAGATGATGTTGAGGTTGTGCGAGCGGACGATGTTGGCGAGCGGTGCAATGTAGACGTTGAAAAGGGTGGGGCTGAAGGAAGATCCTTGGGGCACGCTGCAGATGATCTTGGTGGCTTCAGAACGGAATGGGGGAAGGCGGACCCTCTGGGTTCTGTCGATGAGGAAGGAGGTGGTCCAGTCCAGGGCTTTGTCGCGTATTCCTGCGTCGCGTAGGCGTGTGCGTAGGGTGTGGTGGCAGACGGTGTTGAAGGCGGCCGAGATGTCCAGGAGGATGAGGGCCACGGTTTCGCCGTTGTCCAGTAGGGTCCTGATGTCGTCTGTGGCAGCGATGAGGGCGGTTTCGGTGCTGTGATTGCTGCGGAATCTAGATTGGGACGGGTCCAGGATGTTGTTCTCCTCAAGGAAGTGGGCCAGTTGCCTGTTGACGATCTTTTCAATGACTTTTGCCGGGAACGGAAGCAGGGAGATGGGCTGGAAGTTCTTGAGGTCCTTTGGGTCTGCTGTGGGTTTTTTGAGTAGCGCGTTGATCTCGGCGTGCTTCCAGCTTTCCGGGAAGGTGGCGGCCTCGAAGGAGCTGTTGACGATCTTCCGGAGTTGGGGTGCGATGATGCGGTTTGCTTTGTTGAAGATGTGGTGAGGGCAAGGGTCGGATGGTGAGCCGGAGTGGATGGTGTTAATGGTCTTGATGATGTCGTCGTCGTTGACGTGGGTCCAGGAGAGCAGGTGGTTGGTGAGGCTGGGGGGTGGTGAGTCTGCGGTGTTGGCGGCTGTAGGGATGGCCTGGGCATTGAAGCTATCGTGGATGTCTGCGATCTTGCGGTAGAAGAAGGTGGCTAAGGAGTCGCATAGGTCTTGCGACGGCGGGATGTCGTTGGAGCTGGAGCTGGGGTTGGAGAGTTCCTTCACGATATTGAAGAGCTCTTTGCTGTTGTGTGCATTGTTGTCGATGCGTTCCTTGAAGGAGGTCCTTTTTGTGGCTCGGATGAGTTGGTGGTGCTTGCGGCTGGCGTTCTTTAGGGCCGCGTGGTTGTCCGGAGTCTGTTCGTGGCACCACTTTTTCTCGAGTCTTCGGCAAGTCCGCTTGGATTCCTGGAGGTCGGTGGTGAACCAACTGTCCTTTCTGTCGGTGCATCTGTTAGAGGGTTTTTTGATCGGGGCGAGTGTGTTTGCGCAGTCGTCGATCCATTGCCTGATGTTGCGGGCGGCTGTGTCGGTGTCGGTGGTGTCTGTTGGTGGGAATCGGGCGAGGGTGGTGATGAGCTGGTCTTCGGTGATCTTGCTCCAGCTGCGGTGGGGAATCCATTGCGGATGGTGGTGCGAGTTTAGGCAGCAGATTAGTATGAGAAGTACTTGGAAATGTTCTTAACAGCTCTATGTTCTTTGCACTCGCTATTTGTGCAAAGTTACAAATTTATAATCAAAATCTCTGGCACATGTTCAGCCTTATGTAGGGTGTGACAGAACTTACATGATTGACACTTATACATACATTTGTCCTTTTGAGCTCTATGATGTCCTTACTTACCTAGATGATATTAGCACAGCCTTTGATTTGTTCACATAATTTAACATGGCCATTTGCTTGGTTCATGTAGTGAATTCCCAGCATGTGACATGGATAGTTGTATAGTTTTTTGTCAAACAACATATAATGCTTTTGTATGGCAAGGTGTCGTGCTAAACTTTGATTGGCAAATAGGTATAGCAATGTAGGTCGTTTTATATGGGACAAACTGATGTAGATTTAGTTAACTTTATACTACATACCTATACACAACATTTTCAGATTTCACAAGTATGTATGTGAATTTGCCTTGTAGGTGATTTGGTACTTATATGCCTTGATTATGACATCCTTGATGTGGCAAGAGAGTGTTGAGTTTAGGATCTTGAGTGCACTGTGATACCTTACCCTAGTTGCATTTAATTCTATTTTATTTACTAGTGTATGACATGTTTGACAGCATATTAATTGACTGGGGTAAATTTTACATTGATGGACTGAGATGCAGGAAATGCAGGCAACTTGAGCCACCAAACTGGTCATTGATGAAGTATATCAATGTGGGTTGATAACTATTTGTATGTTTGGACATAGACTGCAAGAATGGTTGAGACATATGTATATATTGCTAGTTTGCTATCACTTATGTACCTAGATTTGACATTTACTCATGAATTGAAGCTACACTGACAGTTAATGACATAAATGTAATTTACAACTACTTCTTGCATTATTGCTCCTGATACTTTGGTCAACATACAAATGTACTGCCTTGCATGACATATTTACTTAGGGGTGCAGGTGAGTAAATATAGACTCAATCAGTGCTATATTCCACTGTCCAGCCGGACAGGATTTTAATATGCAATCAAAGTAGTTTCTTCAAGTAATATACATAAACATTATAAGTGGGACACAAGCCTGCATCCAACTTGACAAGGAAAGAGGAGGGAACGTACAACATACAGTGAAGGGTTCAGGCAAAGAAAAGTTTGTTTGTTCAGAGCACAATTTAAGTAAAACAAACAGATTGGAGTAAAGACACCATTACACATTCGACATGATATTTTTACAGAGTGTATATGGTGTACAAAGTGTCGACGGCGTTTCGATCCCTTAATTAAATAATGGGATCATCTTCAGGACATTTCTAATAACATGCCTGTATACAGTAGCCTGCAATTGCAAGAACCAAGGAAAAAACAAGGGAGGTAATAAGGAAGGAAGGGAGAAAAAATACAGACATTAGATTTAGATTTGGATAATTAAAAATTATATCGAAAGTGATCGTGAGGTTATCTCGTGTGCAATATAAAACGTGGAAAAACGGTGCAACTGGAAAGTTCAACGTGTAAGTGAATCGACCGTGCTATACAATAGTGGATGAGAGCAAGAAGAATTAAACAAGGAGAGAGTGGAGCCAGGGATCACGTGGGCATAGATCCGGCATAGCATTGGAATAATGGTGAAAGATAAATCTATCTGTAACCGTGTCCATAGATCAGTAGAGGACTAAAAACGGCGCAACGGAAAGGAAAATTGCTAATTACCAATATAAGGGCTAAGTGGAGGTTCGCCCTTAATAGGATGTGTGACCAATTGGAATGTGGGCTGGAGACCTAAGGGAAAGAAGGGCACTGTTATGGAAGCACGAGCTGACAAGGGAGTGCTTGTGGATGATACAGGGTTTTGACTTACCTATCCCAATGGGGATAAGGTGCTGAATGGCACAATGGCTCAAAAGGAAGACGCTGTGACTGCGAGGGGACGAGGGATGATAGGATGTCCAAGGGAGATGTGAAAGGATATCTGTAAAATAAAACGAGCACTAAGGGGATAAAAGACATTCAGTGAGGTGCGCTGGAGAAAAGGGAATATGGAAAACGCGCTTACCGCGAGTAATGAAATGCCAGGATCGGCATCTAGATCTTTGCGAGCCGCGTACGCGGTCTCGGGGCACAATGTAGCTCAGGGCTATGGATGGGAATTGAAAGGGAGAGAGTTAAGCTGGAGCAATTAGAGCAGCAAATCAAGCGGCGGCGTGCGAGGCCGGTGTGCTTACCGATTTACGAGCCAGTGGTGTCACAGCTTGTACTTCCGGTCACAGTGCGGCATGAAGCCAGGATATGGGTTTTTAGGAGAAGAATTGGCGAAAAGGCGGTCAGGTGACCGGAAATGAGGGGTGGGGAAATTAGATGGGAATGGATGCAAAATTGGCAGCCATCTTGGAAGGGGAGGGAATACCATTACGCGCTCAGCAAAGAGACACCGAGTGGTAGATAGTGAGTAGTTTCAGATGTAGAGAATGCGAAAGTGTGACAGTAGCATCATGGAAAATTAAAATTCGTAGAGAAAGCAACAGTTGTTACAAATCGAAAGCTAAAACCAGATCCTGTTGAATACAGAAGCCACAAAATCCTGATGAATACAAAAAACACATATATGAGCAGTTGAAAAGGAAGAACGGCAGGTGGTTCAGTGTCGCAATAATCAGATCAAAGAGGTCCAGTCCTCTAGGCGGTTAAGTCCGGTATGGATACTGCCAGTCCTCAAAATCCATTTTAGGTCCTCCTTGTTAAGGAGTTGGGTAATATCAGCACCCCTGGGCGGCAGTTTGATTACGCTAATGATTGTCCATCTGATATCTTCTTCAGTGTGTCCTGCTGTCTGGAAGTGGTCAACAAGCGGGCATTTGGAGTATTGCAGCGTACCCGGCTACGGTGTTGGCATATCCTTAGGCGGGCCTTCTGTGTGGGCTGACCGACATAAATTTTGTTACAGGGACAGAAAATTGCATAAATGACATTACAAGTATTGCAATTTGAGAAGAATTTACGTTCCATTTTGATTTTATCAAAGACAAATTCTTTACCTTCTATCGTTGTTTGGCAAACAATACAATCTCCATATTTGGCATGACCTGTTAAAGGAGGTAAGTTCCAGAGTTCATTAAGTGTACCTGTAGTTTTTACAGATGGTAATGCGGCCCGCACTAGATGGTCTTTAATGTTTTTGGCCTTGCGGAATGCGAACAGGGGACGTTCTAAATTGAGTATCCCAGCATTCAAAACTTGCCAGTGCTTGATGATACTCTTACAAATAGCGTGTGAAACTGGTGAGAAAGTTGTCACACAGACCATCCGGTTCTGTGGTCGTTTCTCTTTGGGTTCAAGGAGTACCTCTCTCGGACAGTACCAAGCTCTCTTGAGCGAGTTACGGACCAATCTCCGAGGACAGCCCCTTGATGTCAATTTATTGCTGAGGATTTTGGCCTCATGAAAATAATCCTCCTTTAGTGCGCAATTTCTCCGGATACGGAGAAACTGCGAATAAGGCAGTGAGTCCCTAAGGGCACGGGGATGATGACTATCATACCTGTGAAGTGTGTTACGATTTGTTGGTTTCCTGAATAAGCTAGTTATCAGTGTGCCATCTTTGTGTTGAATATTCAAGTCAAGGAAAGGGATGGTGGTTTTATTGTGTGCCAAGGTGAAATTAAGTCCTTCGCAGTTGTTATTGAGCCAATGGAGGAACCGTCCCATGGCTGAGTCTGAATCTCGCCAGATCATAAAAATGTCGTCTATGTATCTCCTCCACAATGCAATGCCATTGTGGAAGGGGTTCAGGGGCGACAGTATACGGCGGGTTTCAAGGTCATCCATGTAGAGTATGGCTAGGTTTGGGGCAAAGACGGCCCCCATGGATGTACCTTTGACTTGCTCATAGTATTGATCATCAAAGAGGAAGACATTTTTAGTAAGGCAAATTTCAAGAAACTGCAGTATAAAGATGGTTGGTACTGCGCGTGGATGGGGGCGTCTATTGAGGACTCGTTCAATAACGAGAATTGAGTCAATTTGGGGAATATTGGTGTAAAGAGACTCCACATCCAACGTGCACAGGGTGTCGGATGTGGGATCAAATGGGTGTTCTTCATTTAGATTTATCATAGCCATACTGTCACGTATGTAACACTGGGTTTCAGGTACGAAGTCTTTGATGAAAAAATCAACATACTGGCCCAGTGGTTCTAGAATAGAACCGCAGCCAGATACAATGGGGCGGCCAGGGGGTCTGTCTTGGTTTTTGTGTACTTTAGGCAAAGTGTAAATTACGGGTGTGCGAGGTGATTTGATATTTAAAAATTGGTGTTCAAGTTTACTGAGAAACCCAAGTTCCAAGCCTTCATTAGTGACTTGAAGGATGAGTTTCTGTAGTTCCTTAGTCGGATTGGTCGGAAGTCTACAGTAATAGTCAGTATTATCCAACTGTCTCAAAATTTCATTTTTGTATGCATCTCTTTCTTGGAGGACAATGCCTCCCCCTTTATCAGCGAATTTTATGACAAGGGTGGAGTTGGTTTTCAGAGTGAAGAGTGCCTCTTTCTCCTCTAATAAGATATTGTATGGAATGAATCGATGTTGTGTTTCCATTTGGCTCACGTCTTTGAGAACTAGTTTCTCAAATGTGAGTATTTCCCCTGGAATCATGTTAGCAAAGGGCGAAAAGGTAGAAGGTGGGCTCATCGAGGCCGAAACGCGTCTCTCTTGTGTCTTGAGGTCGAGGGTGACCTGTTTGATTAAAAGGAAGCCTTATACCGACTGCCTGATGTCCGTGGCCTTTTTCATTGGAGTTTCTTTTGGAGTTGGTGGTTTGTTCATTTCGATTCAGCGTCAGTGGTCTGGACGCTTTCCACGGAACACTGGTCGTTTGTGGCACTCCCTGTGACCAAAAACTTTGGAGGAGTATATATATATATATATATATATATTATCTACTGGCGATCGCCAGTAGATAGTTATAGTTAGGACCTATTTTCCATAGGAAATCCGCGACATTCTATTTGAAATAACTCTTGCGTCGGTTGACGAATCTTCGCGAAATTTTCAAACTTTATGGCCCGCTCCGGTCCGCTCCTACCCTGAAAGGTTCGGGGTGATTCATCAAGCGGGGCCGAGAAAAAGGGGGTCCCAAAACATGTTTTCCCCATTCATTTTCCCATAGGAAACTTTAGCCACGGCTACAGCCTGAACTGCTGAACGGAATTACACCAAATTTGGCAAAGAGGTAGTTCTTGGTTCAGAAAGAACCCTTTTGTTAAATGGTGTAAATCCGTTCAGTAGTTCCTGTGAAAATCAAAATGAAAATCACATATATATCTATGGCCGCGTCGGATTCGCGCACCCTCCCGATCACAAGCTGCATGCTAATTGGCTGTCAACACTCCAAATCAGGAAGTGTTGGCAGCCATTTTGTCCTCGGTAGAACCGAGGGACAGAAACAAGTGCGCAAAATGCACAAAGGGGGCAGGGTAGAAACACCCTGACACCCTAGGTCTGCTTAGGGGTCTCACAAGGACCCCTGGGCAGAAAAAGCATTTTTTTTTTAAATCGGCAGGATGCGCTCAGGGTGCGCGGATCCTGCCGGAAAAAATCGAAGCGCGGTCTCCCGCACTTCGATGCAAATTTGCCCCGGGTGGCCCAAGTCCCGGGGGCATGCGAGGGGTGGGTTTATTGTTTATATGGGGGCCTCTAAGGCCTCAAGCCCCGGGACTGCCTCCCCGGGGCTTAATAAAAATGGTGCGGGAGGGCTCTCCTGCCCTCCCACAGCCCTGGGGACCGCCACCCCCGGGGCTTCTTTTTTAAATTTTAAATAACGTGTGGGGGTCTCCAGCCCTCACACACCCCGGGACCACCACCTCCCCGGGGCACATAGAAAATAAATGTGGGGGTCCGTTACGGACCCCAGAGCCCCGGGACCACCACCTCCCGGGGCTGTGCAATTCAAGGGAGGGGGCCGCGCGGCCCCCTCCTGGAGCCCTTGATGGCCCTGGGGACCGCCACCCCCAGGGCCAGCTCCTGCAGTGTCCCGGGGTGCCTACCCTCGGGACACTGTAGTTTGCTATGACAGGACGGGAGCCTCGCGGCTCCCGTCCTGTCATAGCAAACTGCTTTGGATATTGGAAGAGAGAGCAGGGAAACCTGCTCTCGCTTCCAGTATCCAAAACAAATTGCTTTTCCACACGGGGAGCTGCATGTTAGCAGCTCCCCATGTGGAAAGCAATGCCGGCTCCCAAGGGACGCTGGGAGCCGGCGGGACTGTGGGGGATTGGGGACCCCCCACAGTCCCCAACGGAGAGGGCCAGCCCCGGGGGATGTGGTCCCCGGGGCAAATAGTGGCCCGGGAGGGGGGCCACGCGGCCCCCCTCCCCAAAAACAAAAAAACAAAATTTTGAAGAAAAAAAAAGGAAAGGCCGGCCCCGGGGGATGGGTAACTTGAATTTCCTTCCATAGGCTAACATTGACTGGTTTCACTTGGAAATTCTTCTAAATGTGGAGTTTTGGAACTTTATAATATTTCTCTAAAATCAGCCGAACTATGAATTCCGATTTACTCACCTGTTATCAGGAGAGAACCCAGTGCTGCATCTTTTAGCCCAGCACTGACCCTGAAAAGTAATTCTAACCGTACTTACCAGTAACTTGTATTTCCTTCCATAGGAATGCATTGTCTGGTTTTCAGCAGAAAAGTTTCAAAGTGTCGATTTTCACAAACTACAAATATTCCTTAAAAATCGCCTGTATGACTTAAACGCATTCTTTCAACTGTTTACAGGAGATGCACCAGTGCTGGATCCAGGATCCACCACTGAGTAAGAAAAAGTAACGATAACACTACTTACCTGCTAAGTGAATTTCCTCCCATAGGATAACATTGGTGATTCTATGTGAAAAAGTTTCAAGTATCAACTTTTAAAATACAATAATATTCCTTAAAAATCACTACTGTAACCAAAACGCTTTTACTCAACTGTTTACAGGAGATGTCCCAGGACTGAATCTAGGATCCAGTCCTGTGGTGAGAAAAGTAATCCATAAAGTAACTAATTGCATTTAAGTAGAAATTCACATTGAGCTCAATGTTGCTTTGTGTTTGAAATTGTGTTGCCCATTGCAACAACTGTAACTACTGTACTTAAAAGTCTATTGCCTATTTGCAAAGTATTTAAACTAAAGTAATTCATTCTGAGAAAGTATATTTTGTAATGTAATGTATAATGTAATTACAATGTAATTTAAAAAATAAAATATCTAAAAATAAATAGTTGAAAAAAATGTTGTAAATCAGTATCAAAATAATAAATATAACAATTAATACAATTAAAAATTGTCATTTACAAAACCTTTGAAATTCACTGAAAAAAACCATAGGTTTCAGGCACGTTATAGTTAGAAATTAGCATTTAAAAACCTTACAAATTCACTGAAAAACCATAGGTTTCAGGCACGTTATAGTTAGAAATTAGCATTTAAAAACCTTTGAAATTCACCGAAAAAACCATAGGTTTTAGGGACAGTTATAGTTAGTTGGACATTGCACTCGTACAAAACCCGTGAAATTCCCCCGTTATAGTTAGTTCAGCTAACTATAACTCGCGCCCCCGCAATTCACTGCTGATGACGTCACATATTACATCACTCATGACATGGTCAGTGACATCACTGATGACATCACTGATGACATCTCAAATGACATCACTGATGACATCATCCATGTGATAATTTTATGCATCTTCTCACACCCTAATATAACTTTTGATACACCCACTCTTATTTACAGACTGCCATTCGCAAAACCATACACACTCCAATACCAATAACTAAATACCCACTCACTGATTCTTAGGTCTACACACACACATCTACTCACTCACCCGTCCAGTCACTCATACTTACAGTCACTCAGTACAGGACTATCATATGCACTCATACACCTATATAAACACTCACACACCGCCACTCATCCATAGAGGTACTCACACACCTAGTCAGTCATGCAAAAAATTAATCACACACCCATTTACTCACCTATAGAGTTATACACACACCAGCTCACTTAGTCATACAAATACTAGCACATTCTTACGCTCTTATACAATAACTGATACAAGCACACACGCATCCATACAGCCACTCTCACAATCACACACTCTCACTTATAGCCTTTTAAATACTCTAACACACATATATACTGCCTTTTACATATGTAGTTACTCGCACATGTACCACTGAGATATACATTCACTCACTAACACACCCATACACACACTCACCCATCCAAGCAGTCCATCACAGACGCACTCTTCAAATCATGCACCCAGTGAATCACCCACTCACACATCTATGTACAGAGTCGCACACACCCCACCCACACAAACACTCAGGCACCCATACAGATACTCAGACAACGAATCAATAACTCATATAGACACTCATGTAGCTATTCACAAACCCATGCAGCCACTTACACAGCAACAGACAGACGGATACAGACATTCACCCAGTTTAGTCACTAACCCATGCATTCAGTAAGATACGTTTAATCACTCACTTATACAGTTAGTCACACACCTACTAAATCATCCATACAGACACTTATACACCCACTCATTCTTCAATACGCCTTTCCCTATATACATTAAAAATATTTAAACTTTACAGAAACACAGTCACTAGATGATGTCATCAGTGATGTCATTTGAGATGTCATCAGTGATGTCATCAGTGATGTCACTGACCATGTCATGAGTGATGTAATATGTGACGTCATCATCAGTGAATTGCGGGGGTGCGAGTTATAGTTAGCTGAACTAACTATAACGGGGGAATTTCACGGGTTTTATACGAGTGCAATGTCCAACTAACTATAACTGTCCCTAAAACCTATGGTTTTTTCAGTGAATTTCAAAGGTTTTTTAAATGCTAATTTCTAACTATAACGTGCCTGAAACCTATGGTTTTTTTCAGTGAATATATATATATATATATATATATATATATACATACATACATCCCCTGTGGTCACTGTAAGGCCTGTAAAAACAGTAAATTTTGCAATCATGTAGATTATAATGGGGTTAAGAAGGAGATATCGCAATTCCTTACCTGCAGTTCGACCTTCGTCATATATGCCATAGAATGCACATGCAAACTATGGTATATTGGCAGTACTACACTCATGGCAAAAAAACGCATATTGGAACACAGCAGAGCTATTACAAACCTAGACCAAAAATATCCTGTAGCACGCCATTTTCAAGACAAGCATTTTTCCAATTCATCGAGTTTGAGTTTCTTTATCCTCGAACAGGTTGATAGGCACTCCCGGGGTGGTAACAGGGTTCTCACTCTTAGACAGAGGGAGTCCAAACACATTATAAACTTTCAGACCAAGACTCCTGGGGGATTGAACCAGGATGAGGAGCTTGCCATACATCTCAAGGATCATTAGTTTTTATCCTTAGTTCCTCTATCCTGGATCTCGATGATGTGTATGTCTGATATATTTTCATGACTTGCTCTCGATGTACCCTTTATCTCATATCTGTTTCTTTCGTTTTTAAATATACATTGCTTTGGCTTTTCGATGTAGGAGGGATTATACCACAATAGTTAATCTCTCTTTTTATACATTCTTTTATATACATGTTTATATATCCTCCTCCTCCTGTGCATTAGAACAGCAGTTCATGATATTAGTTTATTTCATGTAATATATATATTTCCTTTCAGTTGGTGTAGGTAGCAAGTGTTCTCTCTTTGTAAACCACTTTCCTGTTCTTTTGTTTCTTTTTTAGGAGGAAAGGAAGGGGCCCACTCACCTGTATTCACCTGCACGGGCCGCCTACCCTTTTCCCCATTTGCACATCGGCACGTACCATTGGCTATGACCTGTATACAAGTAAGTGGAATCTAGAGAGACAGGGCTCTGTCTCCTCATGTACTCAACATGGGACCTCCGTGTGGCATGGACATTTCTTATTGATTGGCTTAGTGACACTTGCACGACATTGGACTCTGATTCTATTTTTCTGTGGGGCATTTACTTTTTTTAATTTTATTTTCAATATTCAATTTTTACTATCATGTGGCCTGTACCTGCACCTGTAGGGCTTGGGGCACTTGCCCATGGTACGGTAGAGTTTACCAACGACAGGGTACAGGATAATGATGTGGGACAGTATTATTTTCTACATCACGAGGGAGTTTACTCAAGATGAGGTTACTTATTTAACATATCAACATGATACATTGTTATCTCACACCTCTGACTCTTGTTTATACAGTGAGACATTCAGTCGTCATGATGTCCTTTTGCAGTGTCTCTTTTAGTTTTGTGACAATATACTTGTAGGCACTTGCCGAGTATCAGTATGTTTTTCTCGGATGCTTCTGTATACACTGTACCTGATGCGACCTTGTATTGCCCCATACAGGATACAGTGAGTATCTATTTGCTCATTGCTCATGTACAATATAATTTTTGTGTTTTTGCCAAGAGCGTGAGTCTTAGGATTTCGATAAAGTTTCACTGCCTATCGAACACACTGCCGGGAACAAGATTTATGTATGATTTCGTATTATTAATGTGTATTTTACATTGATTTTGTGTCATGTATGAGCTGCAAAAATGGTATCCGAGTGCATTTGTGTCGCAATGCTTAACATTTTGTGTTGTTCAAGCCACCACTCCAACATGTCCACCATTATCTATAGTGTGGTCCCCTTTTCTATTGCGTTTTCCACTTTTACTTTCAGGCTATTTAAGTCCTTTGTTTATGTTGCACGTTTCACGTGATCAAGATTTCGGTGGAAATCGAAACGCGTTGTGGAATAAACACTGTGGAACCTCATTGTTTCGGAGATCTGCTTTCCTGAGAGCGCGTTGAACTGTTGCAGTTATTTGATATATATATATATATATATTCACTGAAAAAAGAGGTTTCAGGGACATTATAGTTAGGAATTCGCATTTAAAAAACCTTAGATATTCACTGAAAAAACCACAGGTTTCAGGGATGTTATAGTTAGGCTGACATTTAGCTCATACAAAACCAGAGAAATTCAGCCGTTATAGTTAGATCAGCGAACTATAACTCGCGCCCCCCGCAATGCACTGCTGATGATGTCACATAGTACATCACTCATGACATGGTCAGTGACATCACTGATGACATCACTGATAACATCTCAAATGACATCACTGATGACATCATCCAGTGACTGTGAGTGTTTCTAAAAAGTTTAAGTATGTTATATATAGATACACCAAGGTGTATTAAAGAATGAGTGGGTGTATGAGTGTCTGAATGGATGATATAGTGGGTGCGTGACTGACTGTATAAGTGAGTGATTAAACATGTCTTAGTGAATGCATGTGAGAATGGCTAATCTGTGTGAATGTCTGTATCAGTCTGTCAGTAGGTGTGTAAGTGGCTGCATGGGTTGATGAGTAGCTACATGAGTATCTAAATGGGTTAATGATTGGTTGTCTGAGTACCTGTATGGGAGCCTGAGTGTCTGTGTGGGTGGGTGGGTGGTGTCTGACTCCCTGCATGGATGTGTGAGTGGGTGATTAACTGGGTGTATGGGTTCATGAGTGCGTCTGCGAGGTGCTGTTTGGGTGAGTGAGTGTGCGTATGGCTGTGTTGGTGAGTGAATGGATATCTCAGTGGTATATGTGTGAGTAACTACATATGTGAAAGGCAGTATATGTGAGTGTTGGAATATATTAGTGACTATATGTGAGAGTGGCTGCATGGATGAGTGTGTGCTTGTGTCAGTGATTGTATAAGAGAGTAAGTATGTGTTAGTATCTGTATGAATAAGTGAGGTGGTGTTTGTATAACTGTATAGGTAAGTAAATGGCAGTGTGATTGATTCTTTGGGTGACTGACTAGGTGTGTGAGTAACTCTATGGGTGAGTGAGAGTATGTGAGTGTCTGTATGGATGTATGAGTGTATATATCAGTGGCTGTATTGATGAGTGACTGCGTGTATGAGTGACTGCATTGGTGAGTGAGTAGATGTGTGTAGACCTATGAATCAGTGAGTGGGTATGTACTAACTGGTATTGGCGTGTCTATGGTTTCGAGACTGATAGTCTGTATTTTAGAGAAGGTGTATGAAAGGCTATATTGGGTGTGAGGAGGGACGTCAGATATCAAGTGGATGATGTCATCAGTGATGTCATTTGAGATGTCATCAGTGATGTCATTAGTGATGTCACTGGCCATGTCATGAGTTATGTAATATGTGACGTCATCAGCAGTGCATTGGGGGGGCGCGAGTTATAGTTAGCTCAGCTACCTATAACGGCTGAAATTCTCTCGTTTCGTACGAGTTAAATGTCAGCCTAACTATAACATCCCTGAAACCTGTGGTTTTTTCAGTGAATATCTAAGGTTTTTTTAAATGCAAATTCCTAACTATAACGTCCCTGAAACCTCTTTTTTTCAGTGAATATTTATTTTGGCAATTTTGATGTCTCCTCAATCCGTTTTGAGCCCTTGCCTGTCACGGGTACTTGGGCCACCCACTCGAGTGAGGTACCATTTTTATCGGAAGACCTGGGGGAATGCTGGGTGGTAGGAAATTTGTGGCAGCCCAGTGATCCCACAACTTTCCCACACAGAAATTTGAGAAAAAAGTGATTTTTTCTGCTAAACTTGAGGTTTGCAGGGGATTCTGGGTAGGAAAACGTTGGGGGGTCCATGCAAGTCATACCTCGCTGGACTCCCCCGCGTGTATAGTATTCAGAAATGTGTGTGTTTGGTAGGTTTCCCTAGATGGCCGCCGAGCACAGGGCCAAAAACCCATGTGACCCCAATTGCAAAACCAGGACGTTTTGTGATGGGCAATTTTGATGTCTCCTCAATACGTTTTGGGCCCTTGCCTGTCGCGGGTACTTGGGCCACCCACACGAGTGAGGTACCATTTTTATCGGAAGACCTGGGGAAACACTAGGTAGATGGAAGTTTGTAGGTCACCACAGATTCCTGAACTTTCCATCACTTAAATGTGAAGAAATCTTGAATTTGAGTTAAATTCGAAGTATGCAGGGGGATATTGGGTAAAAAAGAACAGGGGGAGCCACGCAAGTCATTCACCCCTGTACTTCTATCCTTGTCTACTACTAAAAAATGTGATGGTTTGCCTAGGTGACGAGTGAGCTAGGGCACAAAGTCCCCTGCTACCCATATTGACAAAAAAAAGGTCTTACAAAAGGCCTTTAAACCGCCACAAATATAAATCTGACACTAATTTGATAAAGTTAATCCACCACTTGCACTGGTTGGTTTTAGCACCTCCAGAAAAGCTGGCTTAAAAGCACAAATACTTATCAAAGTATATAAATATTGAAGCCAAGCCTTCTGAAGGGGAGCCATAAAGCCACTTCATGGCACCAACCACTTTATGGTCCATTCACACGCCATTTACGTACCACACACAAGACTTCCATACTGCCAGCCACGGGCCCAATCAACCAGATCACTTGCACTCACATAAACGTACCGCCGCCATGCAAGGGCCCATCACATTCATACGCCACAAGACATAATAAGTTTGACTACATTTTACCACCTGTCAAGTCTCCGCCTCCTTCTTCCTGAACGTTACTGAACGCATGCTGAGTGAACCTTTCTAATGGCTCCCATGACAGCCACATGAGGCTCAGGAAGACATGTCTTTCATGCGCCTTTAGCGCACTCACTGTGCTAAATCCAACTCCTTCCAGTTTGTGGATGCAAGTTGGGGGGTGCCCGAGTATGCTGCAAAGCCATTCCTCGAGCTGAGCAAGCATATCTACCTTTGAAACTAAGGCAAACCTGCTGGAAAGTTTCAAAAGCTTTCTAAAGAGAACATCATAAACTATGAAGAACGGTTGAATGTGAAACACAGGTAGTCCGTGACAACGTAGCATATGTCCAATCCACCGTTATGTGCAGTGACTGTAGTATCATACAGCAAACTGAACATCTACTAAGTTCTAACGGAGGATGAACATGGCAATCAGCATTGACCCATAAGTACTTTAGTAAATTCAGTGCAAGAGTGGCAGCAATGGATTTGAATCCATGGGTGAAGATGAAGTCATGACGTGTATCTGTACTACCTTTACTATCTGCCTTCTACCTTTGCAATATTCCTCGGAAGCGCACCTACCGTAAGCTGTTCTAACCCGTTCGTGTGTCTGTCCTCATCAGAGTCCTGACTAATCCTAATTGTCAAGTGACCCTATACTAATGCCTTCCATCTCTAGCTAATTGAAGCTTGAGAAAACGTTTCTATAACGTGCCATTAATGCTCTCACTGTGCTAAATCCAACTCCTTCCAGTTTGTGGATGCAAGTTGGGGGGTGTCCGAGTATCCCAGTAGGCCATATCTCGAACTGAGCGAGCATATCTACCTTTGAAACTAAGGCAAACATGCTGGAAATTTTCAAAAGCTTTCTAAAGAGAACATCATAAACTATGAAGAACGGTTGAATGTGAAACACGGGTACTCCGTGACAACATGGCAAATGTTCTGTCCACCAGTATGTGCAGCTTGGGGACTATAATTCACTTGTCAATTGGCGAACAGAACTACCACCACGTTCTGAAAGCAGATAAAGGTGTTGAGAAGTCTATGATTTCCTGAAGTAGAGGAACAAATATTCTGCAGCTGCTTGCGTAGTGAAGGAGTGGCCCACAGACAGTAGGTATCCATTCACACCAATTGAAAGGTTTACCTATTGGCAGCTCCACCTCAGTCAATTTCCCAGTATTTTGCTTTAGTATGATACAACATAAAGCAAGTAGGAAAACAAAAGGCAGGCTTACTTGGGCACTGGGGACAGTAAACACGAGTCTCCTGCCTCTGTCCCTGCATCGAGCACACTTTACAACGATGACATGGTTGCTCCTTTTTGGGTGTTGCAGGAATTTTATCAGCAAAGTGTAGCTCCTGCAGCCTTGCCACGTCCTCCAGAACACATGAAGTGGAGGCTGCTGCTTCTGTAGCAGTGAGACTTTCAATCACAGACAACTGAAAGTCAAGAAAAGACATGAGTCTTCCTGTGGTGGTCTGACGATAAACAACATACGCATTGTATGTTGTCATCTGGATCAGGTGAGTAAACAGTTTCTTATACCAAGTGCGAGTTTTACGACTCGCATTGTATGGCTGAAGAACCTGGTAGTTCTTGTCCACTCCACCCATGTACTTGTTGTAATCAAGTATACAGGTGGGCTTGTGGACTTTGGCCATCTGACCCCAAACCGTGACAGGGGAAGTGCTCTCAGCATGAATTGTAGTGAGCATATACACGTCATGCCTATCTGAGAACTTGACTGCGAGCAGTTCGTTGGAACGCAACACAGTGCTCTGGGATTTCTGGAGCTTCTTGCAAACAAGCTCCTGCGGGAATCCTTTGCGGTGACAGCAAATTGTACCACAAGCCACTGTGCCAGCTTTGTAGAGCTCACTGAACAGCTCTATTCCTGTATAGAAATTGTGCACATAAAGGTTATAACCTTTGTGAAATAGTGGCTGGACAAGCTCCCATACGATCTTTCCTGTGACCCCTAGCGTGGGAGGGCAACCTACAGGGTTAACAGTTGTGTCCTTCCCTGTATACACTCTCAAGCTGTACACATAGCCAGTCGAGCTCTCACACAGCATGCACAGCTTGATGCCATAGAGAGCGCGTTTGCTCAGAATGTACTGCCTGAACAGCAGCTGCCCTTTATACAAGATCAAGGACTCATCAATGGCTATATTCTTTCCACGAGTATAAACCTCTGGAAACCTGGCAGACAAATGTACCACGACAGGCCGAATTTTGAACAACCTGTCATGGTCTGGATGGTCCCGGGGCAAAGCAGCAGAATTGTCATTGAAATGCAGCATGCGTTGCAATAGCAAAAAACGATCTCTGCTCATGTATGGTGCGAAGATGGGGGTTAACCAAACCGTGCGAGTAGACCAGTAGGATAGCAAGGTTGGTTTATGCACTACCCCCATTATAAGCGTGAGGCCCAAAAATATCTTAAACTCCCCATAAGAAGTGGGAGTCCACTTGTGTGCCCTAGAATGAGGCCCAAGAGTGCCTTCATGCTCCCTCAGAAATTGTTAGGCATGCAAATTTGTTTGCTGCACAATTTCATCAAGGAAGTCAACATCCAAAAAGAGATGGACGTAGTCAATTGGCACAAAATTAGCCGTATCGACATTACATCCAGCGTCAGCAGTGAAAGGCAGAATATGGGGCTGAACTAAATTGGGAGGCTGCCAAGACAGCTCTCCGTCTGTGCTTGCAGCCACACGTGCCTGCTCTCTGGGTTGCTCTAACCTGCTACTGGTGTCCTGCTGCACAGACTGTGCTGGTAAAGGGACAGCACGACTGACATCGTCTCCTTCAGAATCGCTGGAAGATGAGTCGTCGGATGGAACTGTGCAGACTGAAAAATCCCTCCCAGATTCCGCTCCATTGTCCTCTCCCTCAGATGCTGTCTCAGTATCTGCTGTCTCAGTGATCCTGCCTCAGAGCTGGACTCCAGAACCAAACTTAGGGCCTGGGCAGCATTCATCCAACGATTCGCCATCTCTGCTAGTGCCTAAAACTATCCTTTTAAAACACTATCCTACATGGAAGGCAGATAGGTTGTTGGTTTCAAAGTGTAGGTGGGTGTGTGCGTGAGTGAAGTGTTTAACAGTCAGTAATGACGAAATCACCTTACCTTTCCTTTGCGAAATCCGTACGCTCTCCAAAAACACTAAGAAAGAGAGAAAAAAGACACAGTATTACTTTACCTTGCCACATACCCATCGTCGCAGCCTTTAGCGCTGGTGGAAGCCAGTGCGACAATCATTTTGGTGCCCTCCCATGACTTTTAATAAATATCTGTTATTCAGCACCAAGATGCCTACGGGTGAACGTGTGCTTTTCAATTGCACCCTATGACCTCCTTTGATTCCCTCACTATCATCCAGCAAACATACCCCTCCTCTCTCCATAGCCCCTCTCTCACATACATTTCATCTGTTTCAAAGTGTTTCTAATGCGTGGCTTTACTAATCCACTTAGCTAGCCACATAATACAGATCTGTTCTTTCCAGCATGCCCTCTGCATTACTTTATGGCGTCAAAACTGCCACTAGACAAAAGTCAGATATCTTTATGTAGCAGGAAAAAAATTGTATTCTGCAGCAGTACCACACTTTACTGCCTTTCATGTAACTTCAAAGGCACTCATTATAGTTCTTTCACAGTCTCATATTTTCAGCACTGATAAATCTCTCTGTAATATATATATATATATATATATATATATATATATATATATATATATATATATATATATATATATATATGAAAGAACCAAAATCCTGGCTCCCCAAGTTTTCTGCGAGAAAACATGAGCGGACCACAACGCATTCCTCACGGTGAATTTTATTGTGGATGAATTAAATTAAAACAGCACCCATAGTGCCCAGACAAGTGTCCAGCCTGACGCGTTTCGACCGCGTAACAGCGGTCTTGTTCACATGACGCGCTGGACCAATACAAACGTAATTATAGTGCAATCAGCAAAATGGAACCACCCCCAAGAGCACAAGCAATGGAAAAAAGACTCTTTGTTACCTCAGGACTACCCTTTTCAATTCGCCATAAAATCAGGTTACAATAGATGTTAGGAATCCTGTCACAACAATTATGTATGCATTGTAGAAAGATGTATAAAAAATATATTATGCTTAAAAACATGCTAAATACAATTTCATACTATCAAACATAGTGGGAAAAAGAATAAAGTGCTTATTAATGGCTGCTGCTAATACAGCTAAAAGATGCCTTAAAATCCCAACACATAATCTAATCCCATTTATGAAATATACAATAGTCGTGTATCCAGGCGAGGGAGTCCATAATATTACTATTGCCATTCTGCTCAATAAAAACCTAAAGTGCAAGTGCAAAAAAGTGCCAAAGTTTACTCATGTGCAAACAATGCTGATTGTCAAAACAATTTCAAAATTCCTATATATGTACAACAAGCCGGGTCAGTAGCTATACTCAATTCCACTTGAATAGAAAGTTAATCAATAAAGTGCCAGTGTAAAATTCCACATTGTTGAGTACATACTCGGCAAGAGAATTGGTTCAAATTCATAAACTATTTTTCGATGTTAAAAAATATATATAGTTACATGATGTTATTCAAAATCTCATAAAATGGAAAAGCGTGAAAACATTATATAATCATGATTGGCTCAGGTTATATACATATATATTCACTGAAAAAACCACAGGTTTCAGAGACGTTATAGTTAGTTGGACATTTCACTCGTACAAAACCAGAGAAATTTGGCTGTTATAGTTAGTTGAGCTAACTATAACTCGCGCCCCCGCAATGCACTGCTGATGACGTCACATATTGCATCATTCATGAAATGGTCAGTGACATCACTGATGACATCACTGATGACATCTGTCAGTGACATCACTGATGACATCAGTGATGACATCTCAAATGACATCACTGATGACATCATCCAGTGACTGTGTGTTTCTGTAAAGTTTAAATATTTTTTATATATATAAATGCCAAGGTGTATTGAAGAATGAGTTGGTGTATGAGTGTCTGAATGGATGATTTAGTAGGTGCGTGACTGACTGTATAAGTGAATGATTAAACGTGTCTTACTGAATGCATGGGTTAGTGACTAAACTGTGTGAATGTCTGTATCAGTCTGTTAGTTTGTGTGTAAGCGGCTGCATGGGTTGGGGAGTAGCTACATGAGTGTCTATATGGGTTATTGATTAGTTGTCTGAGTATCTGTATGGGTGCCTGAGTGTCTGTGTGGTTGGGTGGGGAGTGTGTGACTCTGTGCATAGATGTGTGAGTGGGTGATTCACTGGGTGTATGGGTTCAAGACTGCATGTGTGAAGGGCTGTATGGGTGGGTGAGTGTGTGTATGGGTGTGTTGGTGAGTGAATAGATGCCTCAGTGGTACATGTGTGAGTAACTACATATGTGAAAGGCAGTATATGTGAGTGTTGGAGTATATAAATGACTATATGTGAGAGTGAGTGATTGTGAGAGTGGCTGTATGGATGAGTGTGTGCTTGTATCAGTAATTGTATAAGAGAATAAGTATGTGTTAGTATCTGTATGAATAAGTGAGGTGGTGTGTAAAATAACTGTATAGGTGAGTAAATGGGAGTGTGATTGATACTTTGCATGACTGACTAGGTGTGTGAGTAACTCTATGGATGAGTGGTGGTGTGTGAGTGTCTGTATAGGTATATGAGTGCATATGATAGTGCTGTATTGATGAGTAACTGCATGTATGAGTGACTGTATGGGTGAATGAGTGGATGTGTGTAGACCTAGGAATTAGTGAGTGGGTATGTAGTAACTAGTATTGGTGTGTCTATGGTTTCGAAAATGGTAGTCTGTATTTTAGAGTGGATGTATCAAAGGTTATATTAGGGAGTGAGGAGGTGCATTAGATTATCATGTGGATGATGTCATCAGTGACGTCATCAGTGATGTCATTTGAGATGTCATCAGTGATGTCATCAGTGATGTCACTGACCATGTCATGAATGATGTAATATGTGACGTCATCAGCAGTGCCTTGCGGGGGCGCGAGCTATAGTTAGCTCAACTAACTATAACGGCCGAATTTCTCTGGTTTTGTACGAGTGAAATGTCCAACTCACCCAGGCAGGCCTATTTTCAGCTTCTTGATCAGCTTCTTGATCACTCTATTACGTGACAGGATAAAAATTGTTTCTTCCTCCGACTGTGGCTAGTGCCTGGTGATCTAGGAGGATCCTTTGGGATGAATCGGGGAATCCCTCCCTGGCATCTCCAGTTTAAAAGAGGGAGCACTAAGCTGTCATTTGTTCTCTCAACTCTTCCTGTCTATCCCAGATAGCTAATCCCTGCTGTGGTCAACAACTGACACCGATTGGCCATTCCTGAGCATAGAGAAAAGCCATTGTCCTCTGAGCCAGAATTAACTCTCTGAGCCAAGGATGTGTATTCCAGCTCTAGAGTTGTGATGAGTTGCAGAAATGGTCTCAAGCCAGTTTTTGGCTTGTGCAGCTTAATGTACATTTCTACAAAGCTACTTTCTGCTTAAGTTATCAAAAATCTGATTTCACCATAGAATTCAATTATAGAAAAAATAAGGAGGACATAACTTTGAAGTATTTTGCTAGCCCTTTCCTAAGCAGAGATGGGAAATAAAGATTGCAATGTTTTGGGGTTTATTTCACTGTGAGGACACACTAAACCCTATATTTAGTGTGCCCTACATTTATATATTACTACGCAAACAAATGATGGACGGAATGCTGAATAAATCATACATTCACCCCCAGTCAAGAGATCTGGGTTAAATCCATCGTTCTTTTGCTCACCATGCCATCCCAGTTTATACCCAGCCATATGCAAATCAGTCTTGACCCTGTGCCTCATGGGAACAATCCAGACCGAACTGCCAAGCCAGGTCCTCCCTGGACCGGAAACAAGCATCCTGGGACCGGTTTCTGGGTATTACCCTTCATCAGCCAGGCTAGCTTGATTCCAGTGGCACAGTGAGCAAGGGACCCACGTCTGGGCATACCCATCCCACTTAGGGTGAAAAGTGCTACGCAAACAAATGATGGACGGAATGCTGAATAAATCATACATTCACCCCCAGTCAAGAGATCTGGGTTAAATTCATCGTTCTTTTGCTCACCATGCCACCCCAGTTTAGACCCAGCCATATGCAAATCAGTCTTGACCCTGTGCCTCATGGGAACAGTCCAGACCAAACTGCCAAGCCGGTCCTAGGATGCTTGATTCCAGTCCAGGGAGGACCTGGCCTGGCAGTTTGGGCTGGACTGTTCTCATTGGGCGCAGGGTCAATACTGATTTGCATATGGCTGGGTCCAAACTGGAATGGCATGGTGAGCAAAAAAACGATGGATTTAGGCCCAGATCTCTGTACTGGGGTGAATATATGATATTGTTCTGCATTCTGTCCATTAATTGTTCTTTTTGCATTTGTCACCCCGAGTGGGATGGGTATGCCCAGACGTAGGTCCCGTGCTCTCCATGCCACTGGAGTCAAGCTATCCTGGCTGATGAGGGCTGAAAGCCCGAAACCGGTCCTAGGATGCTTGATTCCAGTCCAGGGAGGACCTGGCCTAGCAGTTCGGGCTGGACTGTTCCCATTGGGCGGAGGGTCAAGACTGATTTGCATATGATTGGGTCCAAACTGGAATGGCATGGTGAGCAAAAAAACGATGGATTTATGCCCAGATCTCTGTACTGGGGTGAATGTATGACATTGTTCTGCATTCTGTCCAACAATTGTTCTTTTTGCATCTACATTTATATATTAGCACCCTGTCATGTGGGTTTATAAGGCATATTTTAGGGGTGACTTGTGAATATATAACAATAGCCTTTTTCTATCTGCAAAGGAATTATTCCCTGCCATTTGTTGCAGCACTGCATTTAAACTGCAGCCTAGCCAGAGCACAGTGGCACTCCTGAAAGACATACACTTTTGTCAAATCTGTAGGTGATGTAAATAAACACTCACATTACTTTTAACTTTTCACGTCATTGGCAGCCTTTAGGCACCATTTGCAGTGGGTTGATTGGCTTGTAGAAAAATTAAATAGGCCAAATATGGAGTTCCACCATACAGCATATGTTTTAGATGGGAGGCACAGGTACTTTACTACTCATTAGCAGTGGTAGTGTACACATAGTTGTTCTAAAGCCAGTCAAAAAAAGGGTCCAGAAAGAGATGAAAATTCTGGGGTTATCAGGCAGAAAATGAGGATTTGGTACACCTAAATACTAAATAGTAGGTACTATTTTGGAGAAACCAGCCAAGTGCTATATAACTAAAGAAGCTCCACTGAGTGCTATATAAATAAAAGATGTTTCACTGACAGAGACTAAAGAAACCAGACAAGGACAGTGTTCTGGGTGAAAATATTTTTGGTACCTAACCTAAGTTTTAAAACCTCAAGAATACAGAACTCAAAAGTAGTTTCACATCAGATAAGGAAAGGAAGACTTATGAATATAAATGCATGCAACTGTTCAAAATACTGAGAGGTGGTCTAAACGGGCAAGGCAGATTCATGAATCACAATACTCACTGAAAAATGCAAATCCATTTCTCTCTATCATCAGAGAAACACAGGTTGCAAAATTCTGGCTTGATGGTTCACACCACTTTCTGACATATAAATGACTTTCTCCAGACCTTCCAGCCTACATGGTCATTGACCTAATATGTAATTGGATCGATCACAGACCATCCATCCTTCCACAGGCACCTACCTAAAATAAAACATACAGTATCCAAGCTCCAGGAGCAAATCAGAGGCATTGACCTGACATGTGCACAGAATTGCCATACATTGGCCTCATATGCAGTCCCATCAACTTTCAATAATCAAAGCCGGGATAGATTACTAATGATGCCCAGCAACTTAACATGTTACAGGTATTAGACTCTATTCTTTCTGTGACATAAGTGGATTTTGTGACTCACTCTGTTCCAAATCATCTGCACCTATAGGAGAACCAACCTACCATTGGCGTCCAAGCCCTAAAGTGTGACTGACTCTACTCCAGCCCTACGTCCTATCCAGAGACACTGACTTAGTATGTGACAAGCATTCACTTGCACTTCTTATCTTCCTGATGCTTTTATCCACATATCACACATAGATGTTCCTCATATGGTGCACCTTAAATAGAAGAAACTCTTTCCAAGCCTTCCAGAGGAATTACTCTGACTTGACTGGCTCTACCCTAGCTGTGCAGGCCTAACATGGCCCAGAGAGGTTGACTTGCATTCTGACTGAATAAGTACTTGCAGTTAGGATCTCTCAGATACATCAACTTGCAATTTTATTTCTGATACAGACAGGCTATCCTCTTAGAAAAACCTGCAATTTGGTAAAATTCACTCGCTAGTCTGTTGTTGAAACTATGATGCTTTACGTCCAATAGGTTGTAACCTGCCATGGCTATCTTTAAATGTGAAACAAATGTGGAGCAAACATGTTTTCACACTTGTGCCTACCACTCCTTGTTTATATTGATTATACTGCATTCAGTGCCCCTAGGACCTCTATATGTTTGCATAGTTCGTATATGCACATTTCATGTGAAGCATAGGTAAAACATTCAAAATCATTCCATACCAAACTTCAGAAATTCCTTTTACCTACAAAATTATGTCTATGTTCTTATCTTTATACATTAAAATCGAAATACTTTATATACAAGATTTCAAGTATATTTCTTGTATTCCACATGCAGATCACTTTGCAATTTATATAATTTATATAAAACCTTTAAAATCATCCATGTTCTTTCTGAGTTATCAGAATTCCCACATCACCTCCTCTTGAACAGACCTCCACTTCTTCCAGCACCTGAAATCTTAATTGAGTGACATTGTGCCCCATCTGGGAGCAATTGGTGGCCAATGGTGACTTTTGGTTATTATTCTTAATATTGTTTTTATGTTCTTAATATTGTTTTTATGTTCTGTGTGGAGCGTTTTCATTTTCCTACTTCTTTTGTCTACATAAGCCTAGCTTCATGGACATTTACTCATACAATGCAAGATTGTGTATCTTATGTACTGAAACCCTTTAGGGTAATTTTTTCCTCCAGTCATCTGGTGATATACATACATCCCTTTTGAAACATTATTATAGTGCACACAGTTTAACAAGGGTATGTCACCTTTTTTTGCTCTTTGAACTTTGTTGGCCTTTTTGGGTTGATCAGCCCATTTGATTGCATCCTTTATACTATATTTAAACTGAATGGGTATTTCAATTGTTTTAGGGTTGTTTTCCCCTGATGAAGCACTTGGCACACAAAGTTCTTTGGGAATCAAGCAATGGAATGAGAAGGAAACATTGCTACAGTTAGTGGACATACAAATGGTTAAACAAAAGGCCATTTAATGAGAACTGTTTTTGTTGATATACATATGTTAACTTCAATAAATTGAATTATCAACGATACACAAAGAGGACAATATGGAATTAATTCCAAAGAAGTTTCTGAATAGAAAATAAAAAACATTATCTAAGAAGGTCAAAATATTATTGTTAGAAATTGCATTTCTGTTTGGCAGAGCATTTCTGTCCAAGCAGGAACCACAATCCTAGTCAGGGTTAGTCAGATACACACCATAAATTAACCTGTGCTCACCCTCTGGTACCTTGACACATAGTAGTCAGGTTTAACTTAAGAGACAATATGTAAAGTATTTGTGCAACATATCAAACAGTAACACAGCAAAAATACAACAATCGACTCCACACCAGTTTAGAAAAATTGATTATGATTTTATAAATAAAACAAGACAAAAATGACAAAAATCCAATAAGCAGATGCCAAGATATTAATTTTTTAAGATTAAATGCAAAAATAGTTCTTAGAAGCAGTAAGCGTCTAAATAGTTAATTAGTCATGCTGGACTGGGACAAAGTCAAGAGTTCAGGCTGACCACGATGGAGCATGGGCCAGATACAATACCCACACAGACAATGCTGAGCAAAAGTACCTTAATCCTGCCACAAACAACGAGATGTGGGGTGCAGTCGAGCAATGCATTGGTGTCGATGCCGTAGTCGAGCCGATGTGCCGGGTTTCTCCACGCAGTCGAAGGGATGTATCGATCGTCCTTCTGCAGTGGCGGTGATACAGAGGTTCCAATGCAGTAGTTCTGATGGCGATACACTGGTTTTGAGTGCTATGCGCCGGTTCTGTTCCCGCAATAGCGTTGATGCGTCGATTCTGCTCTCGCAGTCGAGGATGAGTCTGGTACGCAGGAGAAAACATCCTGGGTCCAATTCCAATGAACCAGGCACAGGAGTAGGATGAACGACTTTGATGTTCCTGAGTCTTCTAAGAACAGGAGGCTGGTCAGCTATCCCTTGGAGTCACTCTGGGTCAAGTGATGACGGTCGAGTCAGAGAGAGCAGCAAACAGCAGGGCAGCACAGTAAGGCAGCAGGCTTCCAGAGCAGCAGTCTAGCAGTGTGGTAGGCCTTAGCACAGCAGTTCTTCTTGGTAAGTTGGTTTCAGGTCCAGAAGTGTACTGAGTTGGTGAGGTCAGAGGTCCGGGTCCAGCCGGTTCTTGTGGCTTAGTGGACTAATGCATCCGCTGTAGGGACCTGTGTTAGACCTCGTGGTCACAGGTTGAAATCCAAGAGGGTACACTCAGCTTTTCATCCTTCTGAGGTCGATAAAATGAGTACCATTTAGTTGGGAAACAATAGACATCTGTTATTCAGCGCCAAGATGCCTTTGGGTGAAAGTGCGCTTAACAAATGCACATGTTATGTTATACCCAGTTGTGCCTTTGAAGTGGGGGTGACTTCAAAGAGGGGTCTTTAAAGTGCACAGAGGTTATTTCTTCTTGCACCGGCTCCAAACTCACTACAGGGGGGGTATGCAGCCCTTTGTGTGTACGGGGCTCAGTCTATTCAGGTGTAAGTGTGAGGCTGTGCTCAGCTCCTTCCTTCTCCTTTTTTTTTTTTTTTTCCTCCCTTCCTCCTAGGAAGATGCATGAAGTCACACCCAGCCTTCCTTTGTGTGTGGCTGTCTAGAGGGAATACACAAAGTGAACTGTCAGCCAGCTCAGCCAGTGATCAGAGACAGGCAGCAGGCACCAAATGGCTAAAGTAAGAAAAAAATACCAATTTTCTAAAAGTGGGGTTTTCTGAATTACAATTTAAAATCCGACTTCACCATAAGTTGTGATTTTAAATTGTGATTCCAGAGACACCAAACTTGGAGGTCCAATCGCTTCCCAACTGGAAATTACTCTTATGAAATGTAATAAGGTAATCGCAATGTTATGCTATGGAAGAGATAGTCCTTGCAGTAGTGAAAATGAATTTAAAGAGTGTTTCACTAAAAGGACATGTAAAACTTAAAAGTACATGTCCTACTTTTTACATACACTGTCCAGGGTCAACCTTAGGGGTAACTTATGTGTATTATAAGGGAGGGTTGGGTCTGGTAAGAGGGTTACCTTGCCATTTCAACATCGACATGGCAGTTTCAAATTGCACTTACAGGCTCTCCAGGGGCAGGTCTGAGGCATGTTTGAAAGGCTACTTAAGTGGGTGCAATCAGTGCTGCAGGCCTACTAGTAGCATTTAATTTACAGGCCCTCGGAATATGTAGTGCACTTTACTAAGGACTTATAAGTAAATTAAATATGCCAATTGTGGATAATCCAATGTTACCATGTTTTAAGCAGATAGCACATGCACATTAGCACTGGTTTGCAGTAGTTAATTTCCCAGAGTCCTAAAGCCAACAAAAACAAATTCAGCAAAAAGGGGAGGAGGAAGGCAAAATGTTTGGGGATGACCCTGCAGAAAGTATCAGTTCCAAAAATTGTTAAGGAATCTTTACCAATGATATCAGCCATTAGGCATGTGAGTGCATCAGTACCCTGTGTCCAAGGATTCACAGATATGGTCTATGCACTAAGCCTAGTGCCAAGGCAGACGTTGCAAACAGACAAGTCATAAATATACCCATATGATTATCAAAAAGGACAATATGTGGAGACAGAAAGTAGTTCAAGCAAGAGGTGCGCCACCATGGGACCACTTACTGTCACAATAATAGAGAGTTCATAATCACCTCCAATGCTGAAGCATGCTTCTCTTCTCTCATATTTGCTCAGTTACCTTTCACAGCCTCCTGCTCTAATTATGCCACCTCCCTCTTGCTATTCTAATTCTAAGAAAATGCCCCTGTACTATTTGTCATGAAAAAGAAGTCTGAAATATTTTACGAGGTTCATCTTCCACTGCAGTTTTAAAATAGTTATGAGGATAAAGCTCTGTCATGTCTGAACATTCATGCAATTCTATTTAGGCTCAGCCCAAACATCAAAAGAAAAGTTAGTGAAGTTATATAAACCTTACTTCCGTTGTTTGAGTCCAGACTTCTCATGAAACCTCTGATTTAGATTTGAGATGTCCACTGATCTGAGCCAAGATGAGAACTATGAACAGACAGACCAGCCATGGAGCCAGTCATTCAGACTCTGACCTCAAATAACCATGCATCCAATGTGTTAGACTTGTCAGACTTAAAGTGGTCTTCCCCCAAACATATTGCCTCACCTCCTCCTTTTTTTGCTGGACTTTTTTTTGGGTCTTAGGACTCTGTGCATTTTGCCACTGCTAGCCAGTGCTAACGTGCTTGTGCTCACTCCCCTTAAACAGGGTTACATTGACTTATACCCAATTGGCATATTTAATTTACTTCTATGTCCCTTGTAAAGTGGTATATCACATACCCAGTGCCACCCAAAGATACACCACCACCGAGCTCCAAGTCCTGTACCCAGGACTCAGCAACAACTGCTACCGCACCTCACCCCGATCCACAGTAGAACCTTTTACCTGCCGGCATTGCCTTTTCTCCTGCAACACACACGGCAACCACCACCATGCCTACCATGACCACCCAAGACCATCTCCATTGACTTATGCACAACGCACGATCTCTCTGCATGCATGCCACTGAGATTTGGGACATCACCTCCTTCACCCCTGACATCGTCTTCCTCACTGATGCTTGGCTAAACCCCGCATCCACTCCTGACATTGTCTCAGCCATTCCTGATGGCTACAAGACTACATACGAGACCGCATCAACAAGCACAGAGGTGGAATTGCCAACATCCACAAGGAAACCTTCCAATGCACCACCACCGCAGAAGACATCACCCCGATCAGGGAACACCTCAGCTTCCAATTTCGAGCCGACAGCAAAACCACAATCAGAGGCACCCTCGCATACAGTCCTCCAGGATCTCACTCTAGTTTCTGCAACATCATTCCTGATTTCATTGCTCCGCTTAATATTCACTCTTAAAATGACATCTCCCTCAGTGACCTCAATTTTCACCTCAACGACCCCAACAATACCAACATTGCCAACCTCCTCAAAGCAGGAGCAACATCGGCCTCACCCAACTTGTCACCAACCCCACGCACATAAAAGGACACACACTCAACTCCATCTTCAAGGCCAACAGCAGAGACAAGTACAGCCATGTCATTGAGCACACCTGGACCGCCACACCATCAGCCACTTCACAATATGGGATACCCTGGAACCGCCCCCAAGCCACCCAGCACTTTACACCGCAGCTGGAACAAGATCACAAAGAGCCAATGGACCAACACCCTCAACAACTCCCACCAGCAAACCGCAACCAACCTAGAACGGGCAGTCAAAAATGTTTCTGCCTGGAGCTCAGAATGCACCAACAGAGTTGCCCCAACAAACCAACCAAGCTCAAGGGATCCTCCAAGCTAGCCAGCTGGTACACTATGGAGCTAAGAACCAATAAGTGCACCTGCACATGACAAGAAAGGAAATGGTGCACCTGCATGGAGCCCATGGACCAAATAATCTTCGAAACAGCCCTCAACCAATACCAGGGGTGGGTGGAGTTTGTGGAGTTGCACTATGCGGAATTCCACAGAGTTGCATAAAAACTCAGTGGAATTCTGCCGTGTTCCGCTCCGCCCTACTTTTAACTCACCAGAGTCACCAATGTTTATTTAAGCCCCAATAAAAGCTGCTGCAGCCCCGGATACAGGCGGCACCCAGCGGGAGTGGCTCTCAGGGATGCACTCCTCCTCCCTCCTCTCGCCAACGGGCTGCTGCTGCTCTCCTTTGTGCTGGTTTGGTGACAGTGTCTCTCCGGTTCTCTCCCCCCTCTCACAAGGCCTGAAATTGAAGAAGGACTAAAATCCTTCCTTGCAGCTCATGGAGGTAGAAAGAGGACTTGCCTCTCACTGCACCGCAGTGTCAGGCGCAACCCTTTCTTTGTGTTTACATGCTGGAGCGTGCCTTCACTACAAAGCACTACAAGGGCGCGCAGAAGAGCTGCAGGAGAACAGAGAGTCCATGGTGGAAGGGGCTGGGAGCGGTGAGTGGTACCAGCTGTAACCACATAAATTACGTCAGCGGCTGGGTGTGTGGGGCAGGTCCAAGCGGCAGAGAGATTGTGACATGGTGCTTTATTTGTCCATCATGGTCACGTACACACTGTTTATTTGAGTTACACAATGTTGTTTTATTCACTGAGTAAGGCAAGGGGGATAAAATGATTTGCCCAGAATCACTGGATGGTGAGCGGACATCAGTGCTCGGAATGGGCAGCTCTGGCGGAAGGCCCAGATTCTCTGATCTTAGGATATCATAAATGTGCTGAAAATAGGTAATAAATCCAGAGGTGGTGTTAACAGGAGCCCCTGGGGGCCCTGGCATATGCCTTGCCCAGTGCCCTGAAATCCTTGAGATGGCAGCGGTGCACTTGGATAAAGAGACAGGTTCTTGCATTATAACTAGGGGTTGACAGCGGGGCAGTTTTTTGCTGAACTCCATGTTGCCAGCTGAGCACGGAGTTGGCAAAACTCCTCAAACTTCACTGGTGGAGCGGAGTTCACCACCCACCCTTGACCAATACCACCAACTCCTGAAAAGTATGAAATGAAGTGCCAACCACAGCAAGAAACTTCTCAACATCATCAGAGAGTTCTTCAGCCCTTCAGCCACCAAAAAATTCATCACGCCTTCAAAGGAACTTTGTGGCTTCCAGGCGGACTTCTTCCACAACACGATCCCCATCATCTACAGAAACTTCGAATCCCAACCCATCGACATCATCAGCAGTGTCACTCCCACGCATGAGAAACACAACCACCTGCTCACCACATGGAATCAGCTCATCATGTGAGACACCAAAGCCACTCAGGAGCACCCATGGACCCCTGCCCCCACCACATCTTCAACCTCAGGAGTAAGATGATCAGCAGCGAGTTCACAGTCATCTACAATGCATCCATCACCATGGCCACCTTCCCCGAAAAAGGAAACACGCATAAGTCAAGCCCCTTTTCAAGAAACCATCCGCCAACCCCAACAAACTCAAGAACTACCACCCCATCTTTTTGCATCCCTTTCCCGCCAAAGTCCTCAAGAAGGCCATTAACAGCCAACTCACGGAACACCTGAGGAACAACAATCTTCTGGACACTTCCCAATCCAGATTCCACACCACCCATAGCACTGAGACAGCCCTGATTGCAGCCACAGACATCAGATGCCTCCTCGACCAAAGAAAATCAACAGCCTCCATCTTCCTAGACCTCTCACAAGTGTTTGACACAGTATCACAGCACGCCCTGATCAAAAGGCTCCACAACATTGGAATTCAAGGCGAAGATCTCAAGTAGATCACCTCCTTCCTCACCAGAAGAACCCAGAGAAGAATCTGTCTTCCTCCATTCACCTCGGAACCCAAGAGCACCATCTGCAGGGTCCCTCAAGGTTTGTCCCTCAGCGCTACCCTGTTCAACACCTACATGACTCCCTTGGCCAACGTCATCAGATCACATGGACTGAACAACATATCCTGCGATAACGATATCCAATTCATCCTCTCACTGTCAGAAAACCCCTCCGCCATGCTGACCAACTTCCACAGGTGCATGACGAGTATTTACGACTGGATGTGAGACAACTCTTACAACTCAACACAGACAAGAAAGAAGTGCTGATCTTCGGGAACAGCACCTCCCCTTGGAACAATGCCTGGTGGACCCCCAAACTAGGATCCTCACCCACTCTGACAGACCACGCCTGCAACCTTGGCATTATCCTGGACCTAAGCTGTCCATAAAAAGACAGATCAATGCAGTCTCAGCTGCCTGCTTCCTGGCCCTTCATATGCCCTGCAAGATTTTCAAGTAGATCCTCATCGACACCAGACGCACTGTCACACAAACCCTAGTCACCAGCCGACTAGACTATGGCAACGCACTCTACATAGGAATTACCTTGCTCCTCCTCAAGAAACTACAAACCATACAAAACTATGTGGCCTGACTCGTCCTAGACCTCCCTAAATGAACACACATCACCCCCCACCTCAAGAAGCTCCACTGGCTCCCCATTCAGAAGAGATGCCAGTGAAGGATGCTCCTTCTCATACCTCATGGCAAAGTCCTTGAAGTACCTTCTATTTCACCTACGGAGCTCATCATCATCTCTGCTGGAATTCAGAAAAGGACTCAAGACCTGACTGCTTGACTGAGCCCCCTGTAGCAGTACCCTCAGCGCTTGGACACCCTCATGGGTGATTCGCCATGCTATACAAATCCAGATTGAGATTGAGAAATGCTACTTGTGGACCAGCAGCACTTATTGTGCCACCCATTCTAGTAGTTCCTTAAAACATGGACCAGGCCTGCCATTGCAGCCTGAACAATGTAGTTTTAAACTGCCATGTCGAGCTTTAAATTTCCATTTTTTTTACATATGACATCCCTAAGGTAGGCCTTAGGTAGCCCATAGGGCAGGTTGCTGTGTAATTGCAAGGTTGGACATGCACGTTTAAGGTTTACATGTCCTGGTAGTGAAAAACTGCTAAATTTGTTGTTACCTGCTGTGAGGCCTACCCCTCCCATAGCATAACATTGGGGATTTCTTATTACATTTAATAAGCTGTAATTTCCAATTAGGATGTTTGGTGTCTTTGGAATTGTTGTGAAGAACCCTATTTAATGGTAAAGTCAAGTTTTTATTGAAATTTTAAAAATGCCACTGTTAGAAATTTAGCATTTTTCTGCCCTTAGCTTTTTTGTGCCTATAGCCTGGCCTAGGTCATCTGACTGGGTATAACTGACAGACACTGTGAATTCCTCCCAGACAGTCACACAATAGAAGGAGAAGGTGTGGCTCAATGAGCCATCTGCTGGCAAGATGGGGGGGAGGTGAAGCTGAGCACAGCCCCACTTAGAACTGAATAGGCTGTGTTCTGCCTCAACACAAAAGGCCCAACAACCCTGCATTGTCACTTCAGCCAGCTTGGAGCCCAGGCAGGGGAGGCAGGAAATTCCATGCACTTCAAAACCACTGTCTAGAAGCTTCTCCCACCTTCCAGAGCCAGGGCACCAGGGTATACAAAGGGGACCTCAGACACCAACTCTTCAGTACACATCTGGACCTATGGGCACTCTGCCAGAAAGAAGGACTGCCGTGCTGCTGGAAGGACTATCACTCTGCTGGACTGCTGCTCTTCAAGGATGCTGGCCTGCCTGGATTGCTTCCCTGTTTGTCCTGCTGTTCTGCTACCTTCTGCCTGGGAACAAGGACTGGAATTCGACATGCCTCAGTTGACACAATACTCTGGGTAGGGGATTTCAATTTAGTACTTGACACAGACCTGGATTGTACTAGTACACGACATTCACCCCACACAAATTCAATAAATGTCCTGAGGGGAGCCATGGATCACTTTGAGCTCAGAGACCTATGGTGGCTGGCACATCCTACCACCACAGAGTACACGCACAATTTCACACCTTATAATTCCTCCTCTAGATTGGACTACTGGTTGTCTACCCCGATCTAGGGAAATGAGACTCAGACGTCACCCATCTGCCCCATAACCTCTTGGGCCACTCTCCCGTCAAATGGCAGCTATCGTTCCTGGGTTCCCATATGTACCGACCCCGTTTGCGTGTCCCTGCCGACTCCCTTTTAGACCAGGTGTTCCAAGATGAATTACCAACAGCCCTAACAGACATTTTCCAGATAAGCAAGGGCACAATGGACAAATATGCAACATTATGGGAGGCCTTAAGGGGGTGGTGATTGACACTGGGATTTTTATAGACATACAGAGACAGCTCACACGGTTAGAGCAGAAACTTATGGAACTTGAGAATCATGCATTGTTGAATCTCCTACACTTGACACTAAAGAAGCAGCACTAACTAATTCATGAGTTTCGAGATCTGGCCAACAGGGAGGTATATTATTTGTGCAAAAATGCATTGGCCCGACAGTACGGAGAGGAGAAAAGACCGGGCAAGACCCTAATCTGGCTTCTAAATCATGAATGACAGCAGGGTAACAAACATGTAATCATGTCCCAAATGGGTGCCCCCTTGCTGGAAAATGACCGCATACTAGTGGAGTTTGAGACTTATTATATGCGCATGTTTGAAACCTGAACTGCGAGCTCTCACAACTTTATCTCTACAGGTCTGGCTGGAATGCAGCCATCAACAGTTCCTAAGTCACCCGATCTCAGTGGAAGAGATAGCAGTGGCTATCGACTCCTTGGTGGGAGGCAAATTGCGGGGCTCAGACAGCTTGACCATGGATTTCTACAAAGTTTACAAACATGTACTGGCCCCACACCTGTTAGACGTATCTGCTGAGGACTCACAGATGGAGTGCTTCCCCAGATCCTAGCCAAAGCAAATGCACATTGGCTGTCCGTGCTGCTCAAGTAGATAGTCTCCTCAATGCAGCCTGGCTTTATACACCATAGATCTAGATCCATCAATCTCTGAACGATGTTCTCCATTCTGCATCAGTTAAAGCAGGAACTGGAAATTGAAAGGGCGTTTGACTCCTTGGAGTGGTCTTTTCTCATCAAAACACTCAGATGGTTCGGCATCCCGAAGGGTTTTATGGCACTTATCCAACTTCTCTACACCTGCCCCACTGCCAGAGCCACCATCAATGGAGTAGGATCTGAGTCCCTACCAATAGGGAGGGGGACCCAGCAGGGATAGCACCTATCTCCCTTACGTTACATCCTGCCCATATACCCACTAGTCTAGCAGCTTCAAGAATGACATCTCCCGGGGGCGTGGCTAGCAGTCGAGGGAAATGGCCGCTGCCTAGAGAGGCTCCGTGACTCTACCAACATCCCCAACAATCCGATCATTAATTCGCTGGCGAGCACGCCATAAACGTAGTGGGCAGAGGGGCGGAATAGGTCCGGAACCGGACGCAGCGGCTGCAAACCTCGCACTGTGAACACCGGCTCGGATACATCTCAGTGAAGAGGCGCGGCCTGAGCTGAGAACTGCAGCCGGGGTCTCGAGTGCTGCAGCGGTCGAGCAGCATGGACACGATGAGCCCTTGCCCAGAGACAGGACTGGTGAGGCAAAAGGCGGGGGGCGCTCAATGAAAATCGGAGAAGATCCGGACGGGCCAGCAGAGTCTAGTAGTGGCGGTGTCCTGATCCGCAGCCCATACCGGCATACCGGGGTCCCAGTGTGACGCAGTAAACCGGCGGAGCCGGGCGCCAGCCGAAAAGAGTCTGCGGAGGGTCAGTCCGACCGCATTGGTTTTGCAGCACCATGAAACGCCCTCAGACCGCACGCACTGGTCGAGGCGTAGGAACCCCACCGAGGCACACTCCATAACGACGGGGCCCTGATCTACGGCGACCACGCGGATGGTACTACAGGAGAATCAGGAGCTTCTCCACATGAGCAGTCGATGGAAAATAGTGCAGGACTGCTAGAGGGCCCACGCCAGAAGGAGTGCTAAGACCACAGTCCATAGAGTGCCAATTTCCCTCTCCCACCGGAGAACATACTAAAGTCGAAGAGACAAGGACAAGCACTCCGGCTCCAAGAGAGGGACAGGCGCCATCTTCACTCAGCAGTGCGGATGCACGAGGAAGGACCCTTCAGTGCCCAGGTTTAAGACCACATCTGAAAGACAAGCCGGGCACACGACTCTCTGCAACGGTGAACAGCTCGTGGGGTGAGACTAAGTAAGAAGCCGTCCCCCGGCCTCATTCTGCAGCAGCCGCAAGACAACGACGTAGACGGTCAGAGGTAGAAAACCCGAAAGGCCGCGTGTGACTTCCCTTCACACAGGCAGGCAGCGGTGAGTACTACCACCTACCCACGCCACTCAACGCGACAGTGATTGCGGCTTGTTGCGATGGGGGGAAGAGGCCAGCGCAGCACACAACAGACGAAGCTGGACAAATATGCCTGCGCCAAAGGTCCAACGGAACTGTCGGAACAAGAAAATGCCCTGGCACCGAGTCCTACGATTCCGGAGGCACCAGAGGTCACGTTGCAGGACATCATGACTACATTGAACAATGTTCATACCTCCCTAGACTCTAGAATATGCCCGATCTCCATAGAACTCTCCCTAATCCGAGCAGATTTTTAAAAAAATTACCACGAGAGTGGCGGAGGTCGAAGCCACAACAGCAACCCTCGCCAAAGACACGACTGCTCTTCAGTGTCAAGTACGACAACTGGAAGCAGATAACAAGATCATGGCCGCCAAACTCGACGATCAGGAAGGACGCTCGCGGCACAATAACATCAGAATTATTGGGGTGCCGGAGAGGACGGGGGGACCTGCTCTGGATCTATTTGTCGAAGACCTCATCAAGAATCATCTGCAGCCATGAGGACTGTCCAACTACTTCTCGGTGGAAAGGGCCCACCGAGTTCCGAGGGGCAGACCCAGACCGGGGGCCCCCCCAGGCCCATACTGGCCTGCATCTTCAATTTCCGCGATCGTGACTTGATCCTCCAAACAGCTCGAGTCGCCCCTCCACTACGACTCGAGCATACTACAGTGACAATTTTTCCGGACTATACGGCGGTGGTGACAAGGCAGCGCCGCAGCTTCCTTGAAGTTAAGAAAGAGCTGAGGAACCGTGAGCTTAAGTACTCCATGCTATTCCCGGCAAAACTAAGAGTAGAGGCTGAGCGTAAGACTTGGTTCTTCACGACACCTGCGGAGGTTCAAGAATGGCTAGAGGGATGGCGACAAACCGCGAGTTCTGGGAGGTCTGGCAAGAAATGTAATCACCGTTCACAGGAAGCGACATTAATGGAGTCGGACGAGACAAGATCAGTGGACGGCTCCGCGCAGGCGAGAGGTGGTGAGTGAGAGGGCCCTCTTGATCACTACATCTTAAGACTGAGAGTACATACTCACTAGCACAGTACATAATGGCAAGATTGAACTACACATAGACCTGCCATGATGAGACTGCGCCTTGAGACCACAGCGCCAAACTCAGAGGACCACACACGTTTGTCAAGGGGGCTGAAGTCGGCACAAACAAGTATCAGACTACTGTAAACTTTGTTCCAGTTTGCGCTCTTCGCACCACAGGTTCATTGTATAAGCTCAGATAAGTTTGCCTGCAAACTACGCTACTTGTAAGGGGAGGTTCCGGGGGAGTTACTGGACTGCTCTTCCCCCCACTCAAGTATTAGGGTATGGAAAACGAGCACTCTGCGCTGTTGGGGAGGCGGGTAGTTTTAAGTCTGTCATGCAGGGAGGCAGGGAGGGGGGTGGGTAAGGGGATAGAGTTACACAGTTCTCATTCACCATATTTTAATTGTTTGAAACAGTTCATGATAAGAATTCAATGCTTCCACACAACGCCTCCGGCACAACATCCAGCTAATTTTCCTTCCATAATTACAATATATGACTCAGCCAGTATCATCAGCTGACACGGCGACCATGCCGCCACTGCCCCACCCTGCAGCTGGACCACCTTTCTCAATTCTTTCATGGAATGGCAATGGCCTCTGCGATAAGATAAAGAGAGGGCTGGTCCTGCAATATCTTAAGCGTCAGGCACCAGCGGTGGCCCTGTTCCAAGAGTCGCACTTAGTGAGATCAGCATGTAAGGCCTTGGACAGGTGGGGTTTTCGGATGGTGGCACACTCCGAGTTCACCTCTGGTTCACGAGGGGTGGGTATCTTGGTGAGAAAGCAATTCCCGCTCATCATTAACAGAACATGGACAGATGACCAAGGGCAGTTCGCAGCCATCTCATGTCAATGGGAGGGACGGGCATTTAACATAGTATCTGTGTATATTCCTCCAGCAGTACACTCGGTGGCACTCCCCGGCCTCAGCACCTTCTTACTCGCACTTCCACAGGGACCGAGACAATACACCTTCCCGTTTTGCGGACTTCCTCGACGCACTTGGCCTCATAGATGTGTGGTGTTCCCGATTTCCGCAGAAACAGCAGTACACCTTTTATTCTGGGGCACATAGCAGCCTCTCTAGAATAGACTACATACTAAAAAAAAAATACATACTCACGCTGGCAGATAGTTTGGGGAGGGTGCAACACACTTACCTAGGGTCATCTTAGATCATTCCCCGGTCTTTGTCAAATACACGTCACATGCCCCAGGCCAGCGACGTATATTCCCAATATACCCGGGGTTTCTTAAAAACGCAGAGATCTGGAAAGGCCTAACCAAAATGACACAACATTATTTTAATGAAAATGAACACTCGGTAACCTCCCCGACAATTTTATGGGAAGCATATAAGGCAGTTCTGCGAGGGCAGGCAATTTCGTTAATTGCAGCTCACAAAAAGAAAAACGGAAACAAGTAGATGCTCTTGAGCAGGAGGTGAGTCAGGCAGAGGCCATACATTCCCAGACTCCCAATGAAATCAATGCCCACAAGTTAAAATTGAAAAAGCAGGAATATAGAGACTACATGTGGGAGGAAGCGAAAGCCAAGCTTATAGCCACTCAGCATAAGATTTACAAAGTCGGTGATAAGGCGGGCAAGCTTCCGGCCTGGCTGGATAAAATAGAACGAGCTAGTCACTGGATGGCACAGTTACAGAGACACCATAACAGACCCACAACGGATAGTAAACACACTAGCACATCACTACGAGCGGATATACACCCCGATGGCCACAACCACACTTGAAGAGGCTCTGGCTTTCCTCAGAGATATTCAGATGCCCACGCTTTCACTAGATAACACCAAGGTGCTCGAGGCAGATCTCACATCGGACGAATTAGCATTAGCCATAGGTACCATACAATCAGGGAAAGCTCTGGGACCTATTGGCATACCCATTGAACTGTACAAAAAAGCAGCGCCTAAACTCACACCACACTTGCTCAACATGTATGAGGCCAGCTTAGACGCAGGTGAACTCCCCAGGGACCAGCGACTGGCGACAATAGTGGCTATACATAAACCTGGAAAGCCAGCGCAAGACTGTACGTCCTACCGGCCAATATCACTTCTGAATGCAGAGGCCAAAATACTGGCTAAAACACTGGCCGCCAGATTGCAACCCCATCTTACAAAATTAGTACACCCAGATCAATCCGGATTCATGCCTGGGAGAAACACGGCACTCAACCTGAGACGCCTTCACAGCGTAATGGCCATATACCTACCATCCGGGAGGATGCTGTCATCCTATCCTTGGACACGCGTATGGCCTTTGATATTGTTGAGTGGCCTTTCCTTTTTGCCGTCCTTAAGCACATGGGCTTCGGCCCCAAGTTTTACGCCTGGGTACAGTTGCTATACACTAAGCCTTTGGCGCAAGTAGTGGTAAACGGCTGAATCTCAGCTGACTTCCCCCTAGGGCGTGGAACACGACAGGGCTGTCCCCTGTCCCTGCTCCTATACGCCCTAGTGCTGGAACCGCTGGCAGCCTGGATAAGGAGAGAACGGTTATTCGTGGGCTCCGCTTGATGGAGGGGTGGGAGGACCGCATCTCCTTATATGCAGACGATGTTCTGCTGTACTTGGCATCCCCCAGGCGCTCGCTTAACAGGCTCCTGGATAAATCGGTTCTATATGTCCTCAGCAGCTCGAGAAAAATGTCAGGCTGATGTAGGAGAGCTGGACGAAACAGATTGGCAGGAGGCACTCGCGTCCCCACGGGAAGTGGTGATATTGTCAAAATTAAACCTAGTGCAGTTAAAAATACTCCATCGAATTTACTACACGAGAGCAACCCTGCAGAAGATATGGAAAACTGATAGTCAACTTTGCTTACGAACTTGCGGGGCAATCGGCACCTTCTATCATACACTGTGGGAATGCCGGAGATAGTGACGTATTGGGGAGCAATTATGCATACAATTTCTCAAGTCAGTGGAGCCACCGTATCTCCAGAACCCAAGAGGTGTCTCTTAAACATCTGGAAACCAACAGATCTAAACCATGCGGCTCAAGACTGGGCAACGCTGGGTATGATGATAGCCAAACGTAACATCGCTCAACACTGGGGAGCATAGGCGACTCCAACACAGCAGGAATGGTGTAGTGATATGGATGGAGCCATGGTGGCGGAGAAGGCAGTATATGCACATAGGGGGTGCCCCAAGAAGTGGAAGCGGGTCTGGGGAAAGTGGAACAACTTTAGAGGGAATATCTGTGATCCACCGCCTGACGAGTCAACAACAGACATTAGTGACTAAAGAAAACGAAACGATATTACTCACATAACTAAATTGTCAATGTAATGATTGTATAATCCTTCGGAAGAGGCTGTTTGTGATGTGAAGCATGTATGTATATTTAATGATCTGTAACCGAACTGATGCACGTTAACGGAATATACAATAAAAAGATTTTTTTTTAAAAGAATGACATCTCCACAGGAGGCACTCCTTTGAACCAGCAACATATTAATGGCGATGTATGTTCTGTTATGCTATGATATCCTATGCTATGTTATGTTATGTTTTTTTTTTGTTGTGTGCCTGTGCTACTTATTTTTATTTTTTTATTTTTTTATTGAGAGTTCAATTCACAGTTATACATACACAAAATAAAGTGATTGCAGTGTTCAATTTCAGTTTTGGTTGGCAAATTCATACAGATATGGTCCTCACTCATTAACATATCGATATCAATATCAATAATATCATTACAAAGTACATAAAAAGCATAAAAGCACATAAAAGAAGAAAAACCATATATTGCACAATTTCCTTTTAACATTCCATTTTATCTAATTCGCTGGTTGGCTTCCTATGTGCTTCCAGCGTTTCTCAAAATTTATGAGTGTGCCTGATCTTAAGGTGTAGCGTCCCTCCAGCTCTTTAACTTTGTGCAGTTTAGCCTGCCAAGCATGGAAAGTGGGCACAGATTCACTTCGCCAATTCTGGAGAATTAATGATCTTGCCACAAGAGCCGATATAAATAAACATTCCTCTTGTGTTTTATTTGTCGCTATCTTAGTTGAGCAACCCAGAACTGCAATATGTTATGTTTTGTTGTGTTATTTTAATTGTTTTTCTAGAGTGTACGTATGCCCAAGGGTGTCTTGCCCCTGCCATAATAGGTGAACTGTATAAGACTATGATTGTACCTTGAGAATTTAAATTTAGATAAGTTCTTGAGTGAAAAGCCACTTTTTAAGAGATTTTCTGAACCTCAGCAGGTTGCTCAGTTTTTTTCAGATCAAGAGGGAGGGAATTCCAGAGCTTGGCTGTGCTGATCACAAAGCTTCTACATCCCCAATGGGATATAGGGAGATATATTAACTTTAGGAACTGCAACTATTTTTGCAGGCATGGGCTGTAGAGATCTACAGGGAATGTACCAGGAGAAATGTTGAATTAAATAATCAGGTTCTATATTATGCAGTGCCTTAGAGTCAATGTATAAAGCCAATTCTTTCTTTATGGGAAGCCAATGTAATTTTTTTAGTGAAAAGGCTGCTGAATGATGTTTGGGTAGTTCAAACACTAAACGTGCATCTGCATTTTTCAGTGTTTGCTATTTAGCTAGCAGCTTTTGTTGCATGTTTGGACATGACTATAATCATATGCAGATTTTCGAGCTGATGCTCCTGTTCCTGATGTTGCTGGTGTTCTTGTTGTTGGCTTTGGCTACTGTGATCCAACAGCACTGCCCTCAGTCTCTGAAGTTGAAGGCTGCACCGCAGAACTTGTCCCCTGGACGAGTGGGCCTCTAATTCCTGGCCGTTCTTTTTCTAGCTCACTGGCTTTCACAGCAATCCATGTTTTGCAGTTTGCAACATCCCCATCTGAAAAAGGAATGAAAGTGAACAGTAATGGTTAGTGCCGTGGATCAAGAATTGTGGCCCAGATGTAATGTTCACATGACACAATGTCTCTTTGCACCCTTGCATTAATAGATAAGCGAAGGATTAAGCTCTCCACCAACTCATATGCATCGTTTTTTTCCTCCACACCTGCGTACATTGCAGACACCTCCTTTTGCTGTTCCTGTAGCATGTGCAACAATGGGATAGTTTGGGCCATGGATCTGTCCTACTTGCTAACTTCCTATGTGAACACCTCAAAAGGAAGTAGCATCTCTGTCAGGCATTTGACTAGGCCCCATTGGTCCATCTCAATGATCATGCCTTTCATAGTTGCACCCCCTCTTTGCATGACATATTCATTGATCGGTCTGTACTGCTCAAACAAACATTCAAGCATGTAATTAGTTGAGTTCCAATGTGTTGGCACCTCCTGGATGAGTGCTGTAACTGGCATTCTATTACCACACTGAATGACCCCCAGCTGTTTCTGGGCTTTGAATGAATGGCTGAAATGAGTGCAGATTCTTCTGCAAGTGGACAGTAAGTTAATTACTTGGTCTTCTTTTGAGAAAGTCCTGTACAATGATGTTGATGCAGTGCACTAAACACACAACCCTAAAATAGCCACCATTGGCCATGGCCTTAACTATACTACTGCCATTGTTTGTGGCAACAAATCCAATGCTAAGCCCTCTTGGTCACAGCCATTCAAAGACCTTGTTGTTAAAGTCTTCTAAAATGTTTGCAGCAGTATGGGATTTTCCCATGGCAAACATGGCTACTGTCGCATGCTTCCGAGCACCATTAACCCTTTGCGTGCGTCGGACGGCCCCCGGCCGTCCGACGTCACGGTGGGCGTGTGCGGAGGACGGCCAGGGGCCGTCCGAACCACGCCCACTTATAAATCACCCGCACCGCGGCAGAATTCGCGCCGCGGTCAAGGGGTTAAAAATGTCAGCAAAGTCAACACCTACAGATATCTTTTTTCTAACCCCCACAAAAGAGATGCAGTGTGCAGTAATGCACATGTAATCAGTTGCTTGGCAAATGGTCCACATGTCTGTCGTCAGGTGGGTAGTGTGAACAGCACTCTGCTGCAAAGCTTGTCCAAGCAATTCCAACACATCGTGATGTAGCACTGGAACAGCAACTCTGGCAGAATAGGACCAGCTGGGAACCTTGCATTTCGGGCAGATGGCTGCCACAAATTCTAGAAAACCCACCCCTTCCACAAAAGAAAAAGGGAGGAAGTTCAGCGCTAACATTTTAGCCAGCTTCACTTTGTGCAAACGTGCAGTTGGGTTGTTGCATTGGTACTTCCTATTCAATGGCATGTACAATTTGGAGGGATTTCTTTATTGCAGCATAGACCGTCAGCATCTCTCATTCATATTAGGATTATGCCTTCAAAAATATCACCGTACAGGTTCAAACATGTAAGTACGTCTTCTTCACTTTTATAATTTTGAATAAAGTGACAGGTATTCTATGCTAATGTCTGGAAGCATGTCATAATGATAATAAGAGTCTCTCAGTAACTCTCGCTTGCAAGATCATGCCTCAAGTCCTTATGTTTTTCTGAAAAAGAAGCCAAGAGTTTAGTAACACTAATTGACGTCTTGTGATGTAGCCAATTTTATGAAATCAGAAAAACAAGTCTAAGCACACAGTACATTTTTTTTGTGTGTGCGTGTATGTTGAAAACGGTGTGCTATTCTAGAAAGATTGACAGTAATAATGCCCAGTCCGAGTCCTCCAAATCTTTACCTACAGCTGTTCTTGGAACCACGATATATCTCATTAGAGGAGTGAAATGAGATAGACAAAAAGCAAAGGGAGACATTGGCGAAGTTGTTTTAAAAGTTGGGCTACCTTGACTGTATAGTGCATCTGGAACTGAAAAATCAGCACTTGTGTCGCAAGGTAATCATTTTCATGTATTACTGAAATTATTAAATTATGTGCTGGAATAGAATAGGGAGTTTATTCTGGAAAGTAGTATACCTAAATGGCTTATTGTACCACAGTGTAACATTCTACTTGCAAAAATCGGATGAATAGATTGATTTATGTCTGATTATTAGTAACCTGAAAAATTGCAATCTATGTGCAAATACCTATTTCACACAGATAATAATTGTCAATTGTCCATTGCATATCAGACTGTATTAAAATTTGCTTCCCCAGTTTCAACAGGTCAAACCTACCAGAAATGAATGGAGGAAAATGCCTGAAAATTACCAGGACATGCAGAATTTGGCATGGTAAGCATTTTATATACCAATTTTGAGAAAAACCTGAGATTCTATTTATGACCCACATTACATTTTGAATCCCAGATTTTCAGTTTTTATCTAGTGTGATAAATATTGAGTAGTCCTCTGTGGACACCCATAATAGACCTTTAGTTAATTAGACTTGTTGATATGTCTCATGTCATTCTTTTCGGTTTTATTTTAGTAGGTAATATTGTTTATGTCTAGTACTGTCCCAGTAGTACACACAGGTAAATAGGCATGGGCATGAGTAAATTTACTGCCCATATGTGTATGTGTGTGTGTGTGTGTGTGTGTGTGTATGCGTGTGTGCATGTGTGTGTGTGTATATATCTATATATATATATCTATCTCTCTATATATATATATATTACATAATGCATCCACTTGTTAACACAGGGATACAACGCTACTCCTGGGTGAGTTTATTAATCCTTTATTGGATGTGTGTGAGTGACTGTCAACACGTTTCAATTGCTCCTGGCAACCTTGTTCACGTCCAAATATATATATATATATATATATATATATATATATATATATATATATATATATTCCCTAGAAAAACCAAAGGTTTCAGGGACGTTATAGTTAGGCTCGAATTTCACTCATACAAAACTATTGAAATTCAGCAATAATACTTACTTGAGCTAACTATAATTTACGCCCCACATTGCACTGCTGACCTCGTCAAGTGAGTGTAAGTGTTTTCTAAGAGTTTATGAGTGTTAAACATAATTACTAACCTACAACAAAAGTTAGATTAGTGTACTAGGTGTACTACTGATGAGTGATACTATTTCTAACATACGTGATCTGAGTGACTATGTGACTGTCTGTGTCAGTGTACATGGGTGTCTGAGTGGCTGTATGGGTGTGTGAGTGGGTGCATGAGTGGCTGTATGGGTGAGTGACTGGGTTTCTGACTAGCCCTGTGGGTGTGTGAGTGGTTGTATGGGTGTGTGAGTGGGCGTCTGAGTGGTTGCATGGTGTGTGTGTGTGGTTTTGTGGTTGTATGAGTGGCTGTATGGGTGTGTGAGTGGGTGTGTGAGTGGCTGTATGGGTGAGTGAGTGGATGTGTGAGTGGCTGTATGGGTGGGTAAGTGGGTGTATGAGTGAGTGACTGTATAGGTGAGTGAGTGCGTGTCTGAATGGCTGTATACGTGAGTGACTGGATGTATAAGTGGGTATATGGGTGAGTGGCTGTTTGAGTGGGTATTTGGTTAAAAGAGTTGGTGTGTGAGTGACTGTATTGGAGAGTGAGTGTCTGTGTAAATGGCTGTATGGATGAGTGAACGGATATGGGAGTGCCTGAATGGATGTATGAAAGGGTATGTAAGTGGTTGTGTGAGTGCTTGTATGATTGAATGAGTGGCTGTGTTAAGAGGGTGTATGGGTGAATGTGTGGCTATACGGGTGAGTGATTCAATCAATCAGGGGTTTGTATAGTGCAGCTACTCACCCGCAAGGGTCTCAAGGCACTGGGGGGCAGCTCCATAGGGTGCTGTGGTCATCTGAAGACCCAGGTCTTTAAGTCCCTCCTGAAGTGGAGCAGTGTAGGGCTTTGACAGAGGTGGAGGGGGAGGTTGTTCCAGGTCTTGGCTGCAAGGTAGTAGGACCTTTCCCCATTCTGGTCTTGTAGATGCATGGCATGGTGGCGAGAGAGAGGTCGGCTGATCAGAGGTTTCTCTTCGGTGCGTAGAAGGAGAGGCGGTTGTTTAGGTATGCTGGTCTGAAGTTGTGGAGGGCCTTGTACGCATGCGTGAGGAGCTTGAAGGTTATTCTTCTTTTAATGGGGAACCAGTAGAGGTCACGGAGGTGTTGGGTGATGTGGTTGCAGAGGGGGATGTCTAGGATCAGTCTGGCTGCGGCATTCTGGACTGTCTGGAGCTTTAAAGAAGTTTTTTCTTGATTCCGGCATAGAGGGCATTGCCGTAGTCCAGTCTGCTAGTGATGAGGGCATGTGTGATTGTTTTTCTGTATTCGGAGGGGATCCATCTGAATGTTTTCTGGAGTATGTGGAGGGTGTTGAAGGAGGCCGAAAATACGGCGTTGATCTGGCGGTTCATAGTGAGTGATGAGTCCAGTATGATGCTGGGATTTCGTGCATGGTCTGTCGGGGTGGGGGTGTTTTTGAGGGTGGGGGGCCACCAGGTGTCGTCCCATGCTGAAGGGGTGGAGCCAAGGATGAGGACTTCTGTTTTCTCGGAGTTGAGTTTCAGGCAGCTGTCCTTCATCCAGGTGCTGATGGCTTTCATACCTTCTTGGAAGTTGTGCCTATTGATGTTGGGTTCCTTGGTGAGGGAGAGGATGAGCTGGGTGTCGTCAGCATGAGAGACAATGTTGAGCCGGTAGTTTCTGACGATGGTTGCAAGAGGGGCCATGTAAATGTTGAAGAGGGTGGGGCTGAGGTAGTATCCCTGGGGTACTCCACATCTAGTCTTTGTTGGTTCTGAGAGGTAGGGCGGGAGTCTGACTCACTGAGTTCTGCTGGTGAGAAATTAGTGTATCCAGTCGAGGGCCATTCCTCGGATGCCAGCATCCTGGAGTCTGATGGCTTGTGTGCAGTGGGAGATGGTGTCAAAGGCAGCTGAGAGGTCCTGGAGGATGAGGGCTGCCATTTGGCCCTGGTGAGGAGGGTGCAGATGTCATTGGTGGCGGCCAGTAGGGCGGTCTCGGTGCTGTGGTTGCTGTGGAATCCAGATTTGGATATGCCCAGGACATTGTTGGCTTCAACGAAGTTTACTAGCTGGGTGTTGACAGCCTTTTCGATGACTTTTTAGTCATGATTTTAAGAGTGGCTGTACGGCTGAGTGAATGGGTGTGTGAGTGGCTGTGTGAGTGAGTGGCTCTATGGAGGAGTAGTGGTTGCATGAGTACTTGAATGGGGCTGTGAGTTTGTATGTGAGTGGTTGTGTGGGTGTTTGAGTGGCTGTATAAAAGGTTGGATAGGGGTATGTGGGTGTGTGAGTGGTTTTGTGAATGATGTCATCAGTGATGTCATTTGAGATGTTATCTATGGTGTCATCAGTAATGTCAGTGACCATGTCATGAGTGATATAATAGGTGAGGTCATAAGCAATGCACTGGGGGGAGTAAGTTATAGCTAGGTCAGGTAACTTTAACTGCTGAAATTCAATGGTTTTGTACAAGTGAAATCTGTGAGCAACTATAACTTCCCTCTAACCTTTGTTTGTTTTAAGGAGTTTATAAGGAGTTTTTAATTTTATTTCCTAACTATACCCTGTAACCTTTTGAGAGAGAGAGTGTGTGAGTGAATGTCTCAATGGGTCTGTGAGTGGGTGTAAGAGTGTCTGAGTGGGTCTGTTAGCCAGTGTGTGATTGGGTCTGGGAGTGGCTACATACATGTCTCACTGGACATGTGCATGGGTCTGGGAGTGACTAAGTGGGTCTGCGAGTTGGTGTGTGAGTGTCTGAGTGGGGGCGTGGAGTGTCTGAGTGGGTCTGTGAGTAGGTGTCAGAGTATCGAAGTAGGTTTGTGAGTGCCTCCATGAGTGGGTGAGTCAGTCTGTGAGTGAGTGCACAAGTGTCTGAGTGGGTCTGTGAGTGGGTGCATGAGTCTCACAGTGGGTCAGTGAGTGGGTGCATGAGTGTATGAATGGGTCTCTGAGTGTGTGTGCATGTTTGAGTTTGTCTGTGATATAGTGTATGAGTGGGTCTATGAGTGGGTGTGTGAGTGTCTGAGTGGGTCTGTGAGTGGGTATATCAGTATCTGAGTGGGTCTATCATTGGCTGTGTGAGTGCCTGAGTGTGCGAGTAGGTGTCTAAGTATATGTGTGGGTGTGTCAGTAGCTGTGTGAGTGAGTTGGCCACATAAGGACAGCACCAGTGACTTAATCCAACAAGACTCCACAGTTTTGCACAAAATATCTATCCTAGTGGAGTACTTTCAACTGATTTATTACTAGGTGCTACTTCCTTGGGTAAATGTCCAGTATGTATTCTACACTACAGCTGCATAATGGAGCAAGAGGAAATGTCACCAGCGACCTTGTATGTGTTTTGGCAATCTGTTAGTGCATCGTTATCCAGAAATATGTCATAACATAAATTCTCTTATAGAGAAGACAACAAGACTACAAAGAGGTAAATCTCAACCAACCAGGGTTCTTTCTTCTTAACTATATGAAGCACATGCTTCTTTGTTTGGTGGAGATGTCCTCATATTCCTCTGCATCTACAACGCCTCATCAGAATTGGTGGGAAACGTGCTGGGGGGCCATTTGTTAAGCTGTCCATCATCCTGGAAAAAGGCAGAAAGACCTTTGCATACTACTAAGGTGGGCAGGGCCAAACAGTGAATCTTACAAGTGATTTGTTCATTTGAGTACTTGTAGCAGTTTAAAGGGACAACCATGGACTCTGCTATCAACAGGTAAGGACAAGAAAGAACCCACTCATCACGATCACTACAGATTGCGCTCCAATAGCTCAACAATGCATTCTCCTCCATGAAGCATTTCAGATTGTCTTCCAATATGGAATTGCAGAGAAAACACACTTGCTTTGCCTTCACCAACCCTGGAGTTCATTTGTCTTTTACAGAAGTGTAGCTTCAGCTGGGGCACCAGCTATGTTTACGTTTGTAAGTGCTTCCTGTTGAGGTGTAATTTCTGTGAAATGAGCATCAGGGCCAAAATGGCCCTGGGAACCCCATCCCCGGGGCCTGGCTACAACTTAATGTGTAGGGGGGCTGCACAGACCTCACTCTGGGACAATTTCAGTCCTGTGGCCCCTTATCCCCTGGGCCACATCTCACTGGTTACCCGGGTCCCACCCAGGGCACCCAGTCTGCATGTTGGGTACTCTGGGGGGAGCCTCAAGGACCCCACAGTCCCAGCCAGCTCCCCACCTCCAGTGGAAGCCGCCATTGCTTTCAGACACAGGGAGCTGCTAGAAAAGCAGGTCCCTACATTTGAGAGCAATACTTTCCTGTCTTTCTCTGCTGGCAAGTCTGCGGGCAGGAAAAGAGATGAAAACTCTGCTTCCAGCAAGAGGGGGTGGTTTGACAGCTTCCGCTTGCTGGGAGCGAGTATTTAATTGACAGCTCCAGCCAAGCAAAAGCAAAAATCTATGTTCTAAGGGTGGGCACCCTGGGACATAGCAGGAGCCGGCCCTGGGGGATGGCGGTCACCGGGGCCATACAAGGCACCAGGAGGGGGGTCACAATGCCCCCTTCCTTTCTTGTGCACCGGCCAGCCCCAGGGAGGTGGTGGTCTCGGGGCATAAATGGACTGGGAGGAGGGCCGTGCAGCCCCCTCCTTCATTTTTAAAAAGTATTAGACCCCGGGGAGGTGGTGGTCCCTGGGGCTGGTGGGATACATGCGACCCCCCTATCTAGGTTTAATTTAAAGCCACAGGGAGGTAGCCGTCCCTGGGACATGGGGGATCTGCATGCCCCCCACAAGAATATAAACATGAGCCCTGTGGAGATGGTGATCCTTGGCATAAATAAGCCCTAGAAGGGGGTCTCCATGCACCCCCCTTTTTTATAATTTAACTACACATGCCTCTGGGACCTGGACTATCCGGGGGCAATATTAAAAGAAAGCAAGGGAGACAGGCTTTTTTTTTTCATTCACTGTGATATTTGCGAATTTCCCCATGAGTGAAAAAAGAAATTGTTTTTTTGCCCTGCCAGGGTCCCTCTTAGACCCCAGGCCCAAGGATAGGGTGTTAGGGTATTCATACCCGGGCCCCTTTTAATTTTTTTGCATTTTTTCTTGGGATTCGGCTGAAGCCCAGAACTTTGCAGCTCTCTGCATCAGCTCATTATTATTTCTGAAGGCTTTGTGACCCTAGACATGCAAATTTGGATTTTAGTTAATTTCTCACAAATACTGAATGGATTTACACCAAATAACAAAAAGCGTAATCTGTGAACCAAAAGCTACCTTTCTGCCAAATTCTGTGTAATTTCATCCAGTGGTTGGGCTGCAGTCGTGTCTGAAGACTCTATGGAAATTAACATGGGAAATGCGCTTTTAATGACCCCTCCCTTTTTTCTCAGCCCCCACTTGACGGATCACCCTAAAATCTTCCATGCACAAGAAGAATCACTGGGGCACTTTTTCTGAAACATTTTGTAAAGGTTCGTCAAACAGCGCCAAAGATATAGGCAAGTCAAAAAACGCTTTTTCTATGAAAACATATATGTATGACTGATGAGTTTCAGCTAATGCCTTCGACACATAAATATATGTGTGTGTATATATATATATATATATATATATATAAAGGCAAAAAAAAAGCAGAGAACTCTGGGTAGTTCTCAAGTTTAGGTGGAAAGCAACTTCTCTATAGAGCACCCTCAACACCAGCGACACACTATATCTGCTCACCTCAAATTTCTGCTTTTCTATCAAAGTCTTTAAGCATAGGATTAGCACAGTGCCATCCACGCCGAGATAGCACTGTGTCAGAGGTTGCTTTTACTCATTTCAGGTTGGCTTGGTTGGTATTTTACCAATTCAAAGCTGTAATACTGTGCCTGGAGTTGTAAATGGCTTTTGTCATTTTACAGCTCAGCATGGACAGCACTGTGCTAGTCCTGTGCTGAAAGTCTTTGCTGTAGGAATGGCAAAAGACTTTGTCCCTTTCTATCGAGGGCATGGATGGCACTGTGCTAATCCTATGCTTAAAGACTTTGATAGAAAAGCAGACATTTGAGGTGAGCAGATCTAGAGTGTCGCTGGTGTTGAGGGTGCTCTGTATAGGAGCTGCTTTCCACCTAAACTTGAGAACTACCCAGAGTTCTCTGCTTCTTTTGTGCATAATTTGTGCATCACTCTATGCCTGAAAGGGTATTGTATTGATTGATATAAATATATATATATATATATATATATATATATATATATATATATATATATATATATATATTATCTACTGGTGGTCGCAAGTAGATAGTTATAGTTAGGACCTATTATCCATAGGAAATCCGCGACATTCTATTTGCAATAACGTTGGCGCTGGTTGATGAATCTTCGCGAAAGCTTCCAACTTGTTGGGGCGCTCCAGTCCGCTCCTACCCTGAAAGTCTCGGGGTGATACGTCAAGCGGGGGCCGAGAAAAAAGGGGGTCCCAAAACGCGTTTTCCCCATTCATTTTTCCATAGGAACCTTTAGTCGCAGCTACAGCCTGAACTGCTGAACGGAATTACCCCAAATTTGGCAAAGAGGTAGCCCTTGGTTCAGACTGGTGCCTTTTGCTAAAATGGTGTAAATCCGTTCAGTAGTTCCTGAGAAATTCACAATTAAAATCACATATATATCTATGGGCGCGTCGGATCCGCGTACCCTCCCGATCACGAGCTGCATGCTAATTGGCTGTCAACACTCCAAATCAGGAAGTGTTGGCAGCCATTTTGTCCCTCGGTAGAACCGAGGGACAGAAACAAGTGCGCAAAGCGCAAAAAGGGGGCAGGGTAGAAACACCCTGACCCCCTAGGTCTGCTCAGGGGGTCCCACAAGGACCCCCTGGGCAGAAAAAAGCATTATTTTTTTTTTAAATAGGCGGGATGCGCTTAGGTGCGCGGATCCGCCGAGAAAAATAAAATAAACAAGTGCGCAAAACGCACAAAGGGGGCAGGGTAGAAACACCCTAACCCCCTAGGCCTGCTCAGGGGGTCCCACAAGGACCCTCTGGGCAAAATAAAGCATATTTTTTTTTTTTTAAATCGGCAGGATGCGCTCAGGGAGCACGGATCCTGCCGGAAAAAATCGAGCGCGGTCTCCGCGCTTCGATGTTAATTTGCCCCGGGTGGGCCAAGTCCCGGGGGCATGCTGGGGGTCTATTTTATGTATGGGGGCCTCTAAGGGCCCCCAAGCCCGGGGACCGCCACCCCCCGGGGCTTTATAATTAATGGTGCAGGAGGGCTCTGAACCCTCCCGCAGCCCCGGGGACCGCCACCTCCCTGGGGCTTTTTTTTTTTTAAACCTGTGTGGGGGGCTCCAGCCCCCCCACATGCCCCGGGGACCACCACCTCCCCGGGGCACTAAGAAAATTGAAAATGGGGGTCCGTTTTGGACCCCCAAGCCCCGGGGACCACCACCTCCCGGGGCTTTCAAAATGTAGGGAGGGGGCCGCGCGGCCCCCTCCTGGAGCCCTTGATGGCCCTGGGGACCGCCACCCCCAGTGCCGGCTCCTGCAGTGTCCCGGGGTGCCTACCCCGGGACACTGTAGTTTGCTATGACAGGACGGGAGCCTCGCGGCTCCCGTCCTGTCATAGCAAACTTGGTTTGCATTTTGAAAGAGAGAGCAGGAAACCTGCTCTCTCTTTCAAAATGCAAACCAACTGCTTTCCACACGGGGAGCAGCATGTTAGCTGCTCCCCATGTGGAAAAGGAATGCCGGCTCCCGTAGGAAACGGGGAGCCGGCGGGACTGTGGGGGTTTGGGGACCCCCACAGTCCCCAACCAGAGGCCAGGCCCCGGGGGATGGGGTCCCCGGGGCCATAGGTGGCCCGGGAGGGGGGCCACGCAGCCCCCTCCCCAAATAAAAAAAAAAAAAAATTAAAAAATAAGGGCAAGGCCGGCCCCGGGGGATGGGGTCCCCGGGGCCTTAAATGGCCTGAGGAGGGGGCCACGCAGCCCCCTCCATATTTTTATTTAAAAAGAGGGCATGCCCCGGGGATGGGGTCCCCGGGGCCAATAGAGGCCCAGGGAAGGGGGCCACGCGGCCCCTTTTTTTTTTTTTTTTTTTTTTTTAAATAAAACAAAAAAAATGCCCAGGCCCCGGGGATGGGGTCCCCGGGGCCAAAAGTGGCCGAGGGAAGGGGGCCACGCAGCACCCCTCCCATAAAAAAAAAAAAAAAAAACGGCATCGTGCCGGAGGCCCCGCCCTCCCTGCAGTACTCTGCAAGCGCGCCCCCTGGCGCGTTTTAAGAAGGGGAAGTAATTCCCCTTGAATACTGGGGGTCCCTGGGGCCAACTAGCCCACCAGGAACCTCCAGTATGCGCCAGGGGCTGCCTTGCAGAGAGGTGTACAGAGGCCACGCCCCTTTTACACCTCTCTGCAACGCAGCTCTGTGGCGCTTAATGGAAGGTAGCTGGTGGGCTAGTTGCACCCCAGGGACCCTCAGGATTCAAGGGAGTTAATCCCCGAATTAAAACGCGCCACGGGGCGCGTTTGCACAGTGGTGAAGGGAGGGCGGGGCCTGAGGTGACATGTGTGCAAACAGGCCCCATGGCGCGTTTTAAGATGGGGAATTAAATCCCCTTCAATCCTGAGGGTCCCTGGGGGCCAACTAGCCCAACAGGTACATCCAGAAAGCGCCACAGAGCTGCGTTGCAGAGAGGTGTAAAAGGGGTGTGGCCTCTCTACACGTCTCTGCAACGCAGCCCCCTGGCGCATACTGGAGGTTCCTGGTGGGCTAGTTGGCCCCTAGGGACCCTCATGATTCAAGGGGACTAAATCCCCCTACTTAAAATGCACCACGGGGCGCGTTTGCACAGATGTAACCTCAGGCCCCGCCCCCTCCCTTCACCATTGTGCAAATATTCCTCTAAAATCTGCCGAACTACGAATTCTGATTTACTCACCTGTTATCAGGAGAGACCTCAGTGCTGCATCTTTCAGCCCAGTACTAATCCTGAAAAGTAATTTTAACCGTACTTACCAGTAACTTGAATTTCCTTCCATAGGATATCATTGCCTGCTTTTTACTGAAAAAGTTTCTAAGTGTTGATTTTTGAAACATACAAATATTCCTCTAAAATCAGCCGAAATACGAATTCCGATTTACTCACCTGTTATCAGGAGAGACCTCAGTGCTGTATCTTTCAGCCCAGTACTGGTCCTGAAAAGTAATTTTAACCGTACTTACCAGTAACTTGAATTTCCTTCCATAGGCTAACATTGACTGGTTTCACTTGGAAATTCTTCTAAGTGTGGAGTTTTGGAACTTTAAAATATTCCTCTAAAATCAGCCGAAATACGAATTCCGATTTACTCACCTGTTATCAGATGAGACCTCAGTGCTGCATCTTTCAGCCCAGTACTGATCCTCAAAAGTAATTTTAACCGTACTTACCGGTAACTTGAATTTCCTTCATAGGCTAACATAGACTGGTTTCACTTGGAAATTCTTCTAAGTGTGGAGTTTTGGAACTTTAAAATATTCCTCTAAAATCAGCCGAAATACGAATTCCGATTTACTCACCTGTTATCAGGAGAGACCTCAGTGCTGCATCTTTCAGCCCAGTACTGATCCTGAAAAGTAATTTTAACCGTACTTACCAGTAACTTGAATTTCCTTCCATAGGATATCATTGCCTGCTTTTTGCTGAAAAAGTTTCTAAGTGTTGATTTTTGAAACATACAAATATTCCTCTAAAATCAGCCGAAATACGAATTCCGATTTACTCACCTGTTATCAGGAGAGACCTCAGTGCTCTATCTTTCAGCCCAGTACTGGTCCTGAAAAGTAATTTTAACCGTACTTACCAGTAACTTGAATTTCCTTCCATAGGCTAACATTGACTGGTTTCACTTGGAAATTCTTCTAAGTGTGGAGTTTTGGAACTTTAAAATATTCCTCTAAAATCAGCCGAAATACGAATTCCGATTTACTCACCTGTTATCAGGAGAGACCTCAGTGCTGCATCTTTTAGCCCAGCACTGACCCTGAAAAGTAATTTTAACCGTACTTACCAGTAACTTATATTTTCTTCCATAGGAATCCATTGTCTGGTTTTCAGCAGAAAAGTTTCAAAGTGTCGATTTTCACAAACTACAAATATTCCTTAAAAATCGCCTGTATGACTTAAACGCATTCTTTCAACTGTTTACAGGAGATGCACCAGTGCTGGATCCAGGATCCAACACTGAGTAAGAAAAAGTAACGATAACAGTTTTTACCTGCTAAGTGAATTTCCTTCCATAGGATAACATTGGTGATTCTATGAGAAAAAGTTTCTAAGTGTCAACTTTTAAAATACAATAATATTCCTTAAAAATCACTACTGTAACCAAAACGCTTTTACTCAACTGTTTATAGGAGATGTCCCAGGACTGAATCTAGGATCCAGTCCTGTGGTTAGAAAAGTAATCCATAAAGTAACTAATTGCATTTAACTAGAAATTCACATTGAGCTGAATGTTGCATTGTGTTTGAAAATGTGTTGCCCATTGCAACAACTGTAACTACTGTACTTAAAAGTCTATTGCCTATGTGCAAAGTATTTAAACTAAAGTAATTCATTCTGAGAAAGTATTTTTTGTAATGTATAATGTAATTACAATGTAATTTAAAAAATAAAATATGTAAAAAAAAATTGTTTCTAAAAATGTAGTAAATCAGTATGAAAAAAATAAATATAACAATTAATACTTTTAAAAATTGTCATTTACAAAACCTTTGAACTTTACTGAAAAAACCGTAGGTTTGAGACATGTTATAGTTAGGAATTAGCATTTAAAAAACCTTTGAAATTCACTGAAAAAACCATAGGTTTCAGACACGTTATAGTTAGAAATTAGCATTTAAAAAACCTTTGAAATTCACTGAAAAAACCATAGGTTTCAGGCACGTTATAGTTAGAAATTAGCATTTAAAAAACCTTAGAAATTCACTGAAAAACCATAAGGTTTTAGGGACAGTTATAGTTAGTTGGACATTGCACTCGTACAAAACCCGTGAAATTCCCCCGTTATAGTTAGTTCAGGTAACTATAACTCGCGCCCCGCAATGCACTGCTGATGACGTCACATATTACATCACTCATGACATGGTCAGTGACATCACTGATGACATCACTGATGACATCTCAAATGACATCACTGATGACATCACTGATGACATCATCCATGTGAGAATTTAATGCATCTTCTCACACCCTAATATAAGTTTTGATACACCCACTCTACATTACAGACTGCCATTCTCAAAACCATACACACTCCAATACCAATAAGTACATACCCACTCACTGATTCTTAGGTCTACACACACACATCTACTCACTCACCCGTACAGTCACTCATACTTACAGTCACTCAGTACAGGACTATCATATGCACTCATACACCTATATAAACACTCACACAATGCAACTCATCCATAGAGGTACTCACACACCTAGTCAGTCATGCAAATAATTAATCACACTCCAATTTACTCACCTATACAGTTATACACACCAGCTCACTTACTCATAAAAATACTAGCACATTCTTACGCTCCTATGCAATCACTGATGCAAGCACACACTCATCCATATAGCCACTCTCACAATCACACACTCTCACTTATAGCCATTTATATACTCCAACACACATATATACTGCCTTTCACATATGTAGTTACTCACACATGTACCACTGAGATATACATTCAATCACTAACACACCCATACACACACTCACCCACCCATACAGTCCATCACAGACGCACTCTTGAAACCATGCACCCAGTGAATCACCCACTCACACATCTATGCACAGAGTCACACACACCCCACCCACACAAACACTGAGGCACCCATACAGATACTCAGAGAACCAATCCATAACCCATATAGACACTCATTTAGCTAGTCAGAAACCCATGCAGTTGCTTACACAACAACAGACAGACGGATACAGACATTCACACAGTTTAGTCACTCACCCATGCATCCAGTAAGATACGTTTAATCACTCACTTATAGACTCAGTCACGCACCTACTAAATCATCTATTCAGGCGCTTCTACACCCACTCATTCTTCAATACGCCTTTCCCTATATATATTAAACATATTTAAACTTTACAGAAACACACAGTCACTGGATGATGTCATCAGTGATGTCATCAGTGATGTCATTTGAGATGTCATCAGTGATGTCATCAGTGATGTCACTGACCAGGTCATGAGTGATGTAATATGTGACGTCATCAGCAGTGCATTGCGGGGGCGCGAGTTATAGTTACCTGAACTAACTATAACGGGGGAATTTCACGGGTTTTGTACGAGTGCAATGTCCAACTAACTATAACTGTCCCTAAAACCTTATGGTTTTTTCAGTGAATTTCTAAGGTTTTTAAATGCTAATTTCTAACTATAACGTGCCTGAAACCTATGTTTTTTTCAGTGAATTTCAAAGGTTTTTTAAATGCTAATTTCTAACTATAACGTGTCTGAAACCTATGGTTTTTTCAGTGAATATATATATGTGTATTACCTACTGGCGGTCGCGAGTAGATAGTTATAGTTAGGACCTAGTTTCCATAGGAAAAGCGTTTTTTGATTTGCGAATATCTTTGGCGCCGTTTGACGAATCTTCGCAACATTTTCAAAACTAATGGTGCGCTCCGGTCAGCTCCTGTCTGGAAAGTTTCGGGGTGATTCATCAAGCAGGGGCCGAGAACAAAGGGGGGTCCCAAAACGTGTATTCCCCAGGTTAATTTTCATAGGAACTTTAGACATGGCTACAGCCCGAACTGCTGAACAGAATTACACCAAATTTGGAAAAAGGTAGCTCTTTGTTCAGAAAGCGCCCCTTTTTTAAATGGTGTAAATATGTTCAGTAGTTGTTGAGAAATTCAAAAAATAAAAAAATCGATATCTGAGCATGGAGGAGGATTTGCGAACCCTCCCAAGCACGAGCTTGATTCTGATTGGCTGCCAACACTCCAAACCAGAAAGCGATGGCAGCCATCTTTTGACTCGGTAACCGAGTCACAAGAAAAAGGGTGAAAAAACATTAAAAAACAAGAAAAAGGGGCAGGGTACAAACACCCTGACCCCCTAGGCCTGCTCAGGGGGTCCCACAAGGACCCCCAGGGACAAAAAAAGCATTTTGTTTTTCAAAAAATCGGCCGAATTCACACTGGGTGCGCGAATCTGGCATTTAAAAAAAACCAACTATAAGCTCCCGGGTGGGCCAGGTCCCGCAGGCAATGCTGAAATAGTTAGTGGGGGCCTGCAGGGGCCCCTGCAGCCCCGGGGACCACCACCTCCCTGGGGCTTATATAATGATATGCGGGGGCATGCTGTCCCCACGCAGCCCCGGGGACCACTACCTCCCCGGGGCTTTTTAAAAAAAAATGCATGGGGGGCTCCTGCCCCCCCGCTGCCCCGGGGACCACCACCTCCCTGGGGCATTTGCTTTTTAGGACAGGGGCCTCGCGGGCCCCCCCAAGCCCCGGGGACCACCACCTTTCCGGGGCTTTTAATTATTTTGGGTGGGGGGCCTCGTAGGCCCCCTAAACCCCAGAGACTACCACCTCCCCGGGGCTACATGATTTAAATGCGGGGGTCATGCGGCCCCCCACAGTTTTCAAAATGAAAGTGTGGGGGGGCTCGAGCCCTCCCACACTGCCCCGGGGACCACCACCTCCCCGGGGCATTCTTTATTGAAATGCAGGGGTCCCAGGGACCAGCACCTCTGTGGGGCCAAAGGTGGCCCTGGAGGGGGCCACTTGGCCCCCCTCAGTTTATTTAAAAAAAAAAGAATGGCCAAGCCCCGGGGGAAGGGGTCCCCGGGGCCAAAAATGGCCCAGGGAAGGGGGGCCACGCGGCCCCCCTCCCATAAAAAACCCCCCAAAAAACGACTACTCGCCGGAGGCCCCACCCCCTCCCTGCAAACACACCTCCTGGCGCACTCTGTGTTGGGGGATTAAGTCCCCATTGTTAGTGAGGGTCCCTGGGGGCCAACTAGGCCACCAGGAACCTCCAGTAAGCCCCACACAGTGGGATTGCTGAGAAGTGGTACGAGGCCACGTACCTTTTTACACCACTCTGCAAACGCGCCTCTTGGCGCGCTGCTGGTGGGGTGATGAGGTCCCCTTGTATCCTGAGGACCTCAGCACTGAAGCGGACTTCATCCCCCGAGCAGCAGTGCGCCAGGTGGCACGTTTTCAGAGTGGTGTAAAAAAGGGACGTGGCCTCGGACTACGCTCAGCAATACAGCTGTGTGGGGCTTACTGGAGGAACCTAGTGGGCTAGTTGGCCACTAGGGACCCTCAGGTTTCAAGGGGACTTAATCCCCAAACCGAGAACACGCCAGGAGGCGCGTTTGCAGAGTGGTGGAGAAAGGGGGCGTGGCCTGTGTCCACCTTTCATCAATCCCACTATCTGGGGCATACTGGAGGTATCAGGTAGGCTAGTTGGCCCCTAATGACCCCCAGCAGCGAAGGGGACTTTAATCCTCATCCAAGAGTGTGCCAGGAAGTGCGTTTGCAGAGTGGTGGGAAAAGGGGGCGTGGCCTGCTATAAGAACTTAGCAATCCTGCTGTGTGGAACTTTCTGGAGGTAATAGGAGGGGTAGTTGGCCCCCAAGGTTCACCTTAAGGGCCAACTACCCCTCCTGTTACCTCCAGTAAGTCCCACACAGTGGGATTGCTGAGAGGTCTTCAGAGGCCATGCTCACCTTTCTCCACCACTCTGCAAATGCGACTCCTGGCACAGTACTGGTTGGGGGATGAAGTCCACTTTACTCCTGAGGGACTTTGGCGGCCAAGTAGCCCTTCTGGTACCTCCTGTAAGTCCTACACAGTGGAATTCATGAGCGCTGGTTGGAGGCCCAGCCCCCTTTCTCCACCACTCTGCAAACGCGACTACCAGTTAATGAAGCATTTGTAAAGTAATAGGTTTCGCATTTGCAAGAGTTAGAGCTATTAGCGTTGTAAATCTAAAAGTGTTTTATTAATGTTTCTTGGAGTGGAGTAGATGTAGGTTGCGTGTAGTAGAAATATGTGGCATGTTGTGCAGTGAAATTGTGTGGATAGAAAGTATGTGGTATTTAGTGTATAGGAATTATGTAGAGTGGGATTATGTGTTATGGAGAGTAATTATGTGCTATGGTAGTCTGTGTTGTGGAGTGGTAACCTCAGGTTTAGTCTTCCTCATTTCCATTGAAGCTAAACTATGAGCTCAATGTGACAAGAAAAGAAGGAATCACTGAGGAGAACTCCTGGACCTAGTCAAAGGTATGAGCAGGGCCAGTGGAATTATGTGACTGTTTGGCTGCACCGACTTTCGCACAATTATACATTTTCAGCATTAGCCACATAATTCATCATCTGCTGCCTAATCTGCAGATTTGAACAAAAAAAGCCTTGTTTCTAGCTCAAACGGCTCAAACATTACCAAAAATGCAGTGACAAGTGTTACAGCGTGGTGGAAGGTCCTTTGTAAACCTAGAATGGTCATCTGTTACTTATTGCTAAATGTGGGTGTTAAATTGGTACTAATGGTGTGCAAGCCAATCTTGCTTCTTTCTGCACTTCTCTTGCCTCTTTCTGCATTTCTGTTGCTTCTTTCTGCACCCATCTTGCTTCTTTCTGCACCCTTCTTCCCTCTTTCTGCACCTCTCTTGCCTCTTTCTGCCCCCCCTCTTCCTTCTTTCTGCACTCCTCCTGCCTCTTTCTGCACCTCTGTTCCTTCTTTCTGCACTTCTTTTGTTTCTTTCTGCACCTCTCTTGCTTCTTTCTGCACCCCTCTTGCCTCTTTCTCCATCCCTCTTCCCCCTTTCTGCATCTCTGTTGATACTTTCATACTTCTCTTGCCTCTTTTTACACCTCTCTTGCTTCTTTCTGCACCCCTCTTCCTTCTTTCTGCACCTCTTTTGTCTGTTTCTGCAACTCTCTTGCCTCTTTCTGTACTTCTCTTGCCTCTTTCTGTACCCCTCTTGCCTCTGTCTGCACTCTTCTTCCCTCTTTGTGCACCGCTCTTGCCTCTTTCTGCACCCCTTGTGCCTCCTTCTGCACCTCTGTTGTTTCTTTCTGCACTATTATTGCTTCTTTCTGCACCTCTCTTGCAAATTTCTGCACCCCTCTTGCCTCCTTCTGCACCTCTGTTGGTTCTTTCTCACCTCTTTTGCCTGTTTCTGCAACTCTCTTGCCTCTTTCTGCACTTCTCTTGCCTCTTTCTGCACCTCTGTTGCTTCTTTCTGCACCTCTCTTGCCTCTTTCTGCACTTCTCTCGCCTCCTTCTGCACCTCTGTTGCTTCTTTCTGCACCCCTCTTGCCTCTTTATGCACCTCTGTCGTTTCTTTCTGCTCTTCTCTTGCTTCTTTCTGCACCTCTTTTGCAAATTTCTGCACCCCTTTTGCCTCCTTCTGCACCCCTCTTGCCTCGTTCTGCACATCTGTTGGTTCTTTCTGCACTGCTCTTGCTTCTTTCTGCGCCTTTCTTCCTCTTTCTGTACATGTTCTACCTATGTAGGCATAGTTAGAAATTAGCATCTAAAAAACCTTAAAATTCACTGAAAAAAACCATAGGTTTCAGGGACGTTATAGTTAGTAATTAACATTTGTATGTTTATTTTTATGTAACATATCACTAGGTAAAAGCAGAGACACATGCATGCATACCTTCACAAACTTGGTGAGACTTACAACAGTGATTTGGTTAGGATTGCTGTTTTACATTTGGTAGGCCTAACATTCTGAGCAGTTGATGAATAGTGAACCTTAAAGAGAAAAGTGAGGTTTAAGACATCTTGGGAGAATTATTACTGATTAGGCTACTTTGTATGAGTCTGTAGAAAGGTACAGTCAAAGTAGGCATTTTTCTGCACCTCTGTTGCTTCTTTCTGGAATTCTCTTGCTTTTTTTCCACCTTTCTTCCTCTTTCAGGACTTCTGTTGCCTCTTTCTGCACTTCTCTTGCTTCTTTCTGTGTCTTTCTTCCTCTTCCTGTACATGTTCTACCTATGTAGGCATAGTTAGAAATTAGCATTTAAAAAACCTTAGAAATTCACTGCAAAAACCACAGGTTTCAGGGCCGTTATAGTTAGTAATTAACATTTAAAAAACCTTAGAAATTCACTGAAAAAACAGAGGTTTAGGGACGTAGAGTTAGGAGTTAGCATTTAAAAAACCTTAGAAAATCACTGAAAAAAACACAGGTTTCAGGGAGGTTATAGTTAGGCTGCCATTTCACTTGTACAAAACCAGAGAAATTCAGCTGTTATAGTTAGCTGAGCTAACTATAACTCGCGCCCCCGCAATGCACTGCTGATGACGTCACATATTACATCACTCATGACATGATCAGTGACATCACTGATGACATCACTGATGACATCTCAAATTACATCACTCATGACATCACTGATGACATAATCCACTTAATATCTGATGCACCTGCTCACACCATAATAATACAGATTATCATACACGAAACCATAGACACACCAATACCAGTTAGTGCATACCAACTTACTGATTCATAGGTCTACAAACATCCACTTGCAACCATACAATCACTCCTACACACAGTCACTCATCAATGCAGCCACTCATATATGCACTCATACACCCATACAGACACTCACATACCACCACTCACCCACAGAGATACTCACACACCTAGTCAGTCACCCAAAGACTGAATCACACTGCCATTTACTCACCTATACATTATACACATACTCACTCTCTTATACAATCACTTACACAAGCACACATTCATCCATACAGCCACTCTCACAATCACTCACTCTCACATATAGTAACTTATATACTTCAACAATCATATATATTGCCTTTCACATATGCAGTTACTCACACATATACCACCGAGACATCCATTCACTCACCAACACAGCCATACGCACACTCACTCACCCATACAGCCCCTCGCAGATGCACTCATGAACCCATACACCCACTGAATCACCCACTCACACATCCATGCAGGGAGTCACACACCCCCCACCCCCACACAGACACTCAGGCACCCATACAGGTAATCAGACAACCAATCATTAACCCATATAGACACTCATGTAGCTACTCACCAACCCATGCAGCCACTTACACACCAACTGACAGATTGATACAGACATTCACACAGATTAGTCATTCACCCATGCATTCACTAAGACACGTTTAATCACTCACTTATACAGTCAGTCACGCACCCACTAAATCATCCATTCAGACACTCATACACCCACTCATTCTTAAATAAACCTTGGCATGTATATATATAACATTCTTAAACTTTACAGACACACATAGTCACTGGATGATGTCATCAGTGATGTCATCAGTGATGTCACTGACCATGACATGAGTGATGTAATATGTGACATCATCAGCAGTGCATTGCGGGGGCGCGAGTTATAGTTAGCTCAACTAACTATAACAGCCGAACTTCTCTGGTCTTTTACGAGTGTAATGTCCAACTAACTATAACGTCCCTGAAACCTGTGGTTTTTTCAGTGAGTATATATATATATATATATATATATATATATATATATATAAATATATATATATATATATATATATTATCTACTGGCGGTCGCCAGTAGATAGTTATAGTTACAACCTATTATCCATAGGAAATCCGCGACATTCTATTTGAAATAACTCTCTTGCCGGTTGACGTATCTTCGCGAAATTTTCAAACTTCGTGGGGCGCTCCGGTCCGCTCCTACCCTGAAAGTCTCGGGGTGATACGTCAAGCGGGGGCCGAGAAAAAGGGGGGTCCCAAAACGCATTTTCCCCATGCATTTTCCCATAGGAAACTTTAGACACGGCTACAGCCCGAACTGCTGAACGGAATTACACCAAATTTGGCAAAGAGGTAGTTCTTGGTTCAGAAAGAACCCTTTTTGTTAAATGGTGTAAATCCGTTCAGTAGTTGCTGAGAAAATCAAAAAGTAAAAGTACATATATATCTATGGGCACGGAGGATTCGCGCACCCTCCCGATCACGAGCTGCATGTTAATTGGCTGTCAGCTGGCTGTCAACATTCCGATTCAGGAAATGTTGGCAGCCATTTTGTCCCTCGGTAGAACCGAGGGACAGAAACAAGTGCGCAAAGCGCACAAAGGGGGAGGGTAGAAACACCCTGACCCCCTAGGTTTGCTCAGGGGTCCCACAAGGACCCCCTGGGCAAAAAAAAAATATATTTTTTTTAAAAAATCGGCAGGATGCGCTCAGGGAGCGCGAACCCTGCCGAAAAAAAAATCGAAGCGCGGTCTCCCGCGCTTCGATGCTAATTGGCCCCCGGGTGGCCCAAGTCCCGGGGGCATGCTGGGGGGGGTTAATTTTATGTGTGGGGGGCCTCTAAGGGCCCCCAAGCCCCGGGGACCACCACCCCCGGGGCTTTATGTACAATGGTGCGGGAGGGCTCTGAGCCCTCCCGCAGCCCCGGGGACCACCACCTCCCCGGGGCTTCTTTTTTATTAAAAACCTGTGTGGGGGGCTCCAGCCCCACACGCCCGGGACCACCACCTCCCGGGGCACTAAGAAAAATTACAATGGGGGTCCGTTTTGGACCCCCAGAGCCCCGGGGACCACCACCTCCCCGGGGCTGTGCACTGAATGGGAGGGGGCCGCGCGGCCCCCTCCTGGAGCCCTTGATGGCCCTGGGGACCACCACCCCCCAGGGCCGGCTCCTCGCAGTGTCCCGGGTGCCTACCCCGGGACACTGCTGTTTGCAATGACAGGACGGAGCCTCGCGGCTCCCGTCCTGTCATTGCAAACTTGCTTTGGATATTGGAAGAGAGAGCAGGAAACCTGCTCTCTCTTCCAATATCCAAAGCCGATGCTTTTCCACATGGGGAGCTGCATCTTAGCAGCTCCCCATGTGTAAAGCAATGCCGGCACCCTAGGGACGCGGGGAGCCGGCGGGACTGTGGGGGATTGGGGACCCCCACAGTCCCCAACGAGAGGGCCAGCCCCGGGGGATGGGGTCCCCGGGGCAAGTAGTGGCCCGGGAGGGGGCCACGCGGCCCCCTCCCCCAAAAAAATTTAAAAAAAAAACGATCGGGCCCGCAGGCCCCGCCCCTTCCTTCACCACTCTGCAAACGCGCCCCTGGCGCGTTTGCAGAGGGGAACGAATCCCCTTGAATACTGGGGGTCCCTGAGGGCCAACTAGCCCACCAGGAACCTCCAGTATGCGCCAGGGGCTGCCTTGCAGAGAGGTGTACAGAGGCCATGCCCCTTTTACACCTCTCTGCAACGCAGCTCTATGGCGCTTTTGGAGGTATATGGTGGGCTAGTTGGACTCCGGGGACCCTCAGGATTCAAGGGGACTTAATCCCCCAACTTAAAACGCGCCACGGGCGCGTTTGCACAGTGGTGAAGGGAGGGGCGGGGCTTGAGGTGACATGTGTGCAAACAGGCCCCATGGCGCGTTTTAAGATGGGGAATTAAATCCCCTTCAATCCTGAGGGTCCCTGGGGGCCAACTAGCCCAACAGGTACATCCAGAAAGCGCCACAGAGCTGCGTTGCAGAGAGGTGTAAAAAGGGGTGTGGCCTCTCTACACGTCTCTGCAACGCAGCCCCTGGCGCATATTGGAGGTTCCTGGTGGTCTAGTTGGCCCCTAGGGACCCTCAGGATTCAAGGGAACTTAATCCCCCAACTTAAAACGCGCCACGGGGCGCGTTTGCAAAGATGTCACCTCAGGCCCCGCCCCTCCCTTCACCATTGTGCAAATATTCCTCTAAAATCAGCCGAAATAGGAATTCCGATTTACTCACCTGTTATAAGGAGAGACCTCAGTGCTGTATCTTTCAGCCCAGTACTGGTCCTGAAAAGTAATTTTAACCGTACTTACCGGTAACTTGAATTTCCTTCATAGGCTAACATTGACTGGTTTCACTTGGAAATTCTTCTAAGTGTGGAGTTTTGGAACTTTAAAATATTCCTCTAAAATCAGCCGAAATACGAATTCCGATTTACTCACCTGTTATCAGGAGAGACCTCAGTGCTGCATCTTTCAGCCCAGTACTGATCCTCAAAAGTAATTTTAACCGTACTTACCGGTAATTTGAATTTCCTTCATAGGCTAACATTGACTGGTTTCACTTGGAAATTCTTCTAAGTGTGGAGTTTTGGAACTTTAAAATATTCCTCTAAAATCAGCCGAAATACGAATTCCGATTTACTCACCTGTTATCAGGAGAGACCTCAGTGCTGCATCTTTCAGCCCAGTACTGATCCTGAAAAGTAATTTTAACTGTACTTACCGGTAACTTGAATTTCCTTCATAGGCTAACATTGACTGGTTTCACTTGGAAATTCTTCTAAGTGTGGAGTTTTGGAACTTTAAAATATTCCTCTAAAATCAGCCAAAATACGAATTCCGATTTACTCACTTGTTATCAGGAGAGACCTCAGTGCTGCATCTTTCAGCCCAGTACTGATCCTGAAAAGTAATTTTAACCGTACTTACCGGTAACTTGAATTTCCTTCATAGGCTAACATTGACTGGTTTCACTTGGAAATTCTTCTAAGTGTGGAGTTTTGGAACTTTAAAATATTCCTCTAAAATCAGCCGAAATACGAATTCCGATTTACTCACCTGTTATCAGGAGAGACCTCAGTGCTGCATCTTTCAGCCCAGTACTGATCCTGAAAAGTAATTTTAACCGTACTTACCAGTAACTTGAATTTCCTTCATAGGCTAACATTGACTGGTTTCACTTGGAAATTCTTCTAAGTGTTGATTTTTGAAACATACAAATATTCCTCTAAAATCAGCCGAAATCCGAATTCTGATTTACTCACCTGTTATCAGGAGAGACCTCAGTGCTGCATCTTTCAGCCCAGTACTGGTCCTGAAAAGTAATTTTAACCGTACTTACCAGTAACTTGAATTTCCTTCCATAGGCTAACATTGACTGGTTTCACTTGGAAATTCTTCTAAGTGTGGAGTTTTGGAACTTTAAAATATTCCTCTAAAATCAGCCGAAATACGAATTCCGATTTACTCACCTGTTATCAGGAGAGACCTCAGTGCTGCATGTTTCAGCCCAGTACTGATCCTCAAAAGTAATTTTAACCGTACTTACCGGTAACTTGAATTTCCTTCATAGGCTAACATTGACTGGTTTTCAGCAAAAAAGTTTCAGTGTTGATTTTCACAAACTACAAATATTCCTTAAAAATCGCCTGTATGACTTAAACGCATTCTTTCAACTGTTTACAGGAGATGCACCAGTGCTGGATCCAGGATCCAACACTGAGTAAGAAAAAGTAACGATAACAGTTTTTACCTGCTAAGTGAATTTCCTTCCATAGGATAACATTGGTGATTCTATGAGAAAAAGTTTCAAAGTGTCAACTTTTAAAATACAATAATATTCCTTAAAAATCACGACTGTAACCAAAACGCTTTTACTCAACTGTTTACAGGAGATGTACCAGGACTGAATCTAGGATCCAGTCCTGTGGTTACAAAAGTAATCCATAAAGTAACTAATTGCATTTAACTAGAAATTCACATTGAGCTGAATGTTGCATTGTGTTTGAAAATGTGTTGCCCATTGCAACAACTGTAACTACTGTACTTAAAAGTCTATTGCCTATCTGCAAAGTATTTAAACTAAAGTAATTCATTCTGAGAAAGTATTTTTTGTAATGTAATGTATAATGTAATTACAATGTAATTTTGACAAATAAAATATGTAAAAAAAATTGTTTCTAAAAATGTAGTAAATCAGTATGAAAAAAATTCATATAACAATTAATACATTTAAAAATTGTCATTTACAAAACCTTTGAAATTCACTGAAAAAACCGTAGGTTTCAGGCACGTTATAGTTAGAAATTAGCATTTAAAAAACCTTTGAAATTCACTGAAAAAACCATAGGTTTCAGACACGTTATAGTTACAAATTAGCATTTAAAAAACCTTTGAAATTCACTGAAAAAACCATAGGTTTCAGACACGTTATAGTTACAAATTAGCATTTAAAAAACCTTTGAAATTCACTGAAAAAACCATAGGTTTTAGGGACAGTTATAGTTACTTGGACATTGCACTCGTACAAAACCCGTGAAATTCCCTCGTTATAGTTAGTTCAGCTAACTATAACTCGCGCCCCGCAATGCACTGCTGATGACGTCACATATTACATCACTCATGACATGGTCAGTGACATCACTGATGACATCACTGATGACATCTCAAATGACATCACTGATGACATCATCCACGTGATAATCTGATGCACCTCCTCACACCCTAATATAATCTTTGATACACCCACTCTAAATTACAGACTGCCATTCGCAAAACCATAGACACTCCAACACCAATAACTACATACCCACTCACTGATTCTTAGGTCTACACACACACATCCACTCACTCACCCGTACAGTCACTCATACTTACGGTCACTCAGTACAGGACTATCATATGCACTCTTACTCCTATATAGACACTCAAACAACGCCACTCATCCATAGAGATACTCACACACCTAGTCAGTCATGCAAATAATTAAACACACTGCCATTTACTCACCTATACAGTTATACACACACCAGCTCACTTACTCATACAAATAGTAGCACATTGTTACGCTCTTATACAATCACTGATACAAGCACACAATCATCCATACAGCCACTATCACAATCACTCACTCTTGCTTATAGCTATTTATATACTCCAACACACATATATACTGCCTTTCACATATGTAGTTACTCACACATGTACCACTGGGACATACATTCACTCACTAACACACTCTTACACACACTTACCCACCCATACAGTCTATCACAGATGCACTCTTGAAACCATCCACCCAGTGAATCACCCACTCACACATCTATGCACAGAGTTGCACACACCCCTCCCACACAAACACTCAGGCACCCATACAGATACTCAGACAAGCATTCAATAACTCATATAGAAAATCATTTAGCTATTCACAAACACATGCAGCCACTTACACAGCAACAGACAGACGGATACAGACATACACCCAGTTTAGTCACTAACCCATGCATTCAGTAAGATACGTTAAATCACTCACTTATAGAGTCAGTCACGCACCTACTAAATCATCCATACAGACACTTAGACACCCACTCATTCTTCAATACGTCTTTTCCTATATATTTTAAAAATATTTAAACTTTACAGAAACACACAGTCACTGGATGATGTCATCAGTGATGTCATTTGAGATGTCATCAGTGATGTCATCAGTGATGTCACTGACCATGTCATGAGTGATGTAATATGTGACGTCATCAGCAGTGCATTGCGGGGCGCGAGTTATAGTTAGCTGAACTAACTATAACGGGGAATTTCACGGGTTTTGTACGAGTGCAATGTCCAAGTAACTATAACTGTCCCTAAAACCTATGGTTTTTTCAGTGAATATATATATATATATATATGTATTCAAAGAGATTCCCCTCCTCAACCTCCTCACGGCGATGAAGAAAGCGCGAACTCCACTTTTCTTGGCGTAAGTTGATTTTATTTTTTGCTCACAAAGTAGTCATAACGCGTTTCGGCCGGAGAAACCGGCCTTGATCACATGTAGAAGCAGCGTTGCATTGACGTAATTTGTACCACCTCCAAGTGTCACATGACCCCCAGCATAGACAAAAAGGAAAGACTCTTGGTCAAATCTAAAACTTCAATACATATAAATCCAAGGCAGTAATAATCATTACATAATGTAAGAGAACATTTCAATGCCATCCGGCAATTGAAAAAATAAATAAATAATAGGAATGAAGATATGATGAGTATAAATACATTTTTAAGAACACATGCCATACTGATAGATTAAAATTCGTGCAGAATTCTAGCATAAATGCGTTGAAGCTATAGCGAAAGAAGGTAATTTATATTCTATTCATCACAGCTTATTATTAGGGCCTAATGTCGTTATGTACATTTATACTGATTGTCATTATTATGAAGTCATTTATATTTTTGACCCACTAATGTGCTCAAATGCCACATCTGACAGGATCTGTTAAATACTACAGACAGTAAGCTAAAATGCAAGAAAACCCTCTCTAAGTCCGATGTATATTCCTCAATTCTGTATTCAATGCCATTCATATCATCCTAATTTATTATGTAATCTGTCTGCCTTTTGAACGTTAAAATATGTACTAAAACAATTAAAAAGTGACTAAAACCTAATGGTTAGCCACAAAGTGCAAATAGCACAATACAGTACTGATAGACCTGTACATAGATTTAACCATTTGCAAACCGTACAAGAATAAAGTGCTAAGTGCTTAATTCAATAATACAGTACTGAGATTTAAATAACAATAATCTAAGCCACATCTAAAAAATCTTTTTCTGGGGCTTTTTTCTATATAAGTTAAAAACAATAATAAGATAGATGGTAAAACCAATTGGGCGAGGCTGAGATTAATACTCTAATATACAGTAGCAATTACCCTCCAAGTACATATTGTCATAGAGTCAAATATTTCACATATTGACTAAAACATGTGAGGGTTGCATGATCCGAAAGATGAGAAACCATAAAAATCCTTACAAGAAATTATGAAGATCCTCTGTCGTGTTTAGTCCCTGAGGGGCCTTGCTGTCAAGTTCTATGATCATACATGTCTCTAGTTGCCTCAACTTACGCTCTCTATTGCCTCCTCGGCGTAATGCTGGGACGGCATCAATTACAAAGTATTTGAGACAGTTGAGGTTGTTCCCATGCATAACTTTAAAGTGGTGCGCTACCGGATAGTTTGAGTCATTGTTGACTATGGCACGCAGGTGCTGTAGAATGCGCGCATGCACCTGTAACTTTGTGCTTTCCTATGTAGTTAAGGCCACATGTGCATGTGAGCACGTATACCGCATAATCTGTGCGGCATGTGAAGTGCCCCATAATAGGTCTTTCTTTGGGACTAAAAGGGACTGTGTAGTGGGTTTTGTTCACTCCAAATTTGCATGCCTGGCATGTTGAACATTTAAAAAACCCTTGTTTTGGTTGTAGCCAGGTGGTACTGGGAATAATTTCTGGGTTGTTACTTACCAAGTCCATTCTCATGGATTTGGCACGTCTGAATGTCAGAGTAGGAGTGGTAGGCAACTTGGGTGCTAAGACCCCATCAGTAAGGAGGATGGGCCAGTTTTTATTTACTATCCCCCGTATTTGCCTTTGTTGTTTACTGAAGGTGGTAACTAGTCTGGGTATTGCATTTTCATCTGAGTTTAAGGGATTACTCACTAAAGATGTTACGCTTGCGTTACTACTCTGATTATGTCTGCTTAATAAAGATTCCCTGTTACGCAATTTGGCTTTCTTACTGGCCTCCGAGAGAATTTTATCACTATATCCTCTCTGTTTGAACCTCTCTATCGAGGCTTGTGAGCATTTAGCCAATTCCTCCTCTGTACTGCAAATCCTTTTACCCTAAGTAATTCGCCATACGGGATACTTTTTATTAAGTGCCGGGGATGTGCACTTCTGGCATGTAATGTGGAATTCCCCGAGGTGGATTTCTGTGTAATGTGGTTTCCAATTTGCCATCTTTCACATATACAGTTGTGTCTAAAAAATCAACACTGTTATGGCTTATACAAGATGTAAAACTTTTCTGCACTTTCTTGTCCCCCATTCCATACAACAAAAATTTCATCAATATAACGAAGCCAACTTATCACGTGGGTATTAAACATTACATCATGGGTTCCCATTAGTGCCTGCTCCTCCCACCAGCCAACATGAAGACACACGTAGCTGGGGGAGAAGCAGGCTCCCATGGCAACTCCTCTCTTCTGTATATACAAATCTTTACTGAACATGAAGACGTTATTAAATAAACACCACTTTATCAACTCCAATAACATGATGTTATGGTTGTAATAACATATTGGTCGAGTGTCCAATTAATGTTCAACTGCTAGAATTCCAGTGGAGTGGTCAATGCTAGTATACAATGATTCAATGTCTAGAGTGATCAATAAGTAGCTTTCTTTCCAATTGACTAAACTGAGTTTGTTCAGAAAGTCCCCAGTATCTATATATATATATATATATGCATACATGTAAATATATTCAAAGAAAAAACCAAAGGTTACAAGGACGTTATAGTTAGGCTCAGATTTGACGCGTACAAATCCATTGAAATTCAGCAGTTATTGTTACCTAAGCTAACTTTAACTTATACCCCTGCAATGCACTGGTTAGGACCTCACATATTATCTCACTCATGACATGGTCAGTGACATCACTCATGACATAATTGCTATCTCAAATAACACTGTCTGTGACAGCAATCGTTTCATCTGTTTCCCTGCCCACTTGACAGCGGGCAGGGAAACAGACAAAACCTCTGCTTCCAAAGGGCGGGACCACTTTGACAACTCCTGCCCGCTGGAGCCAGAGTGCTTGCTCTGACTTCCACCAAGTCACAGAAAACAGCTATGTCCCAGGGGCGAGCACCCTGGGACATAGTAGGAGCTGGCCCTGGGGGTAGCGGTCCTCAGGGTCATTATTGGCTTCAGGAGGGGAGCCATGCAGGTCCCCTCCTTTCACTTTCACTGGCCTGCCTCAGGAGGTGGTGGTCCCCAGGACCAAAAGCAGACCAGGAGGGGCCCACACAGCCCTCCTCCTCCTTTAAATAAAAAGAAAGCCAATGGAGTTGATGGTCCCAGGGGTGAGTGGGGTCAGTGCAGCCCCCTCATTCAAAATTTTAGGTGAGCCCTGGGAAGGTGGTGGTGATTGGGCTGGGGGTCCATGCGGCCCCTGAAGCATTTTATGTTAAGCCCTAGGGAAGTGGATGTCCCCAGGTCTTGGGAGTCCACGAGGCCTCCCAAACATTTAATATGCAGCCCCATGCAGGTGTGCAGGGAGTCCGCATGGCCCTTGCCTCTTAATAAAATCAGCCCAGGGAGGTAGTGGTCTACGAGGCTCATTTGAGCCTATGGAGGGGGGTTGCATGGCCCCCTCCAAAAGATAAATAAAGCTCTGGGGAGGTGGTGGTTCCTTGGGCACCGTGCACACCCCTCCTTTTTTATAAAATGGCTCAGTGACCTGGCCCTCTCCACTTATTTTCTTCTTATTTGTGCTGCAAATTCACAAATTTTGTGATTTTGAGGCAACATTTTTTTAAAACTGCTTTTTTGGCTGGGCGGGGTCAGTCTGGGACCCAATGACCAAGTTCAGGGGGTCAGGGTATTCTTGCCCTGCCTCTTTTCTTTTTTTAATTTTTTTGTGTGTTTTCCTTGTTAATTCCTTAGAGTCTTTATACATGCCTGCAGCCCAAACCCTTGGAGAGAATTATACTAAATTTGGCAGAAAGGTAGATTTTGTTCTGTAGATCACACCTTTTGTTATTTGGTCTAAATCTGTTCAGTAGTTTTGAAGATAATATAGGAAAACCAAATTTGTATATCTGGGTTTATGTGGTACTTTTGTAGTACCTTAGTATATATGTTTAACACTCATAAACTTTGAGAAAACACTCACAATCACTGGATGAAGTCATGAGTGATGTAATATGTGAGGTCATAAGCAGTGCATTGTGGAGGCATATGTTATAGCTAGCTCAGGTAATTATAACTGCTGAATTTCACTTGTTTTGTACCAGTGAAATATGAGCCTAACTATATGTCCCTCTAACCTTTGTTTATGTTTTTTAATTCTATTTTCTAAATATAACGTCCTTGTAGCCTTTGTTTTTTTCAGTGAATTTCTCTGGGTTTTTTAACGTTAAGTAAGATGCCCATCACAATGCACAGTGGGGGGAGTGTTTAAAAGCAGGGCCTGGCCTTGCATTGTGCTGCCCCACCCAAGCTTGCTGCTACTGCCCCCCCTCCTCATTGCCAACCCAGCTCCCTCAATACAGCCATGTATGGCCCTTGTCCTGCCACTGCCATTCCTGCCAGTCCTAAAGAGTTAGCTTGCTGCCACATCCATCTCCTCCATACCCTCTGTTGTCTGAGTCTATGCACCAGCCCACTCCCTCCTGCCCTACATGGTCAGATGTGCTGCCACTACACTCCATTTAGCTTGATGACCCTACCCTCCATTTACCTTGATGCCCCTACCCACTCCTTCTGCCCTCCCTTACCCAATTCTATGCCTGGTCATTGACCTCCTGCTTAGCCTCTGTGCATAGCTTGCTCCCTCTACTCTCCATCCCCCTGCCCTCCAATGGCTGTGCGCATGCCTCTGCTCCCCCCTTTCGGCCCACCATATTCCATGGACCTGCCACCCTCCTATCTACTCTGAGTGTTCTGATGAGTCAATAGATCTGGGGTAAATCCATCGTTCTTTTGCTCACCATTCCACTCCAATTTAGACCAAGCCATATGCAAATCAGTCTTGACCCTGTGCCTCAGGGGAACAGTCCAGACCAAACTGCCAAGCCAGATCCTCCCTGGACCGGAAACAAGCATCCTGGGACCGGTGTTGGGGCATCACCCCTCATCAGCCAGGCTAGCTTGAATCCAGTGGCACAGTGAACCCGGGACCAGGATGGGTCTAAACTGGGGTGGCATGGTGAGCAAAAGAATGATGGATTTAACCCAGATCTATTGGGGGAGAATGTTTGATTTGCTCTGCATTCCGTCCATCATCTGTGTGTCTTTTGCTTTCTCGCCCTAAGTGCACCCGGGATGGCCAGACGTGGGTCCCGGGCTCACTGTGCCACTAGATTCAAGCTAGCCTGGCTGATGAGGGGTGATGCCCCGAAACCGGTCCCAGGATGCTTGTTTCCGGTCCAGGGAGGACCTGGCTTGGCAGTTCGGTCTGGACTGCTCCCATGAGGCACAGGGTCAAGACTGATTTGCATATGGTTGGGTCTAAACTGGGGCGGCATGGTGAGCAAAAGAACAATGGATTTAACCAAGATCTATTGACTGAGGAGAATGTTTAATTTGCTCTGCATTCCATCCATCATCTGTGTGTCTTTTGTTTTCTCACCCTAAGTGTGCCAAGTATGCCCAGACATGGGTCCCGGGCTCACTGTGCCACTGGATTCAAGCTAGCCTGGCTGATGAGGGGTGATGCACCAAAACTGGTCCCAGGATGCTTGTTTCCGGTCCAGGGAGGATCTGGCTTGGCAGTTCGGTCTGGACTGTTCCCATGTGGCACAGGGTCAAGACTGATTTGCATATGGCTGAGTCTAAACTGTGGTGGCATGGTGAGCAAAATAACGATGGATTTAACTCAGATCTAGTGACTGGGGGAGAATGTTTGATTTGCTCTGCATTCCGTCAATCATCTGTGTGTCTTTTGCTTTCTCGCCCTAAGTGCTCCGAGTATGCCCAGACGTGGGTTCCGGGCTCACAGTGCCACTGGATTCAAGCTAGCCAGGCTTATGAGGGGTGATGCCCCAAAACCGGTCCCATAATGGTGGTTTCTGGTCCAGGGAGGATCTGGATTGGCAGTTTGATCTGGACTGTACCAATGAGGCACAGGGTCTCTGTGCTTATCTTGCTCCCTCTACTCTCCATCCCCCTGCCCTCCAATGTCTGTGTGCATGCCTCTGCTCCCCCCTTTCGGCCCACCATATTCCATGGACCTCCCACCCTCCTATCTACTCTGAGGGGCATATTCTCAAGGAACTATCGCCGAGTTAACGGCTCTTTATCTCAGCTAAAGTCGCGATAAAATCATCGCCCCATTCACAAGCTGGTGCAAACAGCCGATATCACCACTTTACCTGCAATAGCGCCCGCAAAAAACATCGCCACAGATGAGCCCGGCAACTAACGCTAATGATATGCAGAGTAGGCGTTCCAGTGCAAAAAGCCGCGACAACCCCACTCCACAACATTCTCAACGACCAGCCCGATCGGTGATAAGATCAGAAAACATGCGCTATGGCGCGCTAGCAGCAGGAAATTAACACCTGCTCTTACCTGGTGTAAAGTTGGACGCAAACCTGTACCAGACAAGGGAGCACAGCCCATAGCCACACATGAAGAACAACAGATGCCCTGGAGCCACTCACCATGCATCCCGGAGCCCCAAGAGGGCAACAACACCCACCGCCACCACACCCAGGACCCCACCCCCCCCGGGTCCCACTCCGGGCACCCCCCACCCACACCCGGACAAAGATATGTCACATCAACGTCACAAAATCATAAACAAAACAATGTGCCTGATGTCGCACAATTACAACACCTAACATACATGTGTCGTCAGAAAAATGAGAATCATACATTCATCTTAGACTTAGCAAATAATTCGTTTCATTCAGAATAAACACAAAATAACTTTTTTAAAGAGTCATGGCGGGTCCTCTCAGGACAACCTGTAAGTCACAGCCTGCAAAACAAAATTCCAGATAAGAAGGTGTGTCATGCGCCCATCAAAGGACAGAAAGAGCGAGCGAAAGTGAGAGAGAGAGAGATAGAGAGAGTGAGAAAAAGAGAGGGAGAGGGAGTGAGAGAGAGAAAGAGAGAGACCTTACAAGGAGCGCAAGGCCAATCGGGCTCTTGGCTTATACATGCCAACTGGTGTGTGTGTATTGCTATTGGTGCACACTAAGTCAAAGGCCTGGCATCAATAGCAATGCGAAGGCCACATCACATTTCAAAAATGCAAGCAGTAGTCAGACCAACATCAGGAATGAAAGCTCCTTTGTCTCAATACACAAGGCTGAAGGACATCTGAACCCCCGACCTTGGCCCTGAATGCGGCTGGCACTCCCTGCGAGAGATACCATACCAGATCGTGACGACTCCCACACCACGAACTGCGCGAATGAAAGACCAACGTGTCCACACCCCACACACACTTGTCCCTGCTTGAGGCACACCTGCTTTGGATGCCCCTGACACATAAGTAAAAAACAACCCATACGCCCAAACGTTGCACACAAATACGACTCATTGCTCCGAGCAGTGGCATATCATCCACATAACTGCCGCCTGTCAGAAGAGTGCCGGTGCTACGAGACCAACAAAGGCAATGGCTGGCAATACCGGGCACATGCACAACGCCTGTCACGTGGAACTGTACCGTGCACGAATGCTGCATCTGTTGGGATCACTGCCACTGGCAGTGTTGTGCATCAGTTACTGTCTGAGTTTCCGTCTTGCGTACATCACCTGCGTCCAGCCCTGGTTCCACTGTCGATCATGCACATTCGAGTGGCCCATGGATGTCTGCCTATCCAACACAATGGTAGCTGAACTGGATTTTGACACGTGTGTGCGCCCCCTATTCGCCCACGAACAGGAGTGTAACCGTGATAACCGTGCATAGGATGGCTTGATATTTGGCATATGTGCAAGCAGTTGGGCATGGGAGATTGCACAACTCCTCATGTGCAGTGACCACATCGAGGTGCTCCCCTATTGGGTTGTGTTGCAGATTGGTGAAACGGCGTGGATGGAGCACAGCTGCCCGGAGCAGGTAATGGATTGGCTCACCCTCGTGTACCTTGACCTCGACAACGATGTACTCTTGGAACAGGTTGCCCATGAAGCAGCGCTCGCATACATGGATGAGTAACTACCTTCCTGCAGCCACAACTGATTTGTCACCCACAGCACAGGTCCCCACACCTTGTAGCATCTTGGAGGAATGGTCACATATCCCACCACAACAGTGGACATGTCTGCCTTCGCCTGGACTCAGAATGCATGTGCATGGACCTACGCGTGTGTACACACACCTGTGCAAGGTGATGCAGTCCTATGGGCGGAGCTGCACAGCATCGCCTGGCAACGTTCCAAAATCGGAGAAACTGCTGGGGTGAGGGTACACACATGGCAATGTAGTACGACATGTGACCTTGTAGGATCCTTTCACCTGCTCACTGTCAGCAGAGCACACAGTCAGCGCAGTCTGGTGCTACAGCACTATGCAGATCCCATGGGCTGTGAGTCGTGTCCCCTGACACGGGCCAATGAGGAGACGCAAAACATCACATGACTCGGCCAGCAAGGCAAGGTGGGTTGAGACCGTCGACATCCGTGATGATTGGTGTACATTTCTGCCACCCCAGTACTTGCACCTCGACATGTTCCTAAGCTGACTGTAAGTGTCTTAAACATTGGTCTGCATGTTGTGGCCCTTGCCTTGCACGTACTGACACGCACATGCTAGTAAAGTCTACGCAACTTCACCTGTGTACAACTGTGATGAGTGTTGATTATAATGACAGATCTTGTGCCTACATGTGCATTGTCCGTACACAGGGAGGGATTGACTAACGCTTGTGAATTGGGGTGAGTCCCTATTGACAGCTCCACCTCTGTGAGCCAGACATTGTAGCTCGGATAGTTGCTGGCAGACCTGTGCTCTTACGTGTCCCCAGCAATGTACGTATGGTGGCCAACTTCTTGCCATGTAGATCAAGGTCATCCATCAAAACAGACTGTGTCCACACAGATGTGTGTGAGTAGGCATGCGAAGAGACGTTCTGTTGTCACATGTGATGGTGGACACCACTTCAGGACTGCTACCGAATTTGACATTTCCAAACACAGCCCTATTTAATACATGGACGTGGGGCTACGTTGGGGGGCAACAAGATTGTTGTTACCGTGCAATGAGGCCACAGCTAGTTTACACCTTCACAGTCATCTAAGTGGCCATGTGGGTCAGGGTCAAGCATGCGCATTGATGACATTTACCAGGGTGTACCTTTTAGTGCAATCAATGTCCCTACATTCATCCAAACATTTATACGTGAGTGAACATAGACATGACACATCTGTGTGATTTGTAATGTTTTATTCACATTCTGGGGTGTGTCAGAGCTGGAGCAGTACATGGCCACTTCAAGCCCACATGACATGGTTGCCCAGTGGTGGGCCAACTAGAGTCCTTGTGGCAAGGCAAAGTTAATCTGAAGAGGAAGAGTTCAGTCCGCTGCCGGATTGCTGTGTCATTGGTACCAAAGCAGATATGACAGTCCATGCCGGGGTCCATGTGAAGGTCGCAGAGTGTTTTGGGGGACAGTGGGAGGTGTTGTTTCAGGGCATGATGCAGAGAGCACAACCAGGCAGGGACAGGCCATATTGCAGGGATGGATGCTACTACCTCCTTCCTCACACATTCATTACCCTCCACATCTTACTCCTCTGAGACGTCTTCTGTGTCTGGTGTGTCAGGTGTGTGTGGTGGTGTTATGGCTGCGTCACTGTGTGCCACTGACACATCAGGGTGCAAAGGGGATAGGGCTGCCTCACTGTGTGCCACTGACACATCAGGGGGCGGAGATGTGTGTGTCGAGGTTCCTACAGCAGTCATCTGGAACAGGCTCAGTGGCAGCAATGGCAAGATGACGATCTGCCAGGCATGGAAGATCGCAGCTACATCTCGCTGGTGTTCAGCAGTGGCAGCCATACTTCCAGCCTGCATCAGCTCCATGGTCTCCATTGTCCTCCGCATCTGTGCCAACTCTGTGCTGTCATCGCTGGAGCCTGTCTGCCTAGACAGTTCTTGTATCCGAGTAATGGACCCAGCGATGTCAGCCAAGGATTGTTGGTGAGCATGGTGCAGTCAGTGGGTATCCGTTAGGGACTGTAGGTGCTCCCTGATGGGACTCAGGGACCCACGTACGGCATCGAGTTTGGCTGCCATGAGGTCAAAACCCAGCTGCAGCTGATCTGCCATCTTCTCCTGGCACCCTAACACACGGTGTTTGAAATCCATGTGTTGGTCGTGGGGGTCCTGGGAGGCAGCCGTGGTGGTGTGTGCTTCCTGCTGTGTGGTCTGTGCAGGGTGTGGGCTCACCGCAATGCAGCTGGGCTGCCCTGCTCCTGGAGGTGGGGTGCGGAGGCTGTCCACGAGCCGTTGGAGTGTGTCTGGGCAAATGGGCAGGGTGTCCTCTTCATCATCACTGAAGAGATGTGTGGTCTGCTCTGCAGGAGGTGTTGATTGTCCCTCTGCAATGTAAAGGGGAGATGCAGGTTAACAGTGTGTTCCATGTATGTTGACGCATTGTAGATGTTTACATTCAGACTGCATGACGATGTACATTGTGACTGTTTTGGTGGAGCTGGCTATTTGATGGGAGTCAGTGGACATTTCGACTACATGACGGATATGTGGTTGTGCTCGTACATTATCATCTCACAGTGTCATGCATTGCCAGATGTGATTGGCCAGTTTCTACGCACGAGCAGCACCAGTTGTGTCCTTTGTCCTGTGGTGTAGGGGTTGCACCCTGTCCCACATTGTCGTCAATGTTGATGTACTGTTATTGCTATGTGTGTGTGCTGCATTGTTGGCGATTCGCCCCTGCAGATCTGCATTGGCGGACCCTTATCCCTTTGAGTCAGTGTGCATTTGACTTGTGTGCTTTTCGGGTGCTGGGATGTTTGTGACGTGGGTCATGTGTGCTACTGGAGATATTTGGTACTCTTGTGCATTGTTTGTCTGCAGATGTGTTTTTGACGTCATGGGTCGTAGGTGCACGTGGATGTGTCAGAGTGTGACCTGCTCCTTTACGGATGTGGTCCACACTCAGCCACCTCAGTGTCATCTCGTGCACCATGTCATTTATTGTGACTTCAGCCATGCTATCTGTCATGCAGTGTCACTTGCATTGTCAGTGTGGCTCAAAGAGCCGCTGCTTTTCTGGATTCGGCACATGTGCATGGGTAGGTTGTGGCATTGGTGATATGGAGGGGGGTCCATTTGCGCACATTGTGGACAGGGGCCTACTTCGTGTTTCTATCTGTGCTGCAGTGTGCCAAGGGTATCAGGAACATGTTCCACACTCATTGTGGGTGTGCAGTGTGCTGCACATGATTGTGCATGTGTGCCATTGTGCCCATCTGTCCCCGTCCCCCCAGTCCCTGGTCGTTACTCACCCTGTTGCTGTTGGGTCAGGTCATATCCGGCTGTGTCCAGACCCCCAACTCCTTGCACTGTCTCCACACTGATGACTGTGGCCACCATTTCCTCCAGCTCATCCAGCTCCTCCTGTGGCGCAGGACTCCCACCTCCAGTCGCCTTTGCTGCCTTCATGTTGGCAGCGAGTTTCTGTTTGGTTTGGCTGTGCACTTCATGCCAGCGCCTCTTGACCTCCTCCATTGACCTCCTAGACACTCCGACTGCATTCACTTTGGTGACGATGGACTGCTATATTTCCGTTTGTGTTGCCAATGATGCAGTGGAGGTGACGAACAGTTGTTGGTGGTGTTCTATCACCTCCGTGACGGTGATCCGGTCTTCCTGCGGACTGAACCCCGTCTTCCTCTTCCTCTTCTCCTTGCCCTTCCCCGAACACGGGGTTCCTGGCTAGTCCTCTGTGGGGCTTGTGGGGTTCGGGTTGTCCTCTGCACTCGGTCCGGGTGCATCCATGGTGCTAGGCAGTTTGATTTTGTTTTGGTGTGTTTTTTTGGTTGCTTTTATAGTGCATTTTCCCGCATTACGGGTGGGAATTGCAGGCCTGTGGCTGGTTGTCTCTGATTTTTGTATCGCGATTTGGGGCATCGCAGGTTTTTTCGCGTTCGTGTTTCGCATTTTTTCTGTGTCGCGTTGGTTTTTGGGCAGTTATTTGGCGCGTTATCGGGTTGGGAATGCCACGTTAACACGGTGTTATTTTCCCGCGATAGACTGCGATGTGAAGGGTTGCATTAAGCAACTTTTGCGGTAGTTATCAAACGTTCTTGGGAATATGCCCCTGAGTGTTCTGTTGAGTCAATCGATCTGGGTTAAATCCATTGTTCTTTTGCTCACCATGCCACCCCGGTTTAGACCCATCCTGGTCCCGGGCTCACTGTGCCACTGGATTCAAGCTAGCCTGGCTGATGAGGGGTGATGCCCGAAAACCGGTCCCATGATGGTTGTTTCCGGTCCAGGGAGGATCTGGCTTGGCAGTTTGATCTGGACTGTACCCATGAGGCACAGGGTCTCTGTGCTTAGCTTGCTCCCTCTACTCTCCATCCCCTGCCCTCCAATGTCTGTGTGCATGCCTCTTCTCCCCCCTTTCGGCCCACCATATTCCATGGACCTGCCACCCTCCTATCTACTCTGAGTGTTCTGTTGAGTCAATAGATCTGGGTTAGATCTATTGTTCCTTTGCTCACCATGCCACCCCAGTTTAGACCCATCCTGGTCCCGGGCTCACTGTGCCACTGGATTCAAGCTAGCCTGGCTGATGAGGGGTGATGCCCCAAAACCGGTCCCAGGATGCTTGTTTTCGGTCCAGGGAGGATCTGGCTTGGCAGTTTAGTCTGGGCTGTTCCCATGAGACACAGGGTCAAGACTGATTTGCATATGGCTGGGTCTAAACTGAAGTGGAATGGTGAGCAAAAGAACTATGGATTTAACCCAGATCTATTGACTGGGGGAGAATGTTTGAATTGCTCTGCATTCTGTCCATCATCTGTGTGATCTTTTGCTATTTAAAATGATGGCACTCCCATTCTTCATATATATACTGCAAAACACACCATATCCAGTCCCAACCTCTTACTTTAAAGCCATAGAAAGTGAACTGAGAGAACTCCAATGGGTCGAGAAGCCGTCTCGAATAGCCACTCAGAAGTTGGTAAGGGGGTGGTATGATGGGAGGATAGGGCTCCCGACATGCCTAAATATTACTGGGCAGCACAGCTAATGGCTATCAATCACTGTCTACATCAACCATATGATGAACCAGGATATAGAATGGATAAACTGGTCATGCCTGGGAGGAGCTATGGGTGGGCACTTTACACCACACCAGCGCGACTGCGACTTAAGGGCCCTACCAAACACACAGTTCAGCTCTGGCATGCAGTAAATAAGAGTCTGGGATGGGCAAAGAAAATCACACAGGCCAGCCCATTATGAGATACATAATGGCTGGGAACTCTGAGGGAAGTCAAGGGATTCGATAGTTGGGATTTAATAGTTATCTCCCAAGTAGGTGATTTGTGGTCACAGAGAGGGTAGTCCCTTTTAATCGACTACAACGAGAGTATGAGTTAGCTGCCAAAGAGCTGTTTCGGTATATGCAAATTAGACACGCTCTCCAAGTGACAATTCCCAAGGGGGAAGTACTCCCTGAGTCATCTCCATTGGAAGATAGAATTCTTATTGACTATATGAACTGAAAAGCGACCTCTTTGACTGACCAAAAACAGATTAACGATGCTCCTGAAACCCTTTCTCAACTTCAAGAGAATTGGATGCGATATATAGGAGGTAGATGACGAAGATTGGCAAGAAGCATTGGCCTCCCCGAGGAAAGTAGCAATTTCTTTTAGGTTCAAATTAGTACAACTCAAAATTCTGCACAGAGTGTACCTCTCATGTCAAACACTAGTCAGGATTGGCTACAAGACAGATCCTAAATGTAGGAGACAATGTAACCAGGAGGGCACGTTTTTTAATATAATTTGGAATTGTTTGTACATTAAAAGATATTAGGAAGAGGTTGTACACTGCCTAGGAGAGGTGTAGAGGTCAAGTTTGGAGCCAGAGGCCAAATGGTGCCTCCTAAACATATGGGTTGCCGCAGAAAAGAAAAGATCTGGGCAGCACTGGGAATGATAATAGCCAAGGGCAACATAGCAAAATTATGGGGTGCCCCCGAAACGCCAACAATTCATGCCTGGATGGAAGATATGGACTAGTGTATGTTAACAGAAAAGATAGTATATGAAAGTCAGGGCTGCCCAAGAAAGTGGGACCAGATATGGGGCAAATAGAATTCACATAGAGGAGACATATGTACTTCTCCCCTACTTAATACTTACCCCAGAGTCAGAGACTAATAGATCAGCGTAACATGGAAGTTGTAAGAATAACACGACAATGCACGAAGCTGTAAATGTGATGCTTATTGAATATGTGAATGATCTCTGTGCTTCACCAAAAGTAATGCGAATGTATGAATGTTTCTTTTGTCATCAATAAGAGTTTAAAAAAAGATAGTGCATGCTTCAGTCTGCATGTCAGAATGTTTTAATGAAAAAGAAGAGGAAGATATTTGAGAACTCACTTAAAATGTGTTCCTATTTTTCCTTCTACATCACTAACCATAATGTATATGACAAACTGAACCCCTTCATTTTGCTCCTTTCTAAATTAAAGGTTTTATGCTTTACCAGTTTGATTCAATCAACATAGCTTCAGGTGTCCCATAGTTTTGTCATAAGTAACACTGTTAGCGCTCTAGTTGGCCTTTAGAACACTTTGGGAAGCTGCAGAAGAACACAAGGGAATCAACTGACAGGCTGCTCCTGAGGACATGATTTACTGAGAATGTCAGACTTCATTTCCATATAGCTGTGAAAGATAGTGTGAATTTACAGAAAACATGCTCTCATTTTAGCTTCTGGAGCACCTTCCAGAACCACTTTTGGAAATCATGAGAAAACAGTTTTCTCTCAAATATAAATCATGAAATCCCAGCAGAAGGCTTTTTACAGGGTAAAATCACCTTCGAACGCACCACAATTCCTAAAATTATTATACCATAAAATCTGTTATCATCCTATATACATTCTCCTTTTTTTGTGACCCTCAAAATCTGCCATTCACTACAATCCATTCCAATAGGGTGCTATCAAGTAGAAGCAGGCGCAAACAGTAGTCAAAGTTTGACTCCCTCGCCCACTGCTTTTAGGGTAGGTTGATCAAATTTACCTCAAGTTTGATGCAAACATAAATCTAGTCTTAAAGGAAAAAATAGTTACTCAGGAAGACCCAGATCAAGTAACTTTTTTCTGAATTATCCCCAGTCACTATAGATCAGGTGATCAGATTAATTCACTCTACCGAACCGGGGTCTCCATTAGACCCCCTCGGTGGTGACGCTGGTTCAAGAGCTGATGGCTACTTATTTAACGAACATTTTTAACTCCATGTTCATGCTCGGACACTTTACATCACAATAGAAAAACACCTCTATACTTCCCCTCTTAAAAAAAACCTAGGGGCATATTTCCAAGCCCCTATTTCCATGGGAACATCACTTTTTACGATGTTTCTGTGGGGATAGGGGCTTCACCATATTTACAAGAAAGCTAAGCTGCCTTGTAAATAAGGCCCCCTTTCACGCTATGCTTAGTGTGAAAGGGGAGGGCAATGGGTGTTGCTCTGGGTGTTCCACCGCAACACCCATTGATTCTGATGCTGCCCCTATTTACAAGGGAGGTGTAAATAGGAGGCAGCGCCAGAATCAAGACCAGGAAAAACCTGGTCTTAGACTGGCACAACAATGAGAAATGTTTCATTTTTCCTCGTTTTTGCTGATTTCATAACGCAGCACACATGAAAACAGCAAAATGCCAATGATTGATTATGTACAGGAAAGTCCCCCTTCCTGCACATAAAAAATAATTTTTTTAAAATGCAGTTTTGCAACTTCTATGCGTGCTGCATTAAGCAGCACACATAGAATTTACAAAACGGCATTTTAAGATTGTTTGTGTGCAGGAAGGGGTCCTACAAATCAAACCAAGGAGATGATGGATGGAGTGCTGAAACTTTTCTGACACTCACCCCCAGTCACAGATCTGGGTTGAATCCATCATCGTTTTTTAGCTCACTTCACCACCCCAGTTCAGACACAGCTATATGCAAATCAGTCTTGACCCTGTGCCTCATGGGAACAGTCCAGCCCGAACTGCCAAGCCATGTCTTCCCTGGACCGGAAACAAGCATCCTGGGACCGGGGTCCTTCCTGCACATAAAAAATCTTCTCCTGCATGCAGACACCCTTGCACTAAGGTGCAAGGGTTCCTGCATTGGCGCTAAGCTGCTAAGTGTAGCGCCAGCACAGGGGGAAACGCAGGGCTGCACCATATTCTTGTAAATATGGTGCAGCCCTGCGTTTCTGAAGTGCCGGAGTGAGGCGTTAAGCCAGGAAGGCTAACACCTCACTCCATCACTTCCCTTGTAAATATGCCCCCTAGTCTGAACCCGGAAGATCCAACTAACTATTGTGCTATTTCTCATCTACCGCTTAACACCAACAACTTATGCAATTTATCCAGGATAACCATCTTCTGGACCCAACACAGTTTGGGTTCAGACCTGGACACAGCACTGAGACTTCCCTAATCAAGGCCACTGAGGAAATAAGGATGGCTCTGAATAAGGGAGGAATCACAGCACTTATTCTCCTTGACTTGTCGGAAGCCTTTGATACGGTCAACCACGTGGTATTGTTTGACCATTTTGAGATGATAGAGATAATAAATAAGGCACTAGCCCTACTGAGCTCATTTTTGGAAGGAAGAGAGCAAACAGTCGCTCAGGATCATTTCAGCTGAAAACCTTTTTCCTCGCTCAGCCCCATGTTTTTCAACCTATATGTACCAGAGCTAGGAATTCCAATCAAAGCCTTTGTATTCTCCCTTACCTCTTATGCTGACGACATTCAAATTGTGATGTCAGTATTCAACAATGTAGACACAATCTGTAGCAAGTTCCACGATTGTATGTGTTCAGGCAGTGACTGGATGAGTAATCATTGTCTAAAGGGAAACTCTTCTTAGAAATAATACACAGTTTTGGGCTCCATCTTGTTGGCTAGAGGAACTGGGACCACTTCTAATCCTCGTGAAAAAAGCAAACAATTTAGGAGGTGTAATTGATGACAGGCTGAATTATGGAAATCAGATCAACTTTGTGGTCTCATCCTCATTTAACAGCTTGAGGATGATCAAGGAAATTCTCCCCTACATTCCTTCAGATGCTAGAAAAACTGTGATCACAACCCTAGTCTCATCAAAAATCAACTATTGCAATGGTTTATATTTAAATCTGCAAGTACAATATCTTAACAAACTTCAAACCCTGCATATGTTGCAGCAGGCTACTCTCAGGTATTCCCAAATTTCAATCTGTCTCCCGGGCTATCTGAAAGCTACACTGGTTGACAGTTAGACATCACATCAAATTCAAGGCTCTCTGCATTGCGTAAAAGATTTTGCACAATATTGACTCAGGGATTTACCATCTATGCCTGCTTTCAGAAAGGAGCTGAACACTTGGCGTTTTAATAATTAGGGCTTTACTCCAGTTGCAGCAAATATTAAAAGTGACTACGACGTGCTTTTTGGAGGAAAACACTTAATAGTCTTTGGAGACCAGCTACAACTAACTCCAGTCAAAGGACAACCTGTCTTCAAGACACTACTACATAATGAAACTAGGAATTTGCTAGGAAGTATTGGAAATGTAAACATTTGGGAAAACTTTGAATACAAAGAGTTAATCAGAAATATGCACCAAGTATCAGATATGCAATATGGAGATATACTAAAGGACATTAGAGTGAGAGTTCTCACAAAAGAAGGAAAGAGATCATTACATACCGGTCTCATCAAACATCTATTTCCAACTAATGTTTCAGCTGCATGAGTAATGTATAATTTTGTAAAGGAAGAGAAGTCTACTGTTTGTTTGATGCCAACTCTACAGGAGTGTAGCAAATTCAATTAACAATTATTGGAACTGGAAAAAGAAGAGATCATCGAAACTAGAGCAAATAATAACATGGAACATCAAGGAGTAACAGTGCTACTAACAGAAAAATGGCAATCAAAATTGGAGAGTTTGGAAAAGTCTGTGTCAAACACTGCAGTATTGGAGAAACAGTTACCTATCTGTAAAAATTCTCATGTAATCTTACGTCGTAATTTAAATGTTGAAAAAGGGCTAGTGAATGGCGCAATGGGTAAAGTTATGAAATGTATTAATGTACTGAAAGTGGCACTCATGTGGTTTGGCACCTTATGATGACCTTCGACTACCATCATTTTAATTGACTTTAATGTGTTATTTTACCCTAGCCTGGATATATGAGACGGTCCTGCATATGCCTGCTTTTCTTCTTTCTTGTAATCTTGCTGTCTTTCAGTGGGAGCTGTCACGGAGCAGAACAATCTTGCCAAAAACAGAAGGTGTGGGATGTGCATTTGAAGGCGTGAGAGGGAGAGAGAGGTGTGGAATGTCAAAGTGCAGTGTTGTGAGCGGTGGTGCACACATGTGCTCGGTGTTGTACATTGAGAGATAAAGTATGTGATGCTATAGGACATTGAGAGATAAAGTATGTGATGTTATAAGCAGTTGTGCAGAAATGTGTATTGTGTTGTACAGTTATGAGAATTATGAGTTTTTACTATTGGCTTTGACATGGCCTCATGTCATTTTGTTTTCTGACTTTGCCTTGCTTCAGCTTTTCTGCGTGCACAACAGTGCTTGCAAGTTGTTTGGGTTATGTGAATTATGAGTTCTTACTATTGGCTTTGACAGGGCCTCATGTCATCTTGTTTTCTGGCTTTGCCTTGCTGCTCGCACGTAATTGCAAAGTGGGGAGGGCAGGTTTCTGCTCTTCACTTGTATTTCACTCCTCACTGACCAGAGTGAACTGGATATTATCTGTAGAATGTGCAACTCTGCCTCGAAGTCAAAATACGGGAGCTTGGCCAGCCTCCGTCTTGGCCTTGACGCAGACTAGTACAGCCAGCTTGGTTCTTTCTCATGAGAAGGGGGCGAGGTTTTTTAGAAGCTTCGTCTTACGTTTAGTAATGGTATTTAAGCTGCGAACCTTCGAGGGCCAGGTGGAAGCTCGCCACAGAATAGACGTATTACTGTGGAGGTGACGGAATTTGAGTCCTGATCGAACTCCTTCCTGGGCTGGTGAAGGGCTCCCCTAGCTTGAGTTGGCAAGGATGTTGCTTAATCGATCCGTGAGGTGTTCCTAACCATTTTGTATATATTTTCTACTCTTTGCTACTTGTATATACTGCATTTTATTCTAATTGTTCATTGTAGTTAATTGATACTTGGGAATCTGCATTTACTGAAATATTTGGCCTACCGTTCTAAACATTGCATTATTAAACTAGTGTATGTTATTCTAAATGCACCTGAATTTGTTTTCTTGCCTCGCCTAAAGGGAGTGCTGTGTCTTTTCCTCATCTTTGACGGGTGCTGCTCAAAGTGTATTATTTAAAGGTGCAGTGGTATATTTGCCTCCAGAGTGGGAGTGCAGGGTTTGGGTGTGTCCTTTTTGTGAAAAGCACATTCATTACAATTAATTATCCAAACAGAAATGACGTGGAATACTTAGCCATAAAATTTGATGATGTTGGTGAAGTTAGCAGATTGGTAGATGCGTTGTATGTTTCCTAGTCGTGAAAGACTTGTACGTCCAGTGAAAGCAGTTCCCAGTATCTTTAGCGTATGCAGTAACTATCCAAAAATGATAAGGTTTAAGTGTAGAATGTAGATACAGCTCTTGTTAATATTCGTAGTAGTGTATTCAAAGAAGGAATGTCATATGTGGCTTTGTCACAATTTAGAACATTGTCTGGTTTATTTATGATTGATTTTGATGAGAAGAAAGTAAGTGCTGATGTGAGCTATGTAAGGGAGTAGAATTGGTTAAGAGCTCAATATGCTCCTCTTTTAGGTCAGTATCCTGTTTTTGAATAGCCGATAATGTGTCCAAAGCGGAAAATATCAAAGCAGTCTATCATAGCTGAACAGAATGAACAAAAAGAAAAACAACAAGGATCTAAGAAAAGATAACTATAGCATAATAAGAAAATAGGAGGCTATCACTTTGATAATAAATCTGGAGTGTTAAATGGACTATACCATTTGCCTCATTTTACAAATTCTATTAAAGAAAACGTAGATAGAAGAATGTCTTCACAGCTATATAGTTTACTTGAAGAATTAAGAAGTGACAGAAGTATTATACACTATTCTACTGGAATAGGAAAACGTACAGATGCCTGTACTGGATCAGTAGTGTTTTCTCAAAATCTTCAGCAGGATGCTCAAGAATTTTTTATTGGTAATGCTAGGACTATTAGAGGAAGAAGATGTGAATATCAATGAATTATTTGGTTTACTTTATAAATGGAACCATAACTGTGAAGATTGTGAATTTACATCTAGCACTGAAATCAATTCAGAACGATTCCTCTACTTGACATTACCAGATTTTAAAGCTGTGCCCTTTGAAAATTTAACTAAAAACCCTATTAAGATATGACCTGTCCAAACTGCAGCTCAGTACTTAGGTCAATGTTTTTTATACAAAGGTATGGAAAATATGTCATATTCACGCTACAACGATGCAGAGTGGATGGTACTAAATTAGGAACTCAAGTTACAACCTTTGTATATGGACAAATTTCCATTTCAAAAAGAACTTTCATAATTATAGCAATCATATTTCATGAAGGAGTTCATATAACCTCCAGACACTACACAATATATTTAAGATGTCAAACAGGATGGACAGAGTGCAATGACATACAAGTGACATTCAAATCAAGACTACCTAAAAGTTACCAAACTCATATTTACTATTTCTAGAACAGAAGTTCTAAGAAGAATTTAGGATAAGAAAATGTAGTATTGTGTTGTCATATATATATGGATTATGTGTTTCTGAGACACTTTTTGGCCTATTAGAGGTATTGTCTTACCCTGGGCGAAGTTCGCGTAGTCGTGCTACGCGGAATTCCGCGAAGCCGCAGAAAAACTCTGCGAGCTAAGCGAATTTCCCCAAGTGCGCGGAGTTGCTTGTTCTGCCCATTCGAAATGCGTTTTTCCTGTTCGGAAACGCGTATTACGTGTTCGGGGATGCTTTTTGCTTGCTCGGGGGGAAATATCGTGCAAACTTCACCATGCGGTTGCCAATGGGCGCGGCCATCCTATTTTTCACTTTTTGCTATGGTTCTGGGCCTGTTTTTCTATCCTCCCTATATCTTTTCAATCCTTTGCTTCTAGAAACTTTTTTTTGATCTTTTTATTTATTATCTATCCCTCTCTATTCCTGATTGTATATTTTGCATTTTTTCCTACTTTTTTTGTATTTTTTACTGCGTTTTTCACTCTTTTTCTATTACTTGCTTTTTTCATTTCTTTTACTTACTTTCTTAGTTCCTACCTTTTTTTCTCCGCCCCCCCGCCCCCCGCCTACCCAGAACCATGACAAAGGGCCAGGGGAAGACTAGGAGGGCTCAGAGCGACCTTGCGGAAGGCGGCACCCACATGAGGTGTGGGCACGGGCCTTATTTAGTGAGGCAGAGGTGGCTGTACTGTTTTTTTTTTCCAGCGCCACCTCCCTGGCAGCAGGCGGCAGGCCTGGGTCCGGGTACGGGCTCCGGGAGCGACACCGACGGTGGGCAAGAGTGCACCAGGCAGTGTTTCGCTGCTCTGGGGTCCGGCGCACCCATAACCAATTGACATACCGGTGGTCCTGATGGAGCAAGGACTCGTACATGAGACTTGCTCAGAAGCAATCCTCTCGTTTAACTCACTAACGAATTACTAACAACGTGTTATCTCATTAATAATATGCATTTCCTTTACACACAGGAGAAAATGAAGCTTGCCTATGTGTTTACTAACTGCAATAACATGAACGTAGGACTAAGACGCATTCTAACACGGGATCTTTACTGCGCATGCGTCTACTACATCTACGTAGTATGACGTGCTGACGCTTGGAGGGAAATTCTGGCGCTTGCACAAAGAACTATAAAATGGCCGCTTGAAAACTCACATGCATGGCACCTGCTTGCAGAAATTAGAAAATAAGTTTTATACTAACGCAAATGCAGAAAGGGAAATAATTAATGGTATGGGTTAGAGTAGAGGTTGGTGGTATACAGAGAAATCATTTATTTTTGAGAATAACATTCTTCCTTTTGACTTTATTATTAGTGTGTATTTGGGCCTGTCAAATTTGTCTGAGTCGAACAGACTGACGTTGCGCGACGCATGCGCCCTGGTGTGGAAGTTTGAAAAGATGACTAAAGACTTGTCACTCGTCCAAGGTCGGCGAAGATGTGCCCTGGGAACATGAGGGTGAAGAGTTCATATGAAGGAACTTTATTCAAGAAATCGCTACATTTGTATTAATAAAGTTTAAAGATGTATGGGAAAGGAAGGGCGGAATAAAAGTTTGAGGGGAGGAGTTTTGAAACAATGGATTAAAGAAATAAATGAAATATAAGCATGGTGTGATGATCATCCCCCTCTCGCCTGTCCAATCAGAAGTTATTATTCTGTAAAATTGAAACATTAAAGGGTGGTACATGGTAATAGAAAGGTATAATTGAAGTAGTGTAGTTAGTTAGTTAGCTAAGCTTGTTGGGAGCGCAAGCAGCAGAAACAATTCGGAGCTTGGGATGCTGTCGGTGCTGGGGGTGGTGATGATGCTCAGAAATGCTGATGAAGAAAATCGAATGCAGAACCATCTACTTAATTTGGGTGGGTTAGAAATAAGATCGCGGAAGAACCACGAGGAGGAAGAGAGTGTCAGAGAGGGGTGCGACGTAGTCGTCGGTATCTAGAGAGGTGAAGTATCCTGTCCTGATTCCTGTCCTGAAGCCTTTGTCTCCTGATCTGTCCTGGGAACTTTTACCAGCCCTTTGGCCAGGGGGTTGGTCTTCACACCATACTTGGTAATTATAAATTCATCGTCTAGATAAATGTTCTTCTCTCTCTATCCTCTTCTTTCTGAGCATAGTTATTGTGTGAATCTGAATTATTATATCTATTGAAATCTTGATTGAATTGGCACTCTTATGAATGAGGGTGTTTGTACTGAAACGTTTTTGAGATGGTTCGCAACCAATTAATTTAGATAAAGATTTTTATAATTTATCAAGTCTGTGATTATTTAATCAAGAAATGTTTAATCAAATCATGTTAGTTATCACCATCAACTAGTTCCACCTAATGGTCCATTGACCAGAGAAAAGAACTATTTGATCAGTGAAAGGATTAGTTAGAAGAAATAACTAGATCTTGAGGTATGAGAATTATAAAACTAAATAGTTCCAATTGCTGTTTACTTGCTGTTTAGTGAGTGCGAGAGAGAGAAGTTATATGGGCCCAGGTGAGTATATGATAGTGGAGTATCTGTTGCTAGTTCGCCGCTGGATCAGTTTTCTGGTAGCAGAGGATGGTTGTTAGTGACTAGTTTGGTGATAAGTATAGATTATTGATTTTTTGATTTATGTTTTAACAAAAAGAGTTAGTGTCCTGTTTTTATGTTGTCTGGAAAATTCCCAGGGAATGAATAGCGGGTGGCGATAGAAACCACACTGCAGTGAAGTTACTCATCGGTTGGAATAACGATGAGGAGCTAGGAAAAAGCTAGCAGTGTTAAAGTAGGGACTATTTTCTGTGTAAAAGTGAGAGTGGTTGATAGCAAAGAGTTTGCTAGTGAAACTTTAGGCGTTATATCACCTAGTAAGGGTAACCCTGAAGGAGTAGTAGGTTCTTCTAAGCTAGATTGACAACAAAAGGAGTTCGCTAGTGAAACATCGGTCTCAAATTTCCCTAACGGGTGACACCGGAGGAGTAGCAGGTTCTCTGGAGCTTAGGTGAAGAGTAAGCGGAAGGTTTTACTCGCAGTGAAAAGAAATAAACTATCCTTTGATTTAGTGGAACAGACAGAGTAGCAAATGTTTTTATGTCGTTATTAACAAAGAAATTTAAAGAGAATTTCAAGAAATAAAGTGTTGTATTACCTTGTAGAGGGAGGGTCAGTTGCTGGAGTGGTACTGACGTCACGGAGAGCCGCGCTGGGATTGGTAGATACAGCGGGCGTGTGACAGGAGGAGCTTTGTAAAGGAGGGGTGATAAGTCGCCGGAGTGGTATTGACGTCACGGAGAGCCGCGCTGGGATTGGTAGATACAGCGGGTGTGTGACAGGAGCAGCCTTGTAAAGGAGGGGTCAGTAGTAAGGAGCAGAACTGACGTCAGGAAAAGGCCGCGCTGGCATTGGGCGGATTATGAGTGTGAGCCTGATTACAGCCAGTTAGAAGCTGCGCTAGAATTGGTGAAGAGAAGATTGTATGCGGGATTTTGATTTGACAGTAAGTGCAAGACGTACAGGAAGGAAATTTCAAGGGTTTGCGGAATACAATTTCCTACACCGATCCTCAAGAATGTATGGAGAGAAAAGAAAGATGTCATTTTTTAAGAAAATAAAGAATTTCTTTGTGAAGGATAAGCCTATGTTGACTAGAGAGGGAATTCCTATTCCGCCACCGAAGACACCAGCATCTTTTATGATGATGGAGAGAGGATATCATACCTGCGTGTGGTTGGAAAACTGGATAGAGTACACGAAGGATGATGGGGTGTTAGCATTTCCTAAGGATGGTACGTTTAATGGGATGATTCTTCAGAATTTAAGATTGAAAATGAATGATTTAGAACCTAGACCTAGGTTAACTCAATATGAGGCTTTGGAAGAATGGGAGACTGAGTCGTATGAACGAGAAAAATGCAGAGGTGGAAGATATAGAGGATTCTTTCCGAGACACTTGCATGAATCACGAGAGGGGCAGATGAAACAGTGGAGGAGAGCTATGGTATCAGAAGGGTTATATCCAGTATTAATGGCAGAGGAACAATCTGGAGGAAAGTGTAAGGAGAAAACAAAACATTTGAATACATCAGAATATGGTGAATCAGATGATGAGTTACTAGAGGATATTTTAATTAAAAATCCACCACCGTATCAAGAAGCAGCTAGTAAGGTTGTCCCAAGTGCCCCAGTAATGGGAATACCATTAACTCCACAGATTTTACATGAGACATCATACAACAGAGTGTTGCAAGATAATGAAAGAGAAGCTTTAAATAAAACTAGGGAAGAACTAGTTCAAAAGATAAGTCAATTGAATTTAAATACTGAAGCTTTAACAGTACCAGTAACCATTGGTCCAGTAATCCCAATATATGGGGATAATAAGATTTGCCAGAAACCACATCTTGTGACAGTTCCATTAACTAGTCCTAGAAAAGAGATAGTAATCACAGATGATCAGGTTAGCGAAAGTGAGTCAGTTATTTCATTAATTGATCTCCCTATTGTGGAACCTCATACAGAAACCCCAAAGAGAGTTACGCCTATGAATTTGAGAGAAAGAAGACCTTTGGTTCCGGCTGGAACTGCAGGCACAACAGTGGTCACCTCTGAAGAAATAGAAAGGTGGGCTCAGGAAAGAGATAATCAGAACCCAACACCAAAGATTTTAGATATCAGCAGATTGAAAGTGGAATTGGAAGAGATGATGACAGGATGTGTGGGTACAGAAATATTAAACGTTTACAATGATGAGGAATTATTGTTTCTATGTAAGAGTATAACTAGGAGAGCAAGAATATTTCATGAGAGACTAACTGAAGTTGCTTCAGAAATTGGAATAGACATAGGGAAATCAAAGTTGTTACAGAAACCCTATCGAGTGGATTTTACTGATAAAGATTTAGAAAGTGTAAATGCTTCGGGAAAAAGGCTACAGATAAAAGAATTGATGAACATTTTGAAGAAAATGGGGAGACATTGATAAATGGAGAATTAGATGGATAAGAAAGAAAGAGGAAGTGCAGGTGAGAGAAGCAGCAGCTGCATTTCCAGTAAGAGAATTAAGCAAAGTGGAAAAATTGTGTCCAATGAGAGAGGTTCCAGGAGGTGGATATGTTCATGTTCCTTGGAGTAGACAAGATATTTTATCTTTTACAAATGATTTTCCAAAACTGAGAGAAAAACCAGTTGAGTGGTACAAACAGGTAGAGAGGTTTGTAAAGGTTTCAAAGATGTTATTGAAAGACTTGGATGGTCTATTTGATATAGTGGTACCTGCTGATTTATGGACAGAATGTAAGATTACAATTGATTGGCCTAATGAGGAATATCCTAGAGATGCAAAAACAGGAGCACCTTCGGAAGAGATGATGAAAAAGTATTACCAAGTGATTACGTATTTGAAAGGGAAAATCCCTCCTAAAGAAACAGATTGGGTAAAAATAGATAGAACAACTCAGGAACCAAATGAATCTGTACATGCGTACTATGAACGGTTATTGCAGGTGTTTAAGCAGTATAGTGGTTTTGAGAATATTGGTGACAAAGATATGGGACATTTTGTGTATCAGTTTGTATATGGCTTGAAACCAGAAATCAGTCAGATGATACAGCAGCACATGTTGTGTTGGCAAAGTAAGACAGTGGATGAGATTCTACAGTACGCAAAATATTGCGGAGATGACATTGAGGCCAGACATAGGAAGCTAAAGGAGAAAATGATGTGGGCACAAGTAAAATTGGCAGAGCAGCAAGAAGAAAAAGCAAATGACCAAAATAATAATCAAGTGAAAGAACAGAGTCAGAATAATCAAGGAGCAAATGGTAATAAATTTAAGGGGCGAATGGACAGAGAAGAAGCGAAAAAGAAGTTTCCTTGTCATGCATGCGGAAAGCTTGGACATTGGAAGAACGAGTGTAAGAGTATTCAGAATAATAATAATAATAATGGGCCAAATCAAAATTTAATCCCACAGATGCAGAATAAAGTACTTATGAATCAGCAGCAACAGGTAGTTACTCCACAATATCAGGTGCCACCAGCTCCTAAGCCAAATTTTGTGAACCATCAAAGTTTCAGTACAAACACCGGATTTCAAGGAGAAAGTGGTAAGAATAATAGAACAATTGCACAATATTTTTTACAGAATGATGAAGAACATTCAGATACCGCACAATGACGGTGCCTGAGGGGGGAGGAAGAGGAGTGCGTGCTTGGCGCATCCTTGCCGGTAGATCAGTCAGGTCCATTCGTTGATGGGAGAATAGAAGGTAAAGACATTACTTTCCTATTGGATACTGGTGCTACCAGGTCTACTGTGAGAACAGGAGACATCCCAAACCTACCCCTCTCGGGAGAGACAATCCAAGTTGTAGGCGTATCTAACCAACAGATTAGAACCCCTATCACAAAGCCAATGGAGGTGCACATTGGAAACTTCAAGGAAATGCATTGATTTGTAGTATGCGATTCCAGTCCTGTAAATCTATTGGGAAGAGATCTTTTGTGCAAGATGAATTGCACGATCTATTGTACACCGGATGGTGTTGCTTTCCAAACCCCCGATGAGGATGTTGTCTATAAGATGATGCTGGCCAAACAGGGAACAGAAGTAGATGAAATGTTTTCATTAATAACTGAGAATGAATTGCCAGAAGAGTTAAGAACGACAGTTAATCCAGAAGTGTGGGATTTTACAGGAAAAGACATTGGGCTAATGACAAATATAGACCCAGTTAAAGTAACAGTGAAAGAAGGTGCAGTCTATCCAAATACCCGACAGTACAAAATGAGTCCAGAAGTAAAAGCAGGAATTATTCCAGAAATTGAACGAATGGTTAAACAAGGTATTTTAAAAGAGGTGATGGGTAGTCCCTGTAATTCGCCAATAATGGGAATGAAAAAGCCTAGCGGAAAGTACAGAATAGTGCAAGACCTACGGAAAATAAATAAAATTGTAATTCCCTGTTGTCCAATTGTGCCAAATCCAGCAGTGATCCTTTATCAGATACTGTGGAATGCAGGATGGTTTACAGTAATTGATTTATGTCAAGCGTTCTTTCCTATTCCTTTGCACCCAGACAGCCAGTATCTTTTTACGTTTAAGTTTGAAGATCATATTTACGCATGGTGTCGTGTTCCTCAAGGGTACACAGAGAGTCCTTCAATTTTTAATCAGATTTTGAAAAAGTGGTTGGAATCGTTGATCATGCCTGGAAATTCTGTTCTGGTTCAGTACATTGATGACCTATTGGTGGCATCAAAAATACGAGAAGAGTGTGTCACAGATACAATTGCATTACTGAACCATTTGGCTGAAGGAGGACACAAGGTGTCTCCAGAAAAGTTACAGTTCTGTGGACAAGAAGTAAGTTATTTAGGGCATAAAATAGAAAGAGGAGTTAGAAAAGTGACACCGGAAAGAATAAAAATAATCAAAGAAATGCAATTGCCACAGACTCAGAGAGAAATGAGAATGTTTCTGGGAGTGGTTGGATATTGTAGGCAATGGATTAATGGTTTTTCTATGTTAAAACCATTAATACAGATGATCCGGAAACGAGCAAAAGATCCAATTGATTGGAATGATGACTGCCTAGAGGCATTTGTGAGACTAAGAAATTGTTTGTGTGAGGCTCCTGCTTTGGGCATGCCTGATTATTCAAAAGATTTTGCTTTGTTCTGTTGTGAAAGAGAAAATTGTGCACTTTCAGTCTTAACACAGAGACATGGATTGAGTCAACGTCCAGTGGCATATTTTTCAGCCACATTGGACCCAGTAGCTTCAGCATTGCCTGGCTGCTTAAAAGCAGTAGCTGCTTCTTGTATGAGTCTGGAGCAAAGTGAGTCGATAGTGATGGGACATCCAGTAAAAGTCTTTGTTCCGCACTCAGTTGAGATTCTTTTGACAAGAACAAGAACACAGCACCTCACCCCTAGTCGTTTGACAAAGTACGAAAGAGTGATTTTGGGAGCTGAGAATATGACTGTAATAAGATGTACGATTCTGAACCCAGCCGCTCTATTTCCAGACCCCTGCGATGAGGAAGTGAAAGATGAAAGCGATCATGATTGCTTGGACATGACTGAGTTAAGCACCAAGCCCCGCCCAGACATAAGAGAGACACCTTTGAAGGAGGCTGATCATGAGTTATTTGTAGACGGCTCCTGCCTTAGGACACAATAAAGAGGTTTAAGTGCTGCATATGCTGTTTGTAAAATTTCTGGGGTAATTGAAGCATCCTGTTTACCTGGGGTCAAGTCTGCACAAGTAGCTGAGTTGGTCGCCTTACCAATGGCATGTAAAAAGGGGAAACATTGGAGAGTAACCATATTTACGGACAGCCAATATGGGTTCGGGATTGTGCATGACTTTGGCCAGCTTTGGATGCAAAGGGGATTTCTGACTTTTTCAGGATCTCCTATCAGAAACAGCAAAAATGTGAAAGATTTCTTGGAAGCATTACAATTGCCAAAAGAGATAGCAGTTGTAAAATGCGCTGCACATCAGTCAGGAAATGACTATGTGACTGCTGGCAATAATTATGCTGACCAAGTGGCGAAATACTGTGCTAAAAATGCAGTAGCCATAAACAGAAAAATTGAAACGGGTGAAACCAGATGCCAACTTATGTACTTCCCAGTACCAGAAACATGGGATGAGATTAGACAATTGCAGGAAGAAGTGGAGGAAAAGGAAAAAGAAATCTGGATAAAGGCAGCCAGTACAAAGAGACCACATGATGAGGTATGGGTGTATTTAGATGGAAGACCAGTCATGCCAGATTGTTTGCTTTCAAAAATGGCGAGGGTGTACCATGGAGCAACACACATAGGGAGAGATTCAATGATCAAGCTATTCAGACAGAGTTGGTATAATCCGAAGTTCAGGGTAGTCGCAGAGAGCCTTTGCAAAGATGCTTAACCTGTCAACAGCAGAACCCAGGTAGAAAGACAGTGGTAAGCTGGGGAAAGATCAGAAAGGCAGAAGGACCCTTCACCAGATTACAGTTAGATTATATTGAATTACCCCCATGCAATGGACTGAAATACGTACTTGTCATAGTATGCCTTTTCTCAAGATGGGTGGAAGCCTATCCAACTCGAAGAAATGACAGTCTTACAGTTGCAAAATTGTTGGTGCGGGAGTTAGTGCCGAGATTTGGTTTTCCGGTCACTTTGGAATCAGATAGAGGCCCTCATTTTAATAATGAGATAATTCGATTAATCTGTGCTGCGTTTAACATTGAACAAAAACTGCACTATGCATATCGTTCAGAGGCTTCTGGAATTGTTGAACAAATGAATGGCACAATAAAGTCAAGATTGGGAAAGGTGTGTGCATCCACAAAGCTGAAATGGCCAGATGCATTACCTCTTGTATTGATGGGTCTCAGAAGCATCCTAGACAGAAAAACAGGAATGAGCCCACATAAGGTTCTCATGGGAAGAGCCATGAGACAGGCATTTATTCCTGGGAATAAACTAATGAGTATATCTGATGATCTGGTATTGGACTATTGCAAAGGATTGGCTGAAATGATGCGTTCTATCTCTCACCAGATTGGAGAAGATGCAGTTGAAAGACAGCCAGACCAAGCACATGATTTGAATCCTAGAGATTGGGTGCTGGTAAAGGAACACGCAAGAAAGTCGTGCCTAGCACCAAGGTGGGACGGACCACGTCAAGTCATACTAGTCACTACCACAGCAGTGAAGTGTGCAGGTCTGCCCAATTGGATTCATGCCAGCCATACCAGAAGAGTTCCGAGCCCATCAGATCAACAAGAGCCACCACTGACTGAGCAAGCTGAAGCGTCAGGAGTTGTAAACTGTGAAATTGAAGATTCTAGAGTGATAGATTCTGAAAGACAACCATATGACGAACAGCTTGAGATAAGTTAGGAAGAATGGATCCCAGTGATTGAAATAATTGATGATGTTATTGAAACCAGAAGAAGAACAGAACTGAAAAGACAGGAAAGTAGTCAGGAAGAGACAGGGAAGAAGAACACACTCAGGTGAAAATAGAAAGAGACACAAACTAACCTGAGGAGGGAAAAATAGAAGAACACGTTCAGGTGGAAGAAGAAAAGTCTGAATTAAGACCTGAACAGGACCAGATAGAGTTAGAAGAACAAGTTCAGGCAGAAGAAGAAAGGTTTGAACTAAGACCTGAACAGGGTCAGATAGAATTAGAAGAACAAGCTCAGGAAGAAGTAGAACAAAATACAGTAGGACCTGAGCAGGAGGAAGCAAAAGAAGGTACAAGCACAGAAAACAGAGAAACAGAACAAATTGTGCCCAGAATAAATGAAATAAAAAGAACTTTACAAAGAGATAAAGAAGGTGAAAACGCAGTACAAATCAAAAGAGTAAGAAAGGGAGACAATTGGCCAACTGGAGTAAAGAAACTAAAATATAATCTGAGAAAATCTGAAAAGAAACCAGAGCAAGTGAACGAAATCACAAGTCAAACAAGACCTAAACAAACATTAGCAAAAATAACTCGGAGAAATCCAAGATTGAGAAACTTAAATAGGAGATACAAGGCTCCAGAGTGGACATACGTTATTCTCGAGGAATTTGAGTCCCTGGATCTATCTGATGAGACAGAAGAAGTCCATATTGCACAAATTGATGAAAGCAAATTGAAACCTCCTTAAGAACAAAAAGAAAGGCTAAGACTGAAAAAGAAAAAGATAAGAGAAAATAAATTTTCTCAGGAATAAAATGGCAGACATTGAAGTTATCAGAAAACCAAAATGTGGATTAAAAAGAAAGTGTTTTAGATTTTGTTTTTGTAGTATTTTATTAGCAGCATTGGGATTGTTATCCCTAACAGTAGGAGTACCTTTAATAATGAAAATAAGTGACAAGAATAATACAGATACTAATGTTAAGGTAGATAGAATAAGAGAAACTAAATTAGAAATAGGGGTAGAAGATGAAGCAAACTATCATAATGAATCAGGCTATAATACGTCCTCTAATGTGTTTATTAAATTGTTATTTCAGTATGTTAGCACTATGGAATTTAACAATTGTTATGTATGTATGAAGTTACCCTCATCAGTATCAGAAGGGATTACGTATCACCATATACCTTTAACTTATGGTGTGTCATGTAGTATTTTATCAAGTTTATTTTACGCTACAGGGAGACTTCAGTATTTTTATTCTAATTTAGATGTAGTATTTTCTGAACTACCTATTAGAAAGAATATGAATCCAGTAGCTAGTAGCAAAAACGCACAGTTTTTGGGTGAATTTTTCTTAACAATGAGTTCAATAGATTTAGTTCAGGCACGTAAAGATAATCTAACATGTATATTAAGAAAAGAAGAAAAAGATTTTTTGAATTTAGTAGAAGAAAGGAGACAGGATTTAATGAGGAAGGCAATTACACAGAAAACCAATGTACCTTCATGCGTTGGGAAGGAGGGAATCTATGCAAGTGGCAAGGCTCATGCTGCGATGTCCCTGGACTTTGTGAAAAGGGGAAAATTCTGCCTTCATAGATTAAAGACAGATTATAACAATATTTACATTGGCTCCAGTGAATGTGAACATAACTTCCTAATATTAGGAGGATGGGGACTAAAAGGGGGAACTGATCCTGTGTTTCCAGGAGTGTATTATGTTTGTGGGAGCAATCCCTATTATAGGTTACCTGCAAGATGGTACGGAGGCTGTTATTTTGGAATAGTTTTTCCAAAAATGTATCATGTAGATAAAATCAGTGGAACCAATGGAAATTCTAATGGACTAACACGTAAAAGAAGAGCTAGTTTTTCTGAAATTGTAGGAGATATTTTTAGTGCACTGATACCCTCAGTTGGAGTCATTCTAAATTCACAGAAAATTTGTAAGTTATCGACCATAGTTGATCGTCTTTCTACAGATACTGCAGGAGGATTTCTAATGATTAACACAGAAATGGTTGCAATTAGATCTATGGTTTTACAAAACCGTCTTGCTCTTGATATATTGTTAGCAAAAGAAGGTGGAGTCTGTGGCATGTTGAAAGTTCAACATTGCTGCACTTATATTCCAGACAAGAGCAGAGAAATTAAAGGATATATTGAAAACATTACGGGAATGCATAAAGATTTGACCCAACTGGAGGTTGACAGTGTGTGGGGACGACTAACAAAAAGTATAACATCAATAGGGAAATGGTTTGTTGATTTTGGGAAAAGTTTTCTAGGTCAGATAATAATACCATTAGTTATGATAATAATGGTAGTGATGTTAGTAATAATTACATACAAATGTTGTAGAAAAGGTACGAAAGATAATGTACACTTGGAGAGAAAAGGGAAGGGACAGACACGAAAGAGAAAATATGATGAAATACGTTTGGAAGAAATGAAAGGCAGGTTATATAAGAAGATGCGAGATTTAGAAGGAAACAAAATTGTTGATGGAAGTTGGGAGGACAAATAGAGAAAAAAAACTGAGAAGTGTTAAAGTTGGTATCTGGGATGGATGGGTAATTTTGTGATGGCTTAATATGCCATCAGAGAGGGGATTGATGGGGCAAGGACTCGTACATGAGACTTGCTCGGAAGCAATCCTCTCGTTTAACTCACTAACGAATTACTAACAACGTGTTTTGTGATTAATAATACGCATTTCCTTTACACACGGGAGAAAATGAAGCTTGCCTATGTGTTTACTAACTGCAAAAACATGAACGTAGGACTAAGACGCATTCTAACACGGGATCTTTACTGTGCATGCGTCTACTACATCTACGTAGTATGACGTGCTGACGCTTGGACGGAAATTCTGGCGCTTGCGCAAAGAACTATAAAATGGCCGCTTGAAAACTCACATGCATGGCACCTGCTTGCAGAAATTAGAAAATAAGTTTTATACTAACGCAAATGCAGAAAGGGAAATAATAAATGGTATGGGCTAGAGTAGAGGTTGGTGGTATACAGTGAAATCATTTATTTTTTAGAATAACATTCTTCCTTTTGACTTTATTATTAGTGCGTATTTGGGCCTGTCAAATTTGTCTGCGTCGAGCAGACTGACCCTGTGCGACGCATGCGCCCTGGTGTGGAAGTTTGAAAAGATGACTAAGGACTTGTCACGCGTCCAAGGTCGTCGAAGATGTGCCCTGGGAACATGAGGGTGAAGAGTTCATATGAAGGAACATTATTCAAGAAATCGCTACATTTGTATTAATAAAGTTTAAAGATGTATGGGAAAGGAAGGGCAGAATAAAAGTTTGAGGGGAGGAGTTTTGAAACAATGGATTAAAGAAATAAATGAAATATAAGCATGGTGTGATGATCATTCCCCCCTCGCCTGTCCAATCAGAAGTTAGTATTCTGTAAAATTGAAACTTTAATGGGTGGTACATGGTAATAGAAAGATATAATTGAAGTAGTTTAGTTAGTTAGTTAGCTAGGCTTGTTGGGAGCGGAAGCAGCAGAAACAATTCGGAGCTTGGGATGCTGTCGGTGCTGGGGGTGGTGCTGATGCTCTGAAATGCTGATGAAGAAAATCGAATGCAGAACCATCTACTTAATTTGGGTGGGTTAGAAGGAAGATCGCGGAAGAACCACGAGGAGGAAGAGAGTGTCAGAGAGGGGTGCAACGTAGTCGTCGGTATCTAGAGAGGTGAAGTATCCTGTCCTGATTCCTGTCCTGAAGCCTTTGTCTCCTGATCTGTCCTGGGGACCCTTACCAGCCCTTTGGCCAGGGGTTGGTCTTCACACCATACTTGGTAATTATAAATTCATCGTCTTGATAAATGTTCTTCTCTCTCTATCCTCTTCTTTCTGAGAATAGTTATTGTGTGAATCTGAAGTATTATATCTATTGAAATCTTTTTTTTTTTGTGTCCTCATTCTGCCAATATTCTTGTTAGGGTGTACTCTAATCCCTCTAATCCCTCTAGGTCTTACAAGGGGGGACCAGACCGGTGACCCATGAGGCGGAAAAAAAAAGAGTAGTAACCCACAAGTGAACTGCTGTGTCCACTTCCATCTCCTTAACACACTGAAACCGTCAAAGAGGAAAAAGGAGATACCGTAGCCGACAGCAGGATTGGCTTAATCATAGGACTCACATTGTCTTTTCTCTCCACCTTACCAACGGAGCCCAGATTTTCTTCTCACTTGTTGTATCACATGCCATATCAGACTCACTAGTATATATGATATTTCTAAGGCACTCAGTAAAACACGGCGGACTTTCGGATTTCCATAGTCTACAGACTCACATAAAACAAGAACTTTGAGTTAACCGCTGAGAGCTGCACTTCTTCTTCCGAATTTAGCCCAAAGAAAACTAGGCGAGGACTTACTATGATCTGTGTCCCAATAATTTCCCCTATGAAATCACAGACTAAGTTCCAATAAGATGATATTTTTGGACATAGCATGAATAAATGCATGTCATCTGCCGCTGTCAACATACATCTTGGGCAGGTGTATGCATTACTGGAAATCTTAGACAGCTTCGCAGGTGACCAATATACTCTATAGGTGGTGAATAGGTGGTTGCGTTTAAGTGATGCTGGTTTTACTACTGTTCGTAAGATACCATAAGAATCACACCATATTTGCTTCAGATCACCCTCACCAAACTCCTGACCCCATAGTTTTGTAATTTTGGTTTCAAACTCCGTATCCGTTTGCAAGAAAGCCCAATACCAAAAAACATTTATTTTTTCCACTGGTCCGTTCTCGTCACCTGACTGAATTTTGTCTCCTCTTCCTCCACCCAGTCTTGTGTCGCCCACCAGGAACTCAATTGATAATATTTAAACCTCGTCCCTTAGTCAGGTTATTCATGGCTTCCCAGCTCATCATGTTTGAGCCCTCCTTGAGATCAGCCCAATAGTAAAGGCCCCCTAATTTCAAGGGCTGACTGAGTTGATCCCTCAGACATTCTGGGGTCCCTGGGGAATCCCAAATTGGTGCCCAAATCGAAAAATATGGAACTCTCAGTGTTTCCTCACATGCATCCACATACTCAATGCGGCCTTCAAGATCTTTAACCGCACTTTTAAAAAAAACTTAGGGTCTCCATATTTAAAAAGAAAGTGTCGTTGACCTTGCGGAATATCCGCTAACATAGCCTCAAAAAGTGAGCCGATCGATGACTTATCTGTCTTATTTGCCAGCATACGCACATTTTTAAAATGAAAGGCGTGACAATACGCGAGCAAGTCTGGGAGTGCCAATCCCCCCACCTCCAATCTTCTCCTCAATTTCTTCCAGGCTATCCTGGGACCTTTTGATGCCCAAATAAAGCTTCCTATTTTTCCCTGGAGTTTAGCTATCTCTTCATTCTTAAAGGTTAGCGGAATAGTATTAAAGAGGAAAGTAATTTTTGGAAGGATAATCATTTTTATTAAATTTACCCGACCATAAATATTTAAAGGGAGGTTCGCCCATTTTAACATCAGCCCTGCCTCTTCCTGACTAGTTTTCTTCCAGTTCGTTTTTGAAATATCCTCCATCTTCTGTGTAATTAAAATCCCAAGGTATCGTATTTGTGTTTTTACCCCATAACTCTGTAAATCCTGATTCCATTCTATTATCTCAGTTTTATCTATATTTACTTTATACCCAGAGACCTGGCCAAATGACTCCGCCTTCCTCATCAGGTTGGGGATTGCATCTTGCGGGTTACTTGTATACAACATCAGGTCGTCTGCGCATAATGCTAATTTAACTTCAAAATCATTCGATCTAAAAGGAAGAATGGTGGTATCTGCTCTTATCAAGTTGGCTAGTGGCTCTATATATAAATTAAAAAGAAGCGGGGACAGGGGACAACCCTGTCTTGTCCCACTAAAGATATCAAACCAATCTGACAACTCCCCATTTACCAAGACCCTGGCCTTAGGACCATGATACAAATTTTGCACCGCCGTAACCATATTCTGCGGAAAGCCAAAACAACGTAGGGACTCCCACAAGTACACCCAATGCACCTGGTCAAAAGCTTTGGCTGCATCAACGGCTACTATAGTAAGGGGTAAATTCCGAGCCTCAGCCATATCTACCACCCCTAACAACTGAAATGTTAATTCGTTGAGTTGTCTCCCAGGTATAAAACCTCTTTGATTAGGGTGAATAACCTGTTTTGTCACCTTGGCTACCCGAGATGCTATAACACCAGAAAAAATCTTGTAATCCGTATTTAATAGGGAAATCGGATTGTATGAGTCAACTCTCCGTGGGTCTTTGTTGGGTTTTAAGATCAAGGTTACAATGGCCTCTGACCAAGAACAGGGGGCTTTTTCCCCACTCATATATATCGCATTAAATAGAACCTTTAAAACTGGAATTATTGTATCTGTAATACAGAGAAAGACCTCGGCAGGGAGACCATCCGACCCAGCAGCTTTTCCCTTTACCATTTTCTTACACTGGGCTCTTATCTCTCCGTCCGTGATCTCTCCTTCTAAAGCTTTCTGTTGTTCTAAAGCTTTCTGTTGTTCGTTGGTTAACTGTGGGAGTGTCGTTAATCCTAGCCACTCAGTAATAACCTCTAGGCCCGGTTGAATATCTTCACTGTATAAATCTCTCATAAAACTACAGGCCTCTCCGCATATTTTCGGCATTCAATCAATCAATCAATCACGGCATTTATAGAGCGCGCTACTCACCCGGGAGGGTCTCAAGGCGCTGGGGGAGGGGGTAAGTTACTGCTCGAACAGCCAGGTCTTGAGCTGCTTCCTGAATGAGAGATGGTCCTGGGTTCGCCGAAGGTGAGTTGGGAGGGAGTTCCAGGTCTTGGCTGCCAGGTAGGAGAAGGATCTTCCTCCGGCGGTGGTTCTGCGGATGCGTGGTACGGTGGCGAGGGCGTGGTTGGTTGATCGTAGCTGGCGGGTGGGCGTGTAGAAGGTCATGCGGTTGTTGAGGTACTTTGGGCCCAGGTCGTGGAGGGCCTTGTGTGCGTGGGTGAGGAGTCTGAACGTGATTCTCTTGCTGACGGGGAGCCAGTGCAGGTCTTTCAGGTGTCCGGTGATGTGGCTGTGTCGGGGGATGTCCAGGATGAGTCGTGCGGAGGCGTTCTGGATGCGCTGGAGTCTTTTTGAAGTTTGGCTGTGGTTCCGGCGTAGAGGGTGTTCCCATAGTCCAGTCGGCTGGTGACGAGTGCCTGGGTGACGGTCTTCCTGGTTTCAGTGGGGATCCATTTGAAGATCTTGCGGAGCATGCGCAGGGTGTTGAAGCACGAGGATGAGACGGCGTTGACTTGTCTGGTCATCGACAGGGAGGAGTCCAGGATGAAGCCCAGGTTGCGTGCGTGGTCCGTTGGCTTGGGCGCGGTGCCCAGGGCCGGGGGCCACCAGGAGTCGTCCCAGGCGGAGGGTGATGAGCCCAGGATGAGGACTTCCGTCTTGTCTGAGTTTAGTTTAAGGCGGCTGTTCCTCATCCAGTCGGCGACGTCTCTCATCCCGTCGTGTAGGTTTGCTCTGGCGGTGGTGGGGTCGTTGGTGAGGGAGAGGATCAGCTGGGTGTCGTCGGCGTAGGAGATGATGTTGAGGTTGTGTTGGCGTGCGATGGCTGCGAGGGGACTCATGTAGACGTTGAAGAGCGTTGGACTGAGTGAAGATCCTTGTGGAACGCCGCAGATGACTTCAGTGGCCTCGGATCTGAACGGGGGAGGCGGACTCTCTGGGTTCTTCCGGCGAGGAACGAGATGATCCATTCCAGTGCTTTCTCTCGGATTCCGATGTTGCTGAGGCGCTTCACTAGGGTGCGGTGGCAGACGGTGTCGAACGCCGCGGAGAGGTCCAAGAGGATGAGGGCTGCTGTTTCCCCGTTGTCGGTTAGGGTTCTGATGTCGTCGGTGGCTGCGATGAGGGCGGTCTCGGTGCTGTGGTTGGCCCGAAACCCGGACTGCGAGGGGTCGAGGGATCCATTCGTCTCGAGGAAGGCGGCAAGCTGTCCGTTGACGGTCTTCTCGATGACTTTGGCCGGAAACGGAAGGAGCGAGATGGGACGGTAGTTCTTGAGGTCGGTGGGGTCCGCCGTTGGTTTCTTCAGGAGGGCGGTAAGCTCGGCGTGCTTCCAGCTCTCCGGGAAGGTGGCAGTGTGGAAGGAGGAGTTGATGATGTCCCGGAGATGGGGTGCGATGGTGGCGTCGGCTTTGTTGAAGACGTGGTGTGGGCAGGGGTCGGTTGGTGATCCGGAGTGGATGGAGTTCATCGTGCGGGTGGTGTCTTCGGTGCTGATCGGGGTCCAGTTGCAGAGGGTGGTGGTGGCGGGCGTTGGTTCGGCGGTAGGGTGCGTGGTTTGTGCGTCGAAGCTGTTATGTATGTCGGTGATCTTGCGGTGGAAGAACGTGGCGAGTGAGTTGCAGAGGTCTTGCGAGGGGGTGATGTCGTTGTTTCCGGCGCTGGGGTTGGAGAACTCTTTGACGATGCTGAAAAGTTCCTTGCTGTCGTGGGCGTTGTTGTCCAGTCGTTCTTTGAGTGCCGACTTCTTGGTGGCACGGATCAGCTGGTGGTGTTTGCGGGTGGCGTGCTTGAGGGCGGTCCTTTTGTCTGTGGTCTGGTCGAGTCGCCAGGTTCTCTCGAGAGTGCGGCAGTTCTTCTTGGATTCCTTGAGGTCGTTGGTGAACCAAGGGGTTTTCTTGCTTCCGGGTCTGCTGGGAGGGTTTTTAGTGGTGCGAGGTCGTCGGCGCAGGCGGTCAGCCACTTGGCGAGGTTGCTGGCTGCTTCATTTGGGTCCGTTGTGTTGGTGGGTGTGTTCTGGCTGAGGGAGGCGGTGAGCTGCTCGGTGGTGATCTTGCTCCAGCTCCGGCGGGGAGCCTGTTGCGGGTGGTGGTGGGTCGCAGTCTTTCTGAAGCTGAAGTGGACGCAGCTGTGGTCGGTCCAGTGTAGTCCGGTGGCGTGGCTGAAGGAGATGTGCTTGCTGGAAGAGAAGACGGGGTCAAGCGTGTGGCCGGCGTAGTGGGTGGGCGTGTTCACCAGTTGCTTGAGTCCGAGGTTGGCGAGGTTGTCCAGCAGGGCGGTGGTGTTTCTGTCGTTGTTGTTCTCCAGGTGGAAGTTGAGGTCCCCTAGGAGGATGTAGTCGGCTGAGGGCATGGCGTGCGGGCTGATGAAGTCTGCGATGTCTTCGCTGAATAGTGTGCGTGGTCCCGGGGTCTGTAGATGAGGGTGCCTCGGAGGGTGGTCTTGGGGTCAGTGTGTATCTGGAAGTGTAGGTGTTCGGCGGCGGTGAAGGTCTCGTCGGAGTTAGTCGAGATGCGGATGGTGTTCTTGTGTACGATGGCGATGCCTCCTCCCATCTGGTTGACGCGGTCCCTCCGGGTGATCTTGTATCCGTCCGGGATGGCTATGGCGATGTCGGGCGCTGAGGAGGCGTTCATCCAGGTTTCGGTGAGGAAGGCGATGTCCGGTGCTGTTGCGTCGAGCAGGTCCCAGAGTTCCACGGCGTGCCTGTGGACGGAGCGGGTGTTCAACAGGATGCATTTCAGGTTGTTGCTGCTGGTGCTCGACTTGGCGGAGGTGGTGCACGTCCGGGGGCAGGTGAATCGGCAGGTTTGGCAGGTGAAGGGTCCGTGGGTGCGTCTCGGTGAGGCTCGGTAGCAGGCAGGGTTCCGGCCGGCATTGAGTGCGGTGAGTGTGGCGGCGTCGTAGGTCCGTCGAGTAGTGTTGCATCGGTGGGATCCAGGGGTTCTGGCGCTGGGCGCGGTCCAGGCACGGACGGGCGCAGACGGGCTTGCCTTAGGCGCGCCTTCGGCGCGCCAGCGGCGCGGCCGCGCAGCGGCCGCCATTTATGGGGAGGTGGGAGGGAGGAGCAGCTGGGAGGCGGGAGGCAGGGGCAGCAAATGGGCAGTCAGGGGGCGGGGCCGCAGGGACGCAGCGGCGGGAATGGCGAGAGGCAGCGGGGGCACAGAAAGGAAATGGGGGGAAAGCAGACAAAATCACGGGCACAACGTAAATGGGGCAGCGAGGGGCACAGAAGGAAAAAGGGGATAAAAACAGACAAAATCACGGGCACAACGTAAATGGGGCAGCGAGGGGCACAGAAGGAAAAAGGGGATAAAAACAGACAAAATCACGGGTACAACGTAAATGGGGCAGCGAGGGGCACAGAAGGAAAAAGGGGATAAAAACAGACAAAATCACGGGCACAACGTAAATGGGGCAGCGAGGGGCACAGAAGGAAAAAGGGGATAAAAACAGACAAAATCACGGGCACAACGTAAATGGGGCAGCGAGGGGCACAGAAGGAAAAAGGGGATAAAAACAGACAAAATCACGGGTACAACGTAAATGGGGCAGCGAGGGGCACAGAAGGAAAAAGGGGATAAAAACAGACAAAATCACGGGCACAACGTAAATGGGGCAGCGAGGGGCACAGAAGGAAAAAGGGGATAAAAACAGACAAAATCACGGGCACAACGTAAATGGGGCAGCGAGGGGCACAGAAGGAAAAAGGGGATAAAAACAGACAAAATCACGGGTACAACGTAAATGGGGCAGCGAGGGGCACAGAAGGAAAAAGGGGATAAAAACAGACAAAATCACGGGCACAACGTAAATGGGGCAGCGAGGGGCACAGAAGGAAAAAGGGGATAAAAACAGACAAAATCACGGGCACAACGTAAATGGGGCAGCGAGGGGCACAGAAGGAAAAAGGGGATAAAAACAGACAAAATCACGGGCACAACGTAAATGGGGCAGCAAGGGGCACAGAAGGAAAAAGGGGATAAAAACAGACAAAATCACGGGCACAACGTAAATGGGGCAGCGAGGGCACAGAAGGAAAAAGGGGATAAAAACAGACAAAATCACGGGCACAACGTAAATGGGGCAGCGAGGGGCACAGAAGGAAAAAGGGGATAAAAACAGACAAAATCACGGGTACAACGTAAATGGGGCAGCGAGGGGCACAGAAGGAAAAAGGGGATAAAAACAGACAAAATCACGGGCACAACGTAAATGGGGCAGCGAGGGGCACAGAAGGAAAAAGGGGATAAAAACAGACAAAATCACGGGTACAACGTAAATGGGGCAGCGAGGGGCACAGAAGGAAAAAGGGGATAAAAACAGACAAAATCACGGGCACAACGTAAATGGGGCAGCGAGGGCACAGAAGGAAAAAGGGGATAAAAACAGACAAAATCACGGGCACAACGTAAATGGGGCAGCGAGGGGCACAGAAGGAAAAAGGGGATAAAAACAGACAAAATCACGGGTACAACGTAAATGGGGCAGCGAGGGGCACAGAAGGAAAAAGGGGATAAAAACAGACAAAATCACGGGCACAACGTAAATGGGGCAGCGAGGGGCACAGAAGGAAAAAGGGGATAAAAACAGACAAAATCACGGGCACAACGTAAATGGGGCAGCGAGGGGCACAGAAGGAAAAAGGGGATAAAAACAGACAAAATCACGGGTACAACGTAAATGGGGCAGCGAGGGGCACAGAAGGAAAAAGGGGATAAAAACAGACAAAATCACGGGCACAACGTAAATGGGGCAGCGAGGGGCACAGAAGGAAAAAGGGGATAAAAACAGACAAAATCACGGGCACAACGTAAATGGGGCAGCGAGGGGCACAGAAGGAAAAAGGGGATAAAAACAGACAAAATCACGGGCACAACGTAAATGGGGCAGCGAGGGGCACAGAAGGAAAAAGGGGATAAAAACAGACAAAATCACGGGTACAACGTAAATGGGGCAGCGAGGGGCACAGAAGGAAAAAGGGGATAAAAACAGACAAAATCACGGGCACAACGTAAATGGGGCAGCGAGGGGCACAGAAGGAAAAAGGGGATAAAAACAGACAAAATCACGGGCACAACGTAAATGGGGCAGCGAGGGGCACAGAAGGAAAAAGGGGATAAAAACAGACAAAATCACGGGCACAACGTAAATGGGGCAGCGAGGGGCACAGAAGGAAAAAGGGGATAAAAACAGACAAAATCACGGGCACAACGTAAATGGGGCAGCGAGGGGCACAGAAGGAAAAAAGGGGGAAGCAAGAAGTGCGGGCACCGGGGCCGCAGCTGAGGGGCGATCTTACCTGCAGAAGCAGCGGGCAGACAACACAGGCGGAGCTGTGTGGTGGGGGAGCGACCTACCTGGCAAGGTCAAGCCAAGACTACTGCAGAGTGATCTGACAGTATCGCGGGAGTATGTACTACCTCAGCTACTTCTCCACATAATTCTTGATCTAATAAAAAATAATCTATACAGGAGTGATGCCTATACTTTTTACTGTAGAAAGTGAACTCTCTAACCTCCCTCATCTTAGTACGCCAAATATCAATTAGGTTAAGTTCCTTCATCATACTTTTTAATCTGGAAAAAGATCTTGGTGGATTGGTGTACTTAACTTTTGAGGTCCTGTCTAGTCCTTTCTCCATAACTAAATTAAAGTCTCCTCCCAACACAATAGAGGCTGTTGTCTCTAATAAACAGGATTCCATCTTAATTAGAGCCTCTGGGTTATCATTATTTGGCCCATAATATACAGAGCAGACCAGAGGCCTGCTTTGAATTAAAAGAGTTGCCACTAACCATCTGCCCGAACAATCAGATTCATATTTAACTAATCTTATTCCGTTATTACTCTTGACAATGATGGCAACTCCTCTAGTACTCCCTCTCTGGTCAGAGCTTACTACCGCCTGGACCCATCTAAACTTATCAAAACATTGCCTACATTCGGTTTTTTCTAGATGCGTCTCTTGTAGTAATATAATTTGGGCTACGCTATTCTTAAGAACTTCCATAACCCGCATTAGTATGCAATACTTCCCCTGATCTCCTACTAGTTAGCTCCCGAATTGTATTCCTGGCTCTATCTGCCTTGGCCTTCCAGGCTAATAGGGAGCTACATTTTTCTCCATAGGCGAAGTGTTGGAGCTTACTGGCTTTCCATTTATCCAATATTTTCTTATCAATCCGCGTCTGGAATGCTACCTGTAACCCCTCTAGCTCTTTACTCAGAACTTGCACACTATCTGTATCTTCCATTGAAGCCCTCTGTAGTTCTCTTTCTTTTGCCTTGATCTCTTTAATTTTATGCTCATCTTGTTGCTTCTCCACCCTTCTTTTCCCTACCATTATAGATCTTAAAACCCCCCTTAAATAAGCCTTATAGGCATCCCAAACTATTTGATTTTCCGCCGAACCTTTGTTTGCGTGAAAATAAATCTCAGATTTCTCTCTTAAATCTCGAACCACATCCTCATCCAATAGAATGGTCCTGTCTAATGTCCATCTTCTCTGCCCCTCTTTTTGCTGTATCGTCAAAGCCAAGACTACTGCAGAGTGATCTGACAGTATCGCGGGAGTATGTACTACCTCAGCTACTTCTCCACATAATTCTTGATCTAATAAAAAATAATCTATACAGGAGTGATGCCTATACTTTTTACTGTAGAAAGTGAACTCTCTAACCTCCCTCATCTTAGTACGCCAAATATCAATTAGGTTAAGTTCCTTCATCATACTTTTTAATCTGGAAAAAGATCTTGGTGGATTGGTGTACTTAACTTTTGAGGTCCTGTCTAGTCCTTTCTCCATAACTAAATTAAAGTCTCCTCCCAACACAATAGAGGCTGTTGTCTCTAATAAACAGGATTCCATCTTAATTAGAGCCTCTGGGTTATCATTATTTGGCCCATAATATACAGAGCAGACCAGAGGCCTGCTTTGAATTAAAAGAGTTGCCACTAACCATCTGCCCGAACAATCAGATTCATATTTAACTAATCTTATTCCGTTATTACTCTTGACAATGATGGCAACTCCTCTAGTACTCCCTCTCTGGTCAGAGCTTACTACCGCCTGGACCCATCTAAACTTATCAAAACATTGCCTACATTCGGTTTTTTCTAGATGCGTCTCTTGTAGTAATATAATTTGGGCTACGCTATTCTTAAGAACTTCCATAACCCGAGACACTTTCCTCCTGGATCTCAACCCATTAACATTCCATGTTAGGAAATTAACTACTTTTAACTTATCCATTCTCGGAATCTATGATACCAATTGTTACCCAATAAATCTCGATTCCAACTCATGGTCATTTTCGATCTTTTCTCTAACCCTTCAAGAGATAATCTAATGAGGACTATTTTCTTATTTTTCTCCCACTGCTCCCCACACCCAGTGCCCCCAATACCCCCTCCCCGGGAAACCCCCTCTCTAGACCTTCGGCGATACAATCCGCCCTTTGCGATCTCCCCCGTCCTACCCAGAGAAGAGAAACCTAAAGTAGATTAAGAAGCAAAAACAGCCTATCTATAACATTTTTCCATAGGCATGCTACTAACCAATTTAAGTGTTCTTTAGGGGACTCATACCCTTTTAACATAAACTTATATCTTATCATTCCATCTGTGATAGAAAAGTATCCACTTCTTCAGGATTACTAATATTATACATTTTGTTTCACCACATTATTTTTAGCATTGCTGGGAATTTCAACTGGACCTGAGCTCCCTTACTTCGTAGCTCATTCATTCTAGTGCTCAATTCCCACTGCCTCTGAGCTGTCCTCTTACCAAGATCTGATCTGATTTGATAAGTAAAACCATTGTGGCTTAAGGAACCCCCCTTCAGAGCCCGTTCTAACACTAACTCTTTCACAGCGAAAGTCAAAAAGTTTATCAGAATCTTTCTGGGAGTCTTCCAGTCCGAGTTCAGCTTAAAGGGATCTCTGTGTGCTCTCTGAATCTCTTTCTCCCAATCAATTTCTGGCCTATCCGTTAAAACTTCCTCTCTCAGGAGGCCACATATAAAGGCCTTGACATCTCCTTTCTCAGCCCCCTCCGGAATTTTGAGGAACCTCAGATTGTTACGTCGAGATTGAGTTTCCAGCCTTTCTAAGTCATCTTGCAGCATTCTGTTCTGTTTTTTTAATAGCTCAATATCCTTGGAGTTACTCGACACCGCTACTGATAAAGCTTTAACCTCCCCTTCTAGGATTCCAGTGCGCAGCACAAGGCCATCGAGTTTCTCCTCAAGTATCTCACATTTGTCGCGAATCCCTTTTTGATTCATCTCGGATATCTCGAATTTTGTGAGAATATCCCGCCGCAAGTTTAGAAACATCCGTTCCATAGAATTTTCACCTCCATTACCACATAGACTGCTTTGCTTAGAGTTCTCCACCTCCCCCGGCTTACTACTTCCTTGAGATGGCTCCATAGCGCAAGTTGGGGCAGGGCTAGAACAAAGATTAGGACTAGAATTTGGGTTTATCTCCAAACTTGAATTTTCAACTTGTGCCTCTTCCCCCTGTATAAGTCCTGCCAGCGGAGTAAATCGATTCTCCAAGGGAAGCGGGGCTTTTTGTGACTTATTCCCCTTTGCCTGCGAACTTTCAACCTGTTCCATGATTTTAAAATAAGATCTTAGGGAGGGTGTGGGTTTAACAGGCACACGCACCCCCTTTGGGCCGCAGTGTCTTGGTTTCCCTCCCAACTTCGACACCTTCTTTTTAGGGGAAATCACTACAGCTTCTTTAGCTGCCTGCTCCCTAATGCCTCCTCCCTTACCTCTTTTTCCCTCCGGGAGTGACCGAAGCTGATACCAACTCCTTACTCGGTTTTCAGATGAATTTTTAACCGTACTTTCAACTTCCTCCCCCGTAATAGGTGACTCAGTTGAGGGGTTAATTAGAGGGAGATTTGCCCCTGCTCCCGTGTTTTCACTATCTCCACTCCCCTCTCTTGTTTCTTGGAATAACTGTAACACTTGTGATGAAGGCTCTTTTTCCATCAGCCTCAGCCCCCCCGCGTGTACCCCTGTACCTGCAACCCGCTGGTCTTCTCTCTCCTCCTACCTCCAGGCACGACGCCCAATTGCCCCTCAACTTGCGTGTTTCGGCGCATGGACTGCGCCGCTTCACCTTCGAAATCTTCCACGCTGTTATCCGCGCTGTTCTCAGATCCGCTCCTTTCCAATGACCAGCGTACAGTGCTTCCTCTGCCTCTCTCGACCCGGAAGCCTGCTGCTGCTAACGCCGCATGAGTCTTTCGCAGGAGACGCGCTGCGTGCTGCCAAATCCCCCTCTGCAACTCCACGTCCGAACCCATAGGCGACGTCAACTCGGGTAAGCCCGTTTTTAATGGGCCTTCTCTATCCGTATAAATGTTTTTTTTTTTTTAATATCTTGTCTGCTCATATATTTAAACCGCATGCATGATTATTTCAAAATCAGGCTGTTTTTAGCGGTAAAGCTCCATTTTCTCCTCTCTCAGTCCGGGAGCTCGCGCGACCGGCGTCAGCCCTCCGCCATATTTCCCTGCGGGCCAGAATCTGAAATATTATATCTATTGAAATCTTGATTGAATTGGCACTCTTATGAATGAGGGTGTTTGTACTGAAACGTTTTTGAGATGGTTCACAACCAATTAATTTAGATAAAGATTTTTAAAATTTATCGAGTCTGTGATTATTTAATCAAGAAATGTTTAATCAAATCATGTTAATTATCACCATCAACTAGTTCCACCTAATGGTCCATTGACCAGAGGAAAGAACTATTTGATCAGTGAAAGGTTTAGTTAGAAGAAATAACTAGATCTTGAGGTATGAAAATTATAAAACTAAATAGTTCCAGCGGTCTACTTGCTGTTTAGTGAGTGCGAGAGAGAGAAGTTATATGGGCCCAGGTGAGTATATGGTAGTGGAGTATCTGTTGCTAGTACGCCGCTGGATCAGTCCGATATCCTGAACCGGGAGGATGACCTGCTGGACCTGCTAGGTGTTGAGGTCCCGGGGCTTGGTGAGTAGCTATTTATTTATATTACTATTTTGTGTTCTTCTGTTCTGACTGTTATTTATTGCGATTGTGAATATTATTTTTTCGCAAATAGCTAACATGCTGCTGCTGCAGTACTTACATGCAGGTAAGGTAACCTATGTTTAAAAATGTTATATTAAGTGATTGTTACTTCCAGACAGGTGCTCGGTGCTACTAACTAATGGTCGTACTTGTTTGCAACTTTGGGCTCACTTGGGCTGGTTATGTAAGTGAGGTTAGAGAATTTAAGTTAGGTAGGTATTTAATCCACATAGGAAAGACTCCAGTCCTTTCCTTTGTCCTGTCAGGCTGTCCTGTCTCCTGTCACTAAGATAGTGGTAGTAGTTAGTTAGTTAGTATTATTTGTTAGTTTAGCGGCCTGTGTCGTGACTCGTGAGTGACGCGTCCTCAGGTTCTCACATGACTTCAGTCCTACTCCTAGTAGAACTTTTTGTAGTTCTTATAGTGAGTGAATAATAGCAACCAACCAATTTGGTGTATGCTGCAATTATGCATGCATCCATCTATGCATTAAGAAGAATAAATGCAGACTATGGACCCCATTACGATGGCGGGCGGACAAAGTCCGCCCGCCACCGTAACGGAAAATGGGACCGACCGCCAGAGGTGCGGCGGTCCCACAAGGCCAATTAGGATGCGCCCGTCACAGTGGCGGGCGCATTCTGGCCTTTAACATTGCGGATGGTGCTGCTGGGTGCAGCTCCGTCCGCAATGTTAAAAGTGCATGGTTTGCATTGCCATGCACAACGTGACAGGCACCGCGCGGTGCCTGCCACCTTGTGTATGGCAATGGAGGGGGTACCATAGGTACCCCCCAAGTGCAGCCCCCCACCCCTCCACTCCCCCGGGGGCCCATAACGTGCCCCCAAAGCAATTTCCACCGGCCTTTCCATGGCGGCATCGCCGCCGTGGAAAGGCCTTTGAATTTTCACATCGTAATAGGGATGGAGGTGCCTGCTCGGCACCGCCACCATATTATGCCCCAGATCCGCACGGCAGGCAATCGTAACGATTGCCTGCTGGCGGAAAAGCGGCGGACGGTCTTTCCGTCCTCCGCGGTGCCCCCCGCCATACTAATATGGCGGGGGATTAATCAGGTGCAGATGGCGGGTGGATCCCCACCGCTGGGCCGGCGGTGGCCACCGCCGGCCTGGCAGTGGCGATCCGCCCGCCATCATAATCAGGCCCTTAGTAATTGGCCCATCAAAGGGGGTTGTTGGAGTTGAGACTGAGACTGTCTGAGAGATGATTGGGAATGAGATCTGAACTTAGAAGAAAATATAACTTTTTTGCAATTCATTCCAAAGTCAGGAATAGGCGGGCTAGGTATGTTTAGGAATCAGGAATCGGAATTAAACTGTGGAATAATAATGATCGGATGGTACTCGACTGCGATACATACTAGTCGACTACTAGTCGAATAAGTCGATCTGATTGATTTAGCATAGGTCAATGTTATTGCAATTGCCGTTTCCTGTCTAAAAATATTTTTAGAGCAATTATATTTATATATTTAACACAAATCATTTTTTGTCTCTTTACATGATCATCATCCAAGAAGAAGACTGGGGCAGCTGGCAGTGCGGCGGATGCGGGAGCTGGAGGGGCCTCCCAGGAACAGCAGGAAGCGGCCTCAGGCGCAGCCACAGATGGCTCTGCTGCTGGCCCCAGTAAGTCCTTCTGGTGTTGTAATATATTAATATTTCCCTAACTTTTGCCGCTCTATTATTTCCATTTCCTAATTTTAATTTTTCCAAAATCCTCTTCAATCTATCTGTTTCTAAATTCTTCTTTTTGCTCCACCATTACCTACTACTAAGTACTACTACTAACATTGTTTCTTCTAGTGTCTGTTTTTATTTTTACATCAAATCAAACTGCATCTGACTAACCTCTGCTCTGACTCTGTATTAGACAGTCTGTCTGTAGCCTGTTTTTTTCTGGGTTTCACTGAGCTTTCTCTCTCCCCTTATGTGGATTGCCTAGTAGTGGTACTGTAAGACTCAGAGAACCCATTGGTCCTAGGTTACTACTAGTACTAGTAAGGACTCCTTACTACTACTAGTAGCACTAATGCGCTGTGCAGACTGCAGATTGCATGCCCAAGACAAGTAAGGTATATCCGCAGGTTTGTGTAAGGAACAAAGGTACCCCCTAAAGTTACTTTGAAGGTCCAAGAGTAAGGGGGAAAAAGATTCAATATATAAAAGAACACTCTTGTCTGACCTAAATCTTTTAGAAAGGCGGTCCACAAGGACTCAAACTAGCGGGCATATCAAAATAATGAACCATGCAGATAGACACAAAAGTATGAAAATATCAAAATTATTTATTTATCATTTTTTTGTATTTTTTTGAATTAATTAAACATATGTGTTCATCATGCCTTTTTTTTAATATCATATGATCATTAATTTAATTTTTTTTTTACATGAAGACTGATTATTTACAAACATACACTGAAGACATATATTTTTTTCCCATACACTGACAATGACTGCAGGAGAAAGATTTTTAACTACAAAAAAAGGTTTGGATACATCCAAGCTCAGTTAGTTTAGAACAGTAGATCTAATTTGAATCATATCATTGTCATATTGTCAAAGCGGGGACCCCCAGGAATTGACATCCGTCATTCATACAAAACAAACATACTCACTCCACTTATACCCAACATACATACACAACACTGAATCTGTTACAACCAAGGGACTGCAAATCTCATCCTCATTCCTCTTCAATAGTACAATTTAAGCAGAATTGATACATATGTATATTGACATTATTGGTCTCGTCGAACTCCCTTGGTGCAGGTCAACGCACGTTTCGCTGGAACATGACCACCTTCATCAGGACCACTACTTCAATGGGTAGTCTGAGGGGTAAAAAACCCACTGGGTTTTCTGAGCGCACAACTGTGTGCCTTATAATCGGTACTCCTTCTGGTCGATTGAAAATACAACCAGTACTGATGCGGACTTTTCCGTGGATGGTTAAATCTTCTATCTTTACATCTGATACATATAGCAGCTAGCCATCCTCGATGGAGGGGTTTTCATTGTCTTCTATTTATCTATTTTTCTAGGGTTCCGCACTCTAGCGAGCAAAACTGCTAATTAACTTTCTGTGACTCCGAACGTTCAGAAAACCCAGTGGGTTTTTTACCCCTCAGACTACCCATTGAAGTAGATTCAGTGTTGTGTATGTATGTTGGGTATAAGTGGAGTGAGTATGTTTGTTTTGTATGAATGACGGATGTCAATTCCTGGGGTCCCCGCTTTTGACAATATGACAATGATATGATTCAAATTAGATCTACTGTTCTAAACTAACTGAGCTTGGATGTATCCAAACCTTTTTTTGTAGTTAAAAATCTTTCTCCTGCAGTCATTGTCAGTGTATGGGAAAAAAATATATGTCTTCAGTGTATGTTTGTAAATAATCAGTCTTCATGTAAAAAAAAATTTAAATTAATGATCATATGATATTAAAAAAAAGGCATGATGAACACATATGTTTAATTAATTCAAAAAAAATACAAAAAAATGATAAATAAATAATTTTGATATTTTCATACTTTTGTGTCTATCTGCATGGTTCATTATTTTGATATGCCCGCTAGTTTGAGTCCTTGTGGACCGCCTTTCTAAAAGATTTAGGTCAGACAAGAGTGTTCTTTTATATATTATATCCGCAGGTTTGTGAATTGTGAGATGAGAAGGCTTTAGTTTCTTTTACTGTCTCACCATGTTCAATCAGTAATGGTGGTCACTCACGTTGGACAGGAGCAGGACCCCCCAAAGTGGTGTATTTTACTTTTTCTAATCCAGGCCTAGTACTTTTTTTAGTAGCAGCAATTGATGGTGAGCACTGAACAACTGTTACCGTGCACCATGGCTGGAAGGAAGTATATGAGAGGAGTAGGAGGACGGCACCATTTTCCAACTAAGAGAGACCTCATGTCCGCCCAGTTGGCCACTCTCTCTTCTTTTCAAAAAATGAGAATCACCATAGCTCTAGTCACTGAGTCCAGTCCTATGGGTTACCCTCTTCTTGAGAGGCTTCTCAAAAATTGCCACCAACAAAATTCCCAACCGGATATTATTTAGTTATTTTTGATAGGACATACTGTCTACTGTACTCTAGTATCCGAATTGTAGATAGTGATGTGTGTGGTGTACATGTATTATTAATTATGTATTTTCAATCTTGCTAATGGAAAAAATAAATAGGGGAGGTGTATATGGCATCTAAGAAAATAAGATTTTTTTTTCCAGGCGTACCGACCACCAGTGCCAGGGCCAGCAGTGAGGGACACCATGCCGCTCCAGAGGGAGTGGATGCGGCAGCCACAGGGGGTGAGCCAGCAGCAGTGGCGGGTGGTGGTAAGTCATATTCCTTACTTATTGAGAATGATGAAGACACTTGCTGCAAGGGTGTACACTCAGTACTAGTAGTACACTGTACTTCTGCTGAGGCTAAGTTGTTGCTTGTGAACACTGAACAGTTAAAGAAGACACCCTGGCCTTTACTTAAACATTAGCATTAGCGGCGGGGGTTGAGTTACTAATGGCATATTCTATCTTCAACTCAGCAAAGACAGTTTTATGACGAAGACAAACAGTCAGACGACATGTATGGCTGGCAGAGAAGGATGCGTGGGTGAAGGAAGAGGCCCGGGATGCATAGGTGGCGGATGAAGATGATAGGATAGGAATAGGATGCATGGGTAGTTGAAGGATGGGTGAAAAGGTGAAAGAGAAAGCAGAAAGGATGCCTGTCTGGGTGGGTGAAACTGAATGGGTGAAAGGAATCCTCCGGGGGAATTTGAGGGGTCAAACTCTAAGGCAAGCAAGGACGCATGGCATGGGTGGTGGTTGGTTATATCTAAATGTATGTTTTTGTTGGTGAAAGCCAGCTTATGATAGCCATGTTTGGATGGATGGATGCCTGGATGGTATCATAGTAGGTAATTCAGAGTCAGACTGGATGAAGAGAATGTAAAAGAAAATTAAACCGTGCTAGAGTACCAAAGCCAAGGGTGAAGAAGATTAAGAATAAAATAATATTAATGCTAGAAGAGCAATGCACTGAATGTAAATGAAAAAACAAGCCCTGGGAAGAACAAGGACTGTTTTTTGCAAGGTTTTTGATTCAAAGGTTTGAGGTTGTACTTGTATTTCAGAATGGAATACTCCCTTGACTCACAGTAGTTTGCAAGCACAACATATATATTGTGCATGACTAAATATTTACCCTACCCATAATCGCCTCCCTCCGACTCCGTCCGAGGCCTACTTCCGCTCCAGTCCCCTCCCTGTGTCAGCCATGGGTGGCCTATCCGCTGCATGGTAACTAGTACTTACAAATCACTCAGCATATCATCATCATCACGTGAGTGACATGATGTTGTGCCGCCGTTTCTCATCATCCATAAGCATGTGATCATTAACCATCATCATGTGCCTTATTGCAGTAGTGCAGTCAGGGTGAAAGTGAAATTGTCTGAGCATTTGCCATTGATTTAACAGAGTATGGCCGTAATGGAATTATATAATTGTGTAGTACAGCTGCCCCACATGCAGACAGTAGTAAAGTACATGAGTCTGCGACACGAGTATGTCTGTCTAGGGCACAAGCTGACTGAGCTGGCATGCCTACAAGATTAATTGTGCTAAACAAGAGAGAGAAAAAGAATACTTTTACTCTACTCCATACTTAGTGCCTGAGAGTATGATCATCACATCCAAATCTTAGGGGCAGAGGAAGGAAAGTAAGGAGGAGAGGAGGATACGACAGCTGCTAGTACTAGTGCTACTACTGTGCCACTAAAAATTTTATGTGTGGACTGAAATTTAATTTTGTGTTACTGTTTTGCTAAGAGTATTGGTTACAACAATTCTCTTTTTTTTCCTTTCTTGATATAGCTACTCCTCCCCAAACCACTAGGCAGGAGTTGGCGGCCAGGGCCCAGCAAAGGAAGCTGGAGGCCATCCGGGATGAATATCGCTGGCTGGTTGTCCTGGCGGAGGAGGAGGCGGCAACTGCAGCTTCTTCCTCCAATGCCCCGGGGCCCAGCCAGCCCCCCGTGCCTTCGGTGGTACGGCGAGGTGTTCTGGCAGCTGCCCGCGCCCATCACCATTGCCAACATCTACTGCTGCCCACCCCTGTTGTTCCTGCAGGAACTTTTGGCACTGCGTGCTCCTCAGGGTGGCGCGCCTGGAGGCCCAGCTAGAGGAGGTCCTAAAGAGAACTAGCTGGCAACCCAGCTGCTAGACGTCAGACTCATCATTCATCATCACCGACCTCAGTCTTCTTTGACTCTTGCCCCTTTTTTAATCTTTTTTTTGGTGGGTGGGATGTTGGGACTAGTTGGGGAACCTTGGGGTTTACTTTTTCTTGAACTAACTTGGACATGGACATTTATTTAATGTACTGGACATTGGTTGGGGTTAGGGAGAGGGGTGGGTCAGGTGTTGTGGGTTTTTCTTCTAGTTTATATTTGTTAGGGTAATAAATAATTTATAGTTTTCCAATACATATGCTATGATGCAAATCTTTTCGGGGGTTACTCATTACATCACCTTGTTTGTTTTTGTTTCCTCCTTTTGCTGCAGGGCCGCAGCCAGTTTTTGAAATCTGCCAATAGTGTAACACACCAACAGATAGATGCAGTACCCTCACTTGTCCTACTACTGTCAGTCTCTCCTCCTAGTCCATGCATTCTACAACTAAAACTCCTTTGTAGTATGTACTCAGAAGGATGTGGGTGTGTGAATTAATTAATTTCCATAGTATATACATTATTGACTCCCCCACACTTCTTCTCTTACCTGTGATTGATGTTTAGGCGAAGCAATGGCTGCATGGTGATGGTTTGGTTTTCTAAGGTGCCATGGTGGGTGGTGGTAGCAGTAGTAGACAGTTGCGTTTGCAAAAAAAGAAAATGAGACAAGTCAGTCACCTGAGGGAGACTAGGGAACGAGTAGTAGAAGTACAGTAAGTAGTAAGTACACAAGAAGAAGACTGCCAAACAAGAAGAAAGTGATGATGAATGATATTGATATTAAGCAATGTTAAAGTAAAATAAAACATAATGGTGGCAGGGATAGCCTAGTACAAGTTACAACAAACTGAAGTAGTGGAATCGACCTATGAATGAAGTGGACAAGCGTAACCTTTAGTGCTGGAAGGATGATAAATCCATGACGGCAATTAATAATAATGGGTTAATATAATTATGTTCCTCTGGAAAAAAAAGAGAATAGCGAATACTACTGAGCATGGGTGGGCAACTGGGCATTCTAATCTGTGGCCGACGATATATATATATGTGATCAAGGCCGTGTCAGGCCGAAACGCGTCAGGGCGGTAGTGGTGTTGAGAGCATAATAAAGATTTCATGCACCAAATTGGGTTTGTGTTCCGTCCTTTCCCAGAGAAGGGAATCCACGAAGAACGGCGTCTGATATATATATATATATATATATATATTATCTACTGGCGGTCGCCAGTAGATAGTTATAGTTACAACCTATTATCCATAGGAAATCCGCGACATTCTATTTGAAATAACGTTGGCGCCGGTTGACGAATCTTCGTGAAAGTTTCCAACTTGTTGGGGCGCTCCGCTCCGCTACTACCCTGAAAGTCTCGGGGT